>OY987322.1:10497256-10931376 GCA_963920655.1 Geranium rotundifolium | reverse complement strand
GATTTGTATTGAGATGATGGTTTGTAGCCGATCTCTTCCCTAAAGTTATTACCTACTGCCTATATTTCCTATTATCATTATTTTTTAAATTTAGATTTGGTTTATTGTCTTTATAAATAATTTTCTCGTGGGTGTGACAAATTAACTCAAACTTAACAGCCTTCAAACAAAAACAAAACTCAATCTTAACATAAAACTTGGCTTCTCCCACCCCATTAAGATGGATGATCAGGGTTAGAAAATTTTGAATTTTAGAAAAGGTTTCGAGACAAATTTCAAAAACATACCCTTGAATTGATTTGAAATTAAACCAACCCTAGTTTGGCTGGAACCGACAATAAACCAATATTAAGATATGTTTGGGGAAATTAGACCGGTTCGACCACTCTATGTTATTCTTCTTCGTTTCTCTGTCTTTCTCCAATGGATATGGACCATCAGTTCAGGATACTGAATTCATCCTCGCCACCAGCGACGACTTCTCCACCAGCGATGACGACTTCTTCGGTGGATATGGACCGACAGTTCCAAAGGATGGCTCGTCAAATTTCAGACTTGGGCAGCTATGTTTTTTTCTTCTTCTTGAAATTGGAGGGAATCACGTCTTCTACTAGACCATGTGAGCCGAATCAGACCAATTCAGCCCCAAATCATTCAGAGGGTTCAAGTAGTCTCCGGCGAATAATCCGGTCCTTACGGTGACAAATGTTGGGCCTATCTATAGGCAGTCGTCTACAGGCCCACGAATACGCGCAAGTGCACGTGGTGGTTACAAGTAGTAAAACCTGGTGAATCACAAATGCTAGGTCACTGCATATATCTCAATTCAATAAATATAATTAATTATGAAAGCATCACGATGAATTCTGTGTAAACACAAACATCGATTCCAAATCTCGGTTTTGGAACCAGACTTTGAGTCAAAGTGTATTATGATTCTCACGAATCTGAAACAATTCGACTCCGCTAAAGACTAATAATAAAGGGATAGGAGTTCCGAAGAGTTGAACCCCTTGAATGGCGTTGTGCTCGTTACCCACCGGCCTTCTCAAGCTCGACAATGCAACTCAACCAAATCTCTAACGTTCGTCAACACTATGAACAAGAATATAAAATCATAAATTCACAGTATTCGACATAACACCCATGATTACGGGATTTTAGCGTATAATCATGGTGTTAGAACCAAGAGTCATCAAGTGCAATACAAGAAAGTAAAGAGAAAATAAGAAATTCAAAACTCTAAACATGCTAGGGTTGAAGATCATGAACGACCCAATTTCTCGTTTTCTTGGACGTTGCTTGAAGCTCGGATGATCCTAGTCCCTTTGTATGCCTTCAACGGGGTCGAGACTCCTCTCAAAGCCCACAAACTCGCCTTGGGAACACCAATTCGTTCTACTATCTATCCCTCTGGAAGCTCGATGTTTCAAATTAGGCTAAAAATTGCTTCTAAGTTGATTTCAGACATTTCATGGACTACATAACGGCTTGTTACATATTTTGTCACACGATTTTTCTCTCGTTCGATTTGGGTGAGTTTCTGGAGCTTGTAACGGGTTCGAGGTGTTTTGTGTGACGACCGGATACATAACCCGCTAGACCCCCTAAATATTGAAATTTACTAAAATTTTCTTCTACAAAGTTGTAGATCTTCAAATTCTCTTCAATTTAGTACATTATATGCCTGATTTAAAGTTAAATTGGCTAAGTTATGCTACATGCACGTTTCAACGATGGTTATGTTTAAAATGATCCCTAATTAACATGCTTTCACAAGTCAAGTACTCAACAATCAGTGATCGCATTAAAGAATATAAGGATGACAATATATATAATATCAAAGGAAAGTATACTCTTTCACGCGGGAAATATATCGTAAAAGTATACTCAGATGCGACCGTGTCAACGGAGGCGATGATTCCGTCTTCAATTCCGGTGGCTCAGGCTGCTGCAAATCTTCACTCACTTTCTTGACCTTGGCGGTAATACTCTAGTCGTCTTTGGCTGTGGCGGCGGTGAGCTTTTCAACGGAGGTGGCATTGACGATACTATTCTTCTTAGCTCCATCATCTCCTCCAAAAGTAGGCCCCAAAGCCATACATATATCATGAAAAACCCTAATTCCTCGCTCCAATTCACCGATTCTCGATATTCTTTCCCAAAACCTAGGGTTTTTCCAAATCCGATCCAAAAACCTAAAACAATTAACCCTCTCGATGGCCAGATTGATACTCAACTCATATGTCTGAAATTTGACGAGCCACCAAGATCCATAATTGCCAGTCCATATCCATCGGAGAAGTCATCGTCACTGGTGGCGAGGATGAATATGGTGACCAGAACATCCGATCCATACCCACCGAAGAAGGACATAGAACGAAGAAGGAGATGGACAAGTCGACCTGGTTCAATTTCTCATACCATATCCCAATTCTGGTTTATTATCTGTTTGAGCCAAACTACGAAGAATTGATTTCAAATCAATTCAGGGGTATTTTTTCTTTTTTTAAACAAATGAGGTTTTCCCTTCAAATTCTAACGGTTTTAGTGCAAAGTTTAAAAAATGCAACTAACTAACATGACATCAAACTTTTTATTACAGCTGTAGTAAAGTGTAAAACCAACCATTATAGTATGGGTGAAATGTAATTAAAACTAGAAAATATGATTTAGGTAATTCTAGATTTTGCATGTTAGGTTAGTTGCCTGCTATATTTTCCTATTTTGATTTGATATAATTTCTATATAAGAAGTCATATTTTATCAATGGCGGATCTAGATTTTTTTAGAGGGGGCAACATTTCTTTTTAAATGAGTCAAAATTTTAACAAGATTTTCGATTCCATGTTATTTAAATATTTGATTAAAAATCGTTATAATCTAACACAAGTAGAATTCTAGCTAGATATTAGATTTGATTAATAAATGTGCTGAACTCGAGCCAAACTTTTCGAGATTCGATAGACTCATGAATTGATAGTCTTACGATTTAATTTACTTGATATATTTGTACATAATTTTAACTTTTAATTAGAATTTACAATAAATTTAGGCAAGTTAAACAAGATCCAAACTTGAATATTATTTTCAAGACGAACTCGAGTTTACATATATATGAACTTGAGCCAACAATTTTTCGAGTCAAGTCGTATTGAAGTTTGAATTCTGTATACAAGTTGAGTTAAATATTTTTTACTAAATTTGGTTCGTTTGCATATGTACTTTTGAATCCAAGAAATTAACAATCACTAGAAATAAAATAAAGGGAAAATTGCAAAAAGTCTCTATTCACTGTGTTTTTTTGCACAAACTCTCTCTTTACTATATTTTTACAAAAATTCTCCTTCATTCATGTTCAAATTTGCACCATCTGTGCAAATCCGTGAAAATTAACGAAAATGCCACTTAAGTGTTGGACGTTTAAGTTAGCACGTTTAGGGGCGAGCATGGGTCAAAACTCGGGCCAAACCAGTCAAGAATAAGACCGGACTCAACGATTCTCCATTTTAAGAACCAGAACCCAAACCGTTACCCACGGTTCCCAGTTTTCTGGTTCTGGTTCCAGTTCGTTCGGATGCGCTCTCCGGTTCTGTTGCCAAAGTGTCCACCCCTAAACACGTTTGAGTAACACACTTAAGCGACATTTACATTTATTTTCACGGATTTGTATAGACGGCGCAAAAATAAACATGAGTAAGGGATATTTTTTGCAAAAATGAACATGAGTGAAAGAAAGTTTTTGCAAAAAACAGTGAAGGGAGAGCTTGTACAAAAAAAATACAATGAAGAGAGATTTTTTACAATTTTCTCTAAAATGAACAAGGAAAAAGTCACACATCAAGATCGTCAATAATATTTTCCCCTACCCTATTTATATCATAAGTTTGGGAAACGGGGATACCTTATAACCAATCGAGACAAGAAATGAGACGAACGTATTATAATTTTTTGGGAACGATGGGGAGACGTTCACGAGACTAAGAATGGAGCAGAGTTGGAAAATGCGTAACACGATATATCCGCTCATTGTCATTCATACTCTTTTGGTATGGTTCTCAATAAATTATTCAATAATTAACCATATGACTTACCATAAATTATGTTTTCATGACATAATTACATGCAAATCTTAATCCATTGATGTTGTAATTTTGAGATGCATTAACTAATTTATTTGTATGTAAGTCAGCGTCCATCATCCTGTAGAATGAGCTGTTAGATTTAAAGTGTTTTGGGGCCAAATAACATGTGCAGCTGCTTAATTTTAAAGGATTAAATGAGAAATGTACAAGAAAAGGTAAGGTAAGGAGTCTCAAGAGTGATGTGACTCTACCATGTGCCCATTGCTGCTCTCTCACTTTCACCATTCTGGATGTGTTAATCTATGGGCCGCTACTGGGCCTAATAATGTACCCTGAAACCCATTTAATTCTATTGGGTCAGGTTAGACTACTTATTTTTGTTAAATGTTCTAAACACAACTAAGTGAGACATCCCATTCCCATTCCCATCTTTAATCTATTAAAGATCTCATGAACATCACCGGGGGAGAGAAGAAGCACAAGAACAAGAACAGACCACAATATAACTTGAAAATTAATTTTACCCCAAGTTTATTCATACGGGATAATTTCAGCGGGTACATTTGAAAAATTCGAATTCTTAGATATATTTCTAAAACTTTTCTTTAATTTTGTAGGTCATCTAAATTTTTTTCTTCTCATGGTTAATAACGGTTAATTTTTATACTTTCAAATTTTCAAAATGACCAAAATACCCTTTACATTTATTGTTTAACATTATTTCAAGTTTAAATTATCAATATACCCTTCTCCAATGTCGTGTCACGTTTACCATGTTACATTTAATATCGACTAACAACTCTAGTGCTAAGAAAAACTGTATGAACTCAAAAATTTGACTAATTAGATTTCCTGATAAACAATAGATTCTACATCATTTACTCTAAGTTAATTGTGCTTCCTCTTCTCGTCAGACCCATGATGAAACAACTTTTTGATATGCTTCTCTTTCGTAATCCAGCCAGATAAATTTGACTTCTTTACTCATTATAATATTTTTTGTCAATACAAACACAAAAATTGGTTCATTCACCTTAACATATTAACATGAAATTGCTTGCTGGGACTAGTGGCGGATCCAACAAATTTTTTGGAAGACTGGAAGAGGGGATCCAACTTTTTGACAGGTTGACTTCGAGATTGACTCATTTATCAAACGACCCAATATTTTCCTCAAACTCGACTCGAGTTAGATTATAGCTAGCATATATCAAAATTTTAATGGAGCAAGAGCTCAAACCGCCCGTTAAAAGTTCGAATTATCTACCTATAATAATAATAATTCATGTATAATGATTTACTAAAAAATATTGTCTTATTTTTAATTTTTATTCTCTATAAAGATATTAACATTTACATCTCAAATATATTATTAATATTTGAATCGTAGAAGAGTAATTTGAAAATTTCATATTAATTTTCAAACAAAGTTTGATTGAGGGTGGTAAATTTATCCAAATTTTAGTTGAGTGCAGTAAATAGTAAATAAAATATAATTGATGTAGATAAAGTGTAATTGTGCAATTTCACTTAAAAATGTCAACCCTACATTATTTTATAAATATTTGTGAATAGTGGGAATTGAATCTATGATCTCATGAAATTTTGATAGTTTTAGACAACGTTTATATATATTATGATTAGGGGGCAAAAGCAATTTTTGACCAATATTTGACGATCAAAATTTTCAAATCCTCGAGGCAAAGGGGCAACTGACTGTCCTTGCCCCCGGTGGATCCGCCGCCCATGGCTAAGCTTAACTTTACAAACACTAATGTCAGTTCGTTCACCTTGAACATATTAACTAGCACACACATGTTGCTTCTCTTTAAGTTCCCTGGTGGGCTTGCCCTAAAATTGGTCTTTACCATTACAACATGTTCCCTAAATTTTTATGAAAGGAGAAATTACATGTCACCACGGTGAAGTATACACGATTATCACGTCACCACTGTGAAAGTTGAAGTGTATCATGCCACCACGACACTAAGGAGAACGTTGCCATCGACCGAGTTTGTGAAGTTCAATTTTGAGTCTATGAAATTGAGAGTGAAGAATTTGAGTAATCTGAGAATGGAAAAATACGACGAGTTTCAACGCTGAGTACCGGACAAGACAGACGATCGAGCGCTAGAGAAGGCTGACAAAACACGTCGCCATATCTGTATTTCGAGCATATCTAAATATCTAGCAATTTCACTTTACCTTTTATTTTCTTTGTACCCAAACACAAACTCTCTCGTTTATTAAACTAAACCTATATTATTCTAGTGATCGATTTTTTCAAATTGTTCCATCTCGATTCGTTTCGACGAACAAAAATATGGATCTTCTTCTCGTTGTTGTGGAAAGTTGAGGATTGAGATGCGAGAGTGGTGTTGATGTGCCTGTCAATTGTGGTTCACACCATCTAAGCGGAGATCAGATTCAGTGCTATTTGATCGGGCGTCGATTCGACAGACTATCGCCTCTTTACTCAATCCAACTACTTGTCCTACAATCCTTGACCGGTTTCATAGACCCTCTCTGGTGTTGAACTAGTTTCAAAATCCTCACTGAACAGTAACACCAGCTGAACTCGTGTAGGGTTGGAGAAGACCGTTCTTGTTGTCATTGATGAAAACTTTTGAATGATTTCAGAATAGTAAATGACATATTCTTCTATACGCTAAATTTCAAACTTTCACTATAATGTTTTTGGATAAATTTTAGGTCGAATATTGAGTTGTTTTGGTTTTATGAAATTCAAGCTTGATCTCCTCTGCAACATCTTAAAACCCACAACTCTATTGCAGCTATGCATAAAAGATCATATTCTTCACTTGTGGAAAAAAGAATTTGTACTTTATTAGGAAGAAAGGTGATAACATGTGAGCACTTTATTATTCTTTTATTAGTTTTAATTGTTATTATCAAGGGTAATTTTGACATTTCATATACAGTTAACACCGTTATACTAGACGGCCTACCCGACCCACGATCCTGTCCTCACCTCTTATCTCGTCTCTCTTAATCGAAAGCCTTAGTTAGTAAGTCATTTCTCTATCTACTTCATCTTATAGATGTTTAATTCTTTAGTTACCGTTGTGAATCGATCTGTTGGAGAACTTTCATCTCCACAATTATAAATCAAGCTATGGTGGAGAGTAAACTCTCTAACTGCTCGATTCTCCAGTGGAGATTGACGCTTCATATTTCACATACAACGCTGACGATATGTCCAACTCCGGTAAGTATGTCTTAGGGTCATTGATGTTTTTGCTTCTCCCTTTTACATTTTTGGGTTGGTTTGAGTTTTGATTTTAGGGTTTCCAGTTCAGTTCAATTTTCTTTTCAATTTGTGTTGATTTTGGGTTTAAAATTTCAATTTCTGATTAGGGTTTTAATTTGACTTTCAATTTTGAGAATTAGGATTCTATTTTAATTTGGGAGAGTAAGGTTTGAATTTAAGTTTATAATTTAGGGGTTGAAATTTCGATAAATGTTTTAATTTGGAGATTTAGGGTTTTATTTTAAATGTGAGGATTAGGGTTTTTAATTGACTTTTAATTTTGGAGGTTGGTATTTGATAAGAATAATAATAACTTTTTTATTGATTCAGTAAATTACTGAACTAGTATTTTTATTATCTGACATATCTATATCTCTTCCCTTTTTAATATATATATATATGAGATGATCAATAAACAAAAGGATAATGACGCTTTGTTACACTTAACTATACCGAATTGACACTTTCATACTCTAACTATTTTTGTCTCTTTTTTAGTACCCTAACAAATTTTTTGTGACAATCTATGTTGAAATGACTAAAATACCCTTGATATAAGAAATTAAAATAAGACTAGTCCAATATGATTTATCAAGCCATATTTGAAATGGTTCAAATTTAATTTTATATTTTCTGGCATAATTGTATTTGCATCTTAAGTACAAATCAAATTGAATCAGAGATAAAAAAAATTGAACCAACTCAATTTATAGTTTCTAACACCAAGGGTAGTTTAGGTATTCTAGACATTTTAGAGGTAAGTTGTCACAAAAAAATTGTTAGGGTACTAAAAAAGATAGAAAAATAGTTAGGGTATGAAATTGTCATTTCGTTATAGTTAAGTGTATCAAAGTGTCATTATCCCATAAACAAATTACAAAACCTTCACATTATTATGGTATCAGAGCAGGTTGATTTGGGTCTCTCTCTCTCTCTCTCTAATTCATCTTCACTCCTACAAAATCGTTACGAAATCACAAAACCTTTTGTAATTGTTTCCCTTTCACATATCATAAAACCTTACGAAACCAGAAAATCTTTTGTAATTGTTTCCCTTTCATATATATCAAAACCCACTCCTACAAAATATTTAACATGAAAGCTTCAAATCAATGCTACGCTCAACGATTTTGATTTGTTCAAATTCCTATGTGGATCTTATCCTCTCGATGCAGCACATCACTTTAGTATACCACTTTGTTTGTGAACAAGTACAACAGGGCACATTCTGTTGGGAAACGCGTGATCTCATACATAGCAGCGGAAGCAATATAAAAAAAATTTAACCGCGTTCCTACCAAGGATTTACTACATGTTTAAGTCTATTTTATGAAAGAGTTAGAGATCTACTAATTACCTCTTGTAGATTCGGCTTTCCACAACGTTTGAGAGTGAACATGTCCTTCACGAATTAGTCGAAAACGTCTCCTTCGGGATGCGCTCTCTACCGGTATCCACACGAATAAGTATAGATCGAAACTTGACGAAGAACAACCTACTAGAACTGTTCTTCTCAAATAAGATCTAATCAGATGTTGACTAGATCTTGAGTTTTAGGTGGAGTTGCTAATGTTGCGAATATCGCATTTGGGGTTTTATTCCTAATAAAATCTAATATATATATGCTCTAGGGTTGTAGAGATTTTATTCCTAATAAAATCCTACTTAATAGTGAATTCCTAATTAAAATTTTTTCCTAATATTCATACTCCATAATTCCCTAAAACCTATTCCAAATCAGATTCGAAATTGGAATCGGGAAAGGAAATAGAGCCGTCACCACGGACCCGCCAAGGGTCCGTGGCCGATTAAGTCGCCTCTTGGCCATCTTGCATGGCCACGGAATCGCCACAGTCCCGTGGCCGATTCCTCGACTTGTCCCGTGGTCAATATTTTCCACGTGCCCGTGGCTACTTTAGGCAGTCTGTGGCCAACACTTGGTCACATACCCGTGTCCCTTTGTGGTCACATGTCCTTATTCTCCACTTGTACTCCCAATGCTTTGGGCTTGCTATTTGTGTGTGACCCTGTAGGCTCATGATTCATTGGCAGATGGCCCAAATTCTCATTTGGCCCATCCATCATAAGTGGCCTCTAGTAAGACATTATGATTACCTAAAGGTCATGATAATCGGTCATGATAATCGTTGATTCGATTTAACCTTTTGTTGTATCTATCATAATCCTTTTGTCTGTTGACATCCTGTTTGAACATAAGGCATATATAAGTCACTCTTATTTATTCAAACCTGTTTCTTGATCTCGAGATGATTGAATACGATATCACTTCATCACTGGTGCGGACGCATACTCTATCTCAGTCATTCTCATCAAGAGGCCTAAACGGATATCGTTCCCACTAATATGTGAGTGAAAAATCCATTGACCGTCAACTGTATTCCTTATGTGATCCGTTGCATAGCCAATCATACCTCTTTTGTACTAATTTACGAACAACGTAGATGAGCGTGTCAAACTATGAGAGTTGTCACACAGTAGTCCACGAAGACTCCAAAGTTTATAAGAATTCAATGATACTACGACAACTGAGAATGCTCATGACTTAATGTATAACACACTTCTCAGATCGGATCGTCCAATATCGTCCCTCTGTATGATATCTATGATTGGGCTTAGTAACTCCTTACCATAATCAGTAGAGCGTGATCATCAACCATCCTCATATTGATCGCTTTATATATGCATGCATATGTGTAAATTTATGACCATGGACCTTTTAAGCATAATTCCTTGGCAATATCGATTGCACTGTCTAAGTGTTCTACTATCAGAGACTCATCTCTGATGAACTCCGACGAAATAATGCTTAACTTATTAACCATAACACAATGAATAATAAAAGTGCTGATTTATCAATAATAGAAGATATAACGTTCGTACATAAATTGATTGAGCTAGGGCACATATCTTTCACATTCCGGATTTTATTTGTCTCTACCGATGACCAAATTGTTGATGTCTTGACAAAATCCTTGCTTCAACCTCGTATTCACACACTGATCTACAAGCTTGATCTTTACCGAAAACTGATCAGTTTGCAAGGGAATTTAATTGATTCAGCCAATTAATGAACTAGTCTTCTTATTATCTTTACTATGTACTTAATTAACGTAGATAAGATGACATATCTCCATTATATCTTTTACTTTTTCAATATTACTTATGTATGTATATACGAGACACGATCAATATACAAATTATAAAACATTCACATTATTATGGCTTAAGTTAAAAAAAATGCTCCAAGCTCATTTATTGAGCTTTTTAATAGGGCCCATTGGGTGTTTGGTTGATCTGATTGGTCCAGCAATCCGACAGGCCCGACCTGAGTATTGACAACACGAAGCTGGGCAGGATAGTGGTTCTGGCCTCATGGACCCATCTAGGACTCGGGCGGGTCCGACAAGGGTCGGGTTGGACCGACCCAACACAACCCGATGAACAACCCTATTACAGTGACATGATACATTCAACTTTAAATGTGATGACATGATAGATGAATACACTTAACCGTGGTGACATGTAAATTTTTCTTCTTATAAAATGATATTTAATTATGAATTTGGGTTGTTTTATTTTCCTAAAAGTAAAACTTTGTATTAGAGATGGCAATGGATATGATGTGAACCGGGATGGCCTCATCCGTACCCTTATCCGCTCATTTGAGCGGGTTTCCATATATGTTCATTTATTGGGTATTCGATCCGTTTAATATCCGGTGGATATAGATAAATTTTCTTATCCGCACCCAAAAATAAATATATAATTAATTACAAATTAAAATAAATGAAAAGCATGATAAAGTCTTTTATGCAAATTATGAAACATAATAAATTGAACTTGAGGTTACGATTGAATTGAAAATTTTGAAAACCTAAGAATAAAGAAACTTAAGTATAGGGCAATTTATTCTTGAGTTTTAAAAAAAAAGGATTACGTCTACCTCTTATTGGAAAAGACCATAATAAACAATAAAGAAAGTAGCATAAAAGAAAAGAATACGTTTTGCAATATTAATTGTTAAATCACATATCAGTTCTGAAAAATATGTATCCATGATTACATATACAGACTTATGGGTGGGTACGTATGGTTATTATTTTAATTTTAAATACTATGGGTACGAGTACAATCCGGGTAAGATATAAGTCTATCCATACCAATCTATATCTGATGAAATATTTGCAAAATATTCGTATTCGTATTCATATCCGTTCTCCTTCGGATACGATCGTTCCGATCTGTTCGGGTACATGATATCCCTCAGATATGGAAGAGAGATGAGCACAAACGAGAAGAGGGGATCGCATTTCGACGGTGATCGGAGGTCTGCTCGGATTGGGCATGCATTTTCCAATGCCCTCCGCAAGCTTCCTTACAATTATCCTTCCATGCCCTAACATCAATTTCTTGACAGATAAGCTCCAGAGTGATCTCGACAAGGCCATGGCCGTGGCTTCCAACGAGAGTAAATTTTCCTTCTTTCTTTTTGCCTTTTCAAGCTCTCTTGATTTCTTTGCTCGCTGCTATGATTCTTATTGGGAAAATTCGCAACTTCGGTGTTATTAGCATTTTCCTGAGATAATCCAATATTTCTTCAAGTCCCAGTAATACCATTTGAGTATTATATATCTTAAGCTCTTGCAAACTTGGCTTCTACTGATACTGACTTAAGTTTAGTCAATACCTATAATATACATAAGATAGCTTTTAGGTTAAATAGCACGAGGGAGCTTAGGCCATGTGCAATGCTATATCTATATATCCAAAAATTATTATCCAATTATTGAGCCTCTATCTCTATTTCTCTTCAACCCAATCTCTAAAATTATATCTATCTGTCACATCAAATATTACTTTTATTATTTAATAATTTTACATATTATATTTATATAATTCTAAAATTATTTAAATACATAAATTAATTTACTAAAAATAAATGTCATATAATAATCAAAATTTTATATAATAAAATATTAAAAATAGCACATCGAATAAAACACAATTAATTCTACGAGTTAGTATACTCGTCCCAACGGGTGATTTTAGTCAATATTTCGATCTTCTTAGTTAATAAGACAAATAATCGTGTTCATTTATTTAGTATTGTAATTGAAAATCTATATTTGTTATCGAATTTTTATTCAAAATCCTTGTTTGTCATCGATTCTAATGAAAAATATATTTTGCAAAATAAATTACAAATGAAGTTATAATGAAATAATTAATTTTTACATATTCAATTTACAATCAAATTAAATAGATTAATTAATTTCTTTTAAAAAACAATACACATAAATTATACTCATAAATAAAAATAAATTTAGATACTCATTTATTACACTCATAAAAAAATTAGTCTTTCACTTAACCCTCATTTATTCACTTTTGGAGATTGCTACAGTGTGTATTCAAATTTGAAGACTCACAGTAGCAAATATGCATATGCATATTTGGATAGATAGTCTCTAAATATGCAAAAATTTGCTAACTTGATTTAAATTGGAGCTGTTAAAGATCCAAAATTTAATTCCTTAAATAACTCATATATGTAGATGCACCTGTTCTGTGACCTGTATTGTTTATGCTTAATGGATTTTAGTCAAATTCATTTTGGCATTCAAGGGGGAAGAAAAAGCACAAGCTATTGGCTTCATCTCTACTTGTCTGTCAGCATATCTGGATAGCTTGGAGGAGTTGTTACTGGAGGAGGATACTATTTCTATAGCCATTTGAACTTGCTTTCAAACTAAGGAAATTCCTTGTGAACTGAACTGGCAAGACACTTTTTTACCTAGTGTTTGGTTCAAAGAAAATACAGAGTAAGAACAAAGTAAAAAGTAAAGATATTTCTTGTGTTTGTTTGGAGGAAAGGGAATTGAAAGCAAGTCTGAAGTACACGTGATTTTACATTCACATTTCCCTTCAATAATGAGGGAAAGAAGAAAAATCTGTTACCAGTCATCATCTCACCCTCATTGTGTTCTCGTCTGCTAGTTTTATTTCATATTTGCTATATGGAGCCTGAGCATTGTATGTTACTGGTTGCAGGCTGTGTATTACTTTGAAAATCTGCTGTATATAAGTTCTTGTCAGGATATAATTTGAATTTTTTTTTGTAGTGTTTTCTATCCCTCTTTTTCTCTTAACAACACACATCACCATGACACGTTTGTTTCCTTGTACCAAGTCCATGAAACTTTGCTGGAACTGTTATTGTTCTAAAACTGAGGGTTAAAGTCTCTAGCATGGTGATGGTATTACTATTGAAGTCATTATATTCAACCCCTAAATCACTTCATTTGTGTCTTGTTTTATTTGTTTCTGCTTTTCAGTCACATTTAGAACAGTAGTCATCAAATGTAAGACAGCTGAAGTAAAAAGCAGAAAATAAATATTTCATGTCGTAGTAGTTTGTATGCATGATCTCTTGTTATACTGATGGAAATATACATCTTTGCAGATGGTGACGAAGATTAGAGCCTGTGATTGTGAAGAAAGGTTATGGCATCTTAAGAATAGGCACAAGGGCTGTGAAAATCTTCTTCTTTTGTTTACTCTGAATTTTTTTTTCCTACACCCAAGATTTTGGGTACTCTTTAGATTGCAATCAATTCAAAATTCCTAGCAGCAATTCATTTGAATAAGAGAAAATAAATACTTGTTTCCCATATATCCTCAAATGTGTGAAACATCCCAAGTATGAAATATTTTAATTGCCATTCGCCTCCATAAAATTAGTAATGGATACAATAGAATCTAAATGGAGCGACTACTTAGCTGCTTCTAGGACAAATTTCAAGTACTACTACTACTCTGCACACTCAAAAAAGCAAGAAGACGATTTAAAGAAGCATAGACAGTTTTGTTCAAACCCCAACTCCGTATATACTGACTGCTCCAAGTTGATCTTATTTAGATGAGAGACTTAAGCTCTAGGCAGGCCAAAAACTTACATGACATGGGGATCAACCCAAGTCTTTGCAGTATCCACCGTCCTATGGTTAAGCACATTGAAGAGAAGATCACAGGCTTGACGGGATGTGAGCCTCTCGGCGGGCACTGTCTTGGTGCACTGCAGTGCTATTTCAAGCACCCGAAACACCGCAAATTCTTCTCCGGGCGTGATTGGCATCAAGGTCGGATCCACTAACTCTTCCCGTGCGCCTCCTTGCATTTCCATGCGTGTCTCCACCCACCTCACCATGCTCACTTCCGTCCCGAAGCTCCCATCTGTCGGCATTCTTCCGCTCACTAGCTCCATCAGTACTATACCCATACTGTAAACGTCGCTCTTCTCCGTTGCCTTCAAAGAATAAGCATACTCTGCAACAATCACAATGTTCTGTTAGGAACATTCCCAGATACAAAAAGCAAAAGAAGAATGACAACAATTTTCCTACCTGGAGCTATGTATCCATAAGAGCCAGCAAACCAAGAACCCGATTCTGTATTTGACTCTAGATTCTCCCCAATCGTCTTTGCCAGACCGAAATCCCCAAGATGTGCCTGCAGATCAGAATCCAGCAGCAAATTGCTTGACTTGATGTCTCTGTGAACAATTTTGGGCACACAGTCATAGTGAAGATACTCCACACCCTGAGCTAGTCCCACAGCAATATTGAGCCTGGCCTCCCAGTCAAGGCACTTCTTGGTCTTGCTAGTCCTTGGGGGCTGCTGGTGCAGCCAGTCCCAGACGCTGCCATTCTCCATGTACTCGTAGATTAGAAGGTTAGAGCCAGCGTCCTTGTTGCAGCAGTACCCCATCAGCTTCACTAGGTGCCTGTGCCTGATCCTTCCAAGCGTCTTCACCTCCCTCGCGAAGCTCTTGTTCAGCAGCAACTCGTCTTTCCACAGGATCTTCTTCACCGCAACCGTCTCTCCACTGTGCAAGTCTGCTCTGTAGATCGTCCCTGACCCTCCTGACCCAATGATGAACTCGTCGCTCAGGTTGTTTGTGGCCTCCATTATGTCACTCCACTTGAAGTCCGGCTTTGAGACACCCGGTTTGAGCAACCTTCTCTGCGCTTGAGAGGAACTGGAAGAAGAGTTTGTGAAGTTCACTTCCTTGCCTTTCTTGAATTGTTCCCTGTTGCGTTTCAAGATCAGTGAAGCTCCTAGTATCAAGGCAATGGCCGCAAGAGTTGAGATCGCTGAGATGACAACAACCGACGATTGGCTCAGGTGGGTTCGTTGCCTGTCTGATTTGGTACTCCTGCAGCTACCAAGAGGGCTTCCACAGAGTTTGTTATTGCCCAAAAATGAATCAACCGGCCAGTGTGAGAATTGCTTGTCTAATTTGCCTTGAAGATTGTTGTAGGAGAGGTTGAGCTTGCCCAAGCTGCTCATCGCGCTGACTTGAGGAGGGATCGAACCAATGAGGCTGTTATGAGAAAGGTCTAGTGATTCAAGCTTGGACAGTTCACCAAGTGAAGGCGGGATTTGGCCGCTGAGGTTGTTGTAGCTCAAGTCAAGAATGCTCTGAAGATTGTGTAACTGTCCGAGCTCAACTGGCATTTCGCCATCAAAACTGTTGTCTGACAGCCTTATCTCGTAAAGCTTGCTTAGCTTACCAATCTCCACAGGTAATGATCCTGAAAACTGGTTGTGGTTGAGGTTGAGGACCGAGAGAGATGTCAAGTTGCCAATTTGAGCTGGAAGAGACCCATTGAGTGAGTTGTTGTTGAGTGAGAGCACAAGCAATTTGGAACAATTGAAGAGTTTGGGAGGAAGAGGACCGGAGAGGAGGTTGGAGGAGAGTTTGAGCTCTCCCAGCAGGGGCAAGTCCCCCAGCCACCAAGGCACCGAACCCGATAACTGATTGTCGTTGAGATCAATGTGGGTGAGTTTCTTACACAATGAGAGCTCATCTGGTATTGGCCCTGTGATCAAATTGCTAGACACATCCAACAGTGACATTTCCTTGATTTTCCCAAACGTCCAAGGGATACTTCCTGTAAATTTGTTGCTCCCCAATCTCAACCTCTGTAGAGAAGGGGAATTCCCTAATTGGGGAGGAATATCATTTCCAAATTGATTGTTGGTGACATCAAAAGAGAGCAGAGAGTGCGAGCTGCAGAGCGGAACAATGGTACCGTTGAGGTTGTTCTTGGAGAGGTTGATCCTTGTGATGTTAACTAGTTTGGCTAGCTGGTGAGGGACAGTACCTTGGAGTGAGTTGTTGTAAAGCATGAGCTGCTGCAGAGAGTGGAGGAAGCCGAAAGTGGCCGGAATGCCACCGGAGAGTCGGTTGTCGGCCAAGTCGAGGATGGTCAGCTGGTGGCAGTTGCCCAAACTGGCGGGAATGTCACCCACAAGCTCGTTCTGCCTCAAATGGAGGAGATTCAGGTTCTTCAGCCTCCCAATGGCCGCAGGAATCTCCCCTGAAAATCCGTTGCCGAAAAAATCAATCATTTGTAGGTTGGAGCAGTTGCCAATCTCCAGAGGAATGTTGCCGGAAAACTTGTTGTCGTAGAGATAGAGAATTTGAAGATTGGGGAGCAAGCCGATCTCAGCGGGCAGAGGACCCTGGAGATTGTTGTGGTACAGAGCAAGTGCTTCAAGATTGGTCAGGTTGGCTATGGACGGAGAGATGGAACCGGACAGACTGTTGTTGTGCAGGAAGAGGTCCGTCAAGTCTGTCAACCGGTAGAGCTCGATCGGGATGGAGCCGTTGATGGTGTTGTTGGACAGGTCGAGTTCTTTCAGGGAGCGACAATCTCCAAGCTCTGCCGGAATTTCTCCGGATATCTTGCTGTCCGAAAGCACCAGTTGCTCCAAATTGCTAGTGTTGGAGCATATGGTTGTCGGAATGGTGCCTGAGAGATTGTTGTTTGACAAAACCAAGTGGAGGAGCTGACCCATGTTGCCTAATTCACCGGGAATTCCTCCGGTGAGCTGGTTCGCCGACAAGTCAAGATTTTGAAGATTGCCCAGACTCGCCAGAGAGGTCGGAATCGGACCCGAGAGCTTATTCCCCAACAGGTTGAGGTAAAGGAGCTGATCCAGCTGGCCAATTTGGCCGGGAATGTTGCCGGAGAGAGTGTTGTTGGCCAGGTTGAGGAGTTGGAGGTTACTGAGGCGGCCCAGTTCAGGCGGAAGAGTCCCGTTGAGGTTGTTGAGAGCGGCGGTGAAGATTTGGAGGCTGGAACAGTTTCCGAGCTCAGCGGGGATCGGCCCTTGAAGCAGATTCTGCTGCAGAATCAGATTCTGGAGCTGAATGAGCCGTCCGAGTTGAGGAGGGATGGGGCCGGAGAGGGTGCATGAGGCCAACCCAAGAACCTCGAGGTTGAGGAGGTCACCGAAGGAGGAGGGAATGGGGCCGGTGAGGGCATTGTCGCCGATACGCATGACACGGAGGGCGGAGAGCGAGCCGAGCTCAGGCGGGATGGGGCCGGAGAGTTGGTTGGAGAAGAGGAGTAGAGATTGGAGTGAGGAGAGGGAGGAGAGGTTAGGTGGAATGGGACCGGAGAGGGAGTTGGAGGACAGATCAAGGTGGAGCAGGTTCACCAGCCGCCCGACCGAGCCCGGTATCGACCCGACGAGGGACGAGTCACTCAGGTTCAGACCCACCACCTCCACCGACTTCACCCCGCAACTAACACCCCTCCACGAGCAGAAATTTGGGTTCCTCTCCGACCAGCTCTTCAACACATGATTCTGCTCAAACGATCCCTTCACCTCCAACAGAATGCTCCTTGTTGACAAGGGATCCAGAGGCTGGCTCAACCCAGACGACACTGCCGCCAAGAACACCACCAGAATAACAGCCGATACCATCTTCATCGAGGACAAGTGAAAAAACAGAGCTTCACTGTGTGATTACTTGTTTCTTGGGTAGAAAAAGGGTGGAGAATATAACATGATCACTGGTTATGGTTGCGGGTTGACATTAAGAGGGGAAGATGCTACGATTGGCGTTGGATAGAGAAACGAATTGGCGTGGCAGAGAGGAATAGGGTATAGGGCATGTGAAAGAGGCAGAGGTGTTCTTGAAAGTTGATGCTGTTTCTTGAAATGGGTGATTTTTGCAAGTAAGAGATAAGAAAGAATTGAAACAAGGTGCCATTAATGATCACCCATTTCCCAACTACTGTGCCATTGCCATTGCCATTACCATCACCACAGAGAGTCAAACTCATAAATGAACAAGTCTCACATGATATGAATTTATGACAAGGGAGATGGTCAAAACAAAGTGAAAAGTTCCATTAAATGGGCTTAATACTAATAGTAGTAGAGTGGATAAACCAAACGCTAAACGTATTTGTTCCATTAAAGAAGAAGAGTGCAAGCTTTTACTACTTCTACTGCTACTACTAGTACAATAGTAATGGTTTAAGATTGATGTGTAAAGTAGGGTCTTTTAAATTAAATTCTAATTTAGAATATGCAGTGGTTGGATAAAGAGACAATGACATGAAAGTAATGGGTTCGCTTGATATATAGTGTGTTAGCTTCTCAAACAAACCCTAATCAGAAAGGCAACGGTTGAATTTCCATTTTAAATTCAATCTCATACAAAGTCAATAGAGTCCCCACCATACTTGTCATTCCCCACACAAGTCCAATTTTCAACTCATACACTTCCTTGCAAGCCATGCACAATTTTACACATTATCCTTCATATTGTTATTGTTATTGTTATTATTGGTTTCAGCTACCAAACCCTCATGTCCTCTTCTGTCCCCCCTTAGTTAAATGCTCTGCTTTCGTGTTTGCTTTCATTTTATTTATTCAATTGTGTGATTAATTAATCTTTGTTAATCCTCATGTACTAGTTTGCTTATACTCTTTCTCTGTTTTGGCACATAATTCAAACCTAATTCTCACTAAATTATAGGGATAAGTAATCAGTTTCTTGTTACATCTTGTATTTCAAGCAATTCTGTGTAACTAGAAGATTAAACATCAACCCTGCACAAGAAACGATCAAAAATCAGTGCTATGGAAGAAAACTAGTATAACATTTGATGCGAGTGTCATCCAAGTATACCGTAAATGAAATGAAATTGAGCAGATACTCTTAGACCATCTCCAACCCAATTTATACAACTCAACACCAATTCTACTGTTATTTTGACATATGCTATATTTCTATGATATATTTGATATAGAAATGTAGCATATGACATTTGTCTATTCAAGAATAATTATTATTTTAATTAATCTTATCTTAGTATACAAATGTTATTTTTACCAATTAACAAAACACAATAATTACAATGATAGAATAAAATCATATATTCCATTTTTATTATTAAAATATTAAAATGACATTTAGCAAAATAACATACAACTTATGAGTTGGAGAAGAATGTCATGTGTATGCTAAAATTATGTCATATTTTATGCTAAACTTAACATAGTCATTTGAGCGGTTAGAATTACAATACTACCATTCAATATTCATGTTTGATCTATTTTCGACCTATAAAATTTAAGAAATATTTTCAATTTGATTTTTTAAACTTTCATCTAGCAATTAGAATTTTTGGAGTTTAACTTGATTTAAACCTATGTGCCAAAAAGTATTTAAATCACAATATATTTACATTAGAATGTAAAAATGCATTTGGTTGGATCTATTTGGTAAACAACCCTCCTCCTTGTATCTCCAAGGGGCACCAATTGAATAATCTAGTTAGTATAAAATCGAAGGTGTTGTTGCTGCAAATTAGATGACTGAATATGGAAAACCCAATGAGCCTTGCTTTGCAGCCAACAATGATTGACCATATTATTTGTCTCATTCATATATGTATAAAGTATATATATATATATATATATTTTTTTTTTCTCAGCAAAAGTATATTGTATTAGAAAAGGCAAAACCAACCACACCCAAGGTGGGAGAGAGAAGGCAACCAAAATTACAAATACAAATACAATGAGATTGAGGAAATGAAAATGAAGATTGAAAAATGCAATAAAGAAATCTGATGTTTCTTGGTTCACATCTCTTATCTGTTTTCTCCTCCAATGGCTGCATTTGAGTGGACAAACCATACATGCAGGGCAAACCCATAAGCCCTATATGCTATGTATATAGGAACAAGACATTCATTTTACTGATAAAAATCTCAAAACATGACATCTGCCTAGCTAGCTATGAATCATGCATGTGAATCTTTTTCTTCTTCGTTTCCCATTTAAACCAGTAACTTGTGTGATTTGCTCATTCAGAAAATCCAAGACTAGAGTTTTTTAACCTGAACCGTTTTGTCTTGACTTCAATTATTAATGTATCGTATATATAGAAAAGATGGCAATGATTTTGGAAAATGGTATTGTTTTAATTTTTGGATAGTATTTAATTATGAGTTAGAATAATGTTAGGTGTTGAATTATGTGCAGCTGTTGTTACAATATGCAAGATTCGTAAGCAGAATTATTGCTGCTGTTAATTTAATACAAATAATTAAGGATGAATATAATTGTAATTAGACAAGTGGACACATTGGAAGGATGTTTTTATTTTAGACTAAATAATTAGAATAAGATGCTCTGTCCAAGAGAATGTAAACAATCAGTGTTAGCAAATCCACAATGGTTTCCTCAAATATTATCTTATGAGGATTAGGAGTCAAATGGATGACTTGTGGAGAGTTGAGACCATCCTAATTCTTTGCTAGCTATTGTGAGAAGCTGCTCTGCTCCAATCAATATATATTTCCTTGAAATGATGATATGACTTTATCACTTGATTAAGATTAATTTTAATTTCTAGTCTCTTAGAAGATAAATGTTTTCATTGACATACTTTTATGACAATTCGAATAAGACTTATTCACGAAAGGAATATTTCCATCAATATATCTTTTTTATGAGAAGGATTTCAGTTAGAACCACAAGAGGCATGATAACCATGAGAACCAGCGTGTAGACACACATGGCAAAGCAGGCGTCCATGTCTCGTATGAGTTTCCATTATTATTGTTACGGTTCCGACTTTGGATCTCGTTATGAGTCCGTTGTAGTTGTTGATTGGCTCGCGAGAAGACAATATAGGGTTCTTGCCGCGAGCAGCGATCAAACAAATGGGCTCGTTAAGAGAGAGAGCTTCCACCTCGGGCTCGTTTAGAGACAACTCCTACTTTAGACTCGTTTGGAGAGAGCTTCTACCTCAAGCTTGTTTGGAGAGAGCTCTTGCCTCTTATACTGTAACTATATTTTAATTCAATTAATGATTTTAGGGTTAATTACACTTTGTCCTTACTAAAGTGGCAGATTTTACACTTCACTACATTTATGATAACAATTTTACTTTAAGTTTAGCTAATTGCGTTTCTTACATTTTCCTCGACACCTTTAGAACTTGGATAGAAAACCTAGTTTCTTTAAAAATAAAAGAAAAAAATGGCCCTAAATTAATTTGAAATCAATTAAACTAGTTTGACTTAACACGGTAAGCCAACTAAGATAATATTAATAATTAGTAATAAAAATAAAAATAATTAATTATTAATAACATATTAAAACTTTCGAATGTCATAACTTCTCATACGAACTCTGTTTCGGGCTCGCAGTATATCAAATCGAAGAGGATTGGAAGATCAACAACTTTGAAAAAAAATAAGTTTTTGTCTATATATTATTAATAACTAATCATATAAATTTTTTAATAATTTGAACCGGCTAACATTAATAACTATACATTCGAAATAAAAACAAAATAATATAAATGATTAATTATAATAATATTAATAATATACTGAAACTTTCGAATGACATAACTTTCTCATATGAGCTCTATTGCGGGTTCATAGTATTGGAAAAGTTAATGAATAGAATTGTATTCGATAATGATAATAGGTTACAGGGGCCTATATATAGGCTAGACTAGGGTTTACACGTAGAGAGCCATGACGGCTAGGGTTTATAGAGATACAACACAATACATCACAACGGGCCTCGACCCATATATTAACACACCCCCTCAAACTCAAGGTGAAGGATTCAAATTGAGTTTGGAAACTAAAGCAGTGAATTGTTCTGGAAGCAGGGGGTATGTGAAGATGTCAGCAGTTTGTTCGTCCGATGAGACAGTGCGTAGAGTGACAGTACCCTGCGTGAGATGATGTCTGACGAAGTGACAATCATTCTAGATGTGTTTGGTGCGATCATGAAAAAAGTCATTGTGAGCAATCTGAATGTCGCTTCTGTTGTCGAAATGGATAGAACTGGCTGAGTTGTGAGTAATCCACATGTTATGAAGTAGCCACCGAAGCCAGAAGAGCTCAGAGGTATTGTCAGTAAGAGCACGATATTCGGCCTCCGTGCTGTAACGGGTAACCGACATCTGCTTCTTACTCCTTCAAGAATTGAGAGATTTGCCAAGAAAGAAGCAATATCCCGCTGTGGAGCGTCGATCGGTAGGATCACCAGCCCAATCTGTATCTGAAAATGCCCGCAACACCATAAGTGTATCACACGAGAAATGAAGACCGTTAGATAAAGTGCCTCGTACATAGCAGAGTACTCGGAGGGCGTCCTCATAGTGTGTGGTTCGCGGTGCACTCATGGAATGGTTGACAATGTGGACTGCGTAGGCAATGTCTCGACGTGTGACGGTGAGATAGACAAGTATACCTATGAGCTTTCAATACAATGTGGCATCCTGGAGAGGTTTACCATCTGAAGGTGTGAGCTTCTCATTTGCCTCGATAGGAGTGGAGGCAATGTTGCTTTCTGATAAACCTCCTCGAGAAATAAGGTCAGCTTCATACTTATCTTGTGATAAATGATAAACTGAAGAGACCGACGAGATTTCCAGAACAAGAAAATATACGAGCTTGCCGAGGTCCTTCATCTCAAAATGTTTGTTGAGTTGGCTCTTTAGGTCAGAGATACCAAATTCATCATCTCCGGTGATAATCATGTCATCCACTTAGAGTAGAAGCAGGATGTGACCACGAGAAGTCTTCTTGACAAACAAGATGGTGTCATATGGACTGGAGGTGAAGCCAAGATCGGTCATCTTCCCTCTGAATTTTGAGAACCATGCCCTCAGAGCTTGCTTGAGTCCATACAGAGCCTTATTCAGACGACAAATTGTGTTTGACGGATGCTCATACGCAGAAGGAGGCTCAATGTAAACTTTTTCTTTGAGATCTCCATTGAGGAAAACATTCTTGACGTCCATTTGAAAAATATTTCACTTTCGTCCGGCTGCAACTGCAATTAAACTGTGAACTGATGGGAGGCGAGCAACTGGTGCGAATGTCTCATCATAATCGATCTCATATTTCTAGGAGAATCCTCGGGTAACAAATCTAGTTTTATAACGCTCGACGGTCCCATCAGCCTTGGTTTTCACCTTTGCAACTCACTGCAAACTTGTCACTTGGTAATGGAATGAGTTCCCATGTACGAGTCTTCTTAAGAGCCCGAAGTTCTTCAGTCATTGCTTGTTGCCACAAAGGATTAATGTATGCCTCACAATATATACGAGGTTCATAGATGGACATGGTAGTGGACATGACTCAAGAGAGATTGGGCAGTGTTACCTGGTAGTCTTGAAGGTGAGGCGGGGGTCGTGTTTGACATTGAGGACAGGGGAGAAGCACACTCGCTTATTTTCTTGGGTGAAACTGACCCAAGAAGATCACGATTAAGTAGACGACTTAATCGCTGAGAAGAGGGATGCTCGAGACGAGAATGCGAAAGATCAGCAGAGACGACAACACCACATTGATGTGATGTGGATGGTGGTAGTTGCAGATACGTAAGCTCAAACAGGCGGCCTGTCTTACGCCCATTTCCATAGATTTGTCTTGTCTTCGGATCATGCACAGTGACAGACAAGGAAGAGCCAGAAAACTTAACGTTAAGACTCATGTCACAAAGCTGACCCACAGAGACAAGGTTAAGAGACAATTTTGGAACTAGCAATGTATCGGGTAATGACACATGTGGTGTTGATACAAGACCGGAATGAGTAGCAAATATGGGTGAGTTATCAGCAGTACGAATATTAGGAGAATTCGAGATAGGTTTAGCATTCGAAAATAAGAACGAATTCGAACTCATGTGATTGAAGCATGCAGAATCATAATACCAGGGATCAGATTTACCAAAGGGACTCAAGTGGTGGGGAATACCTAAATGACCTGATCTTAAATTGTTACCAGAATTGACTGACAATACTGACTAATTGACGGTCTTTGGATCAAGTTTGTCGAGAAGTGGCGCATTAGCCTGAATGAGAGGAGCACAAGTATTTTGAGGTGCACTAACACTTGAGGCAGCAACAACGATGTTGGAACTAGAGCGAGTTTTGTTTGTAGAAGAACCATATCTGGAACGACGAGAGGGTAAGGTTCATATATTGCTGGATGTAGTGGACAATGTGCAATCCAATGACCTGATTGCTTGCATTAATTGCAAGTAGATGGGTTCCTGGTGTAATAAAACATGTCGGGAAAAATATGCAACACAATAAAAAGAATTTCTTTAAAAAATAAATTAGTGTGATTAGATGAAGGCGCGTGGGCGCGTGAACAGACGCGCAGAAGAGAGTACAACACGTTGGCGCGTGCGGTATACGTGCTGAGGAGTGAGAGCATGTGGGCGTGTGAATCACACGTGCGCAACATATTTGTGCCTAGTTTTTCTTTCTTCACGTCATAGCGCCAGAGCTCCACAGATCATCAACGTCGAAGTTGGGACCGTCGGAGGAGAAGAAGTCAAGGTCTCGAAGTTCACCGAGAGAGATCGACGGTGGTGACGTCAGTTTGGATCGAGAGGTTTATTGACGCTGAAGCTGCTGTCTTCGGTGCTGAAGTCCATGAGGTTTTTGATTGTCGGCGAGCTTGATCGATTGCTTCTTTTGATCGGTGTTGATGCCCGAGATCGAGAGTGTTGTTGATCGGTGTTGATGGCTGAGACCGAGGATGATGCCGAGGTTGGTGGCGGAGATTGATGGCCGAAGGTGGAGTTTTGTGGAAGCTGGAGAGAGAGAAGAATTTTTGGATTGAATAAAACTCTAATACCATATTAGAAGAGTTAATGAAGAGAATTGTATTTGATAATGATAATAGGTTTACAGGGGCTTATATATAGGCTAGATATCTAGGGTTTACACGTAGAGAGACATGATGACTAGTGTTTATAGAGATACAACACAATATAACACAACATGCCTCGGCCCATATATTAACACATAGTATAACAAATCGAAGATAATCGGAAGATCAACAAATTTGAGTGTTAGTAATTATTTATATATGGGCACAACTTATTTGTTCAAAATTGTTGACACTATGATTCTCTTCGATTTGACATACTATGAGCACAAAACAGAGCTCATTTGAGAGAGGTATGTCGTTCGAAAGTTTTTTGTGGTCCAAGTCAAGCCACATGAATCGATTTCAAATCAACTCAGGGGCATTTTTGTCTTTTTTGAAAGAAACTAGACTTTCCATCCAAAATCTAACAGTGTTAAAGTAAAGTATAAAAAAATGCAATTAGCAGACCTTAAAGTAAACTTTTTATTATAGTTGTAGTAAAGTGTAAGACGCACTACTTTAGTACGGGAAAAGTGTAATCAACCATTATTTTGTTTCGAAAACAAGGCAGGTATATATAGAGTATGCTGTAACAATCCAATTAATGATATGATAAGGACAAACACTTAATCAATCCAACTCTAATAGCTAATACTTCAAACTAATCCAAACTATACTAGATATTACCCAAATAATAATAATTAAATACCTAATATATTCGTTGGGATAAGACTCTTATCATTACCTTCTCCATCTAAATGGCGCTTGATCGCAAGCGCACCAAATTGGAGGATCGTAGACGTCATGAAGTGACTCAGAATCTCCTTGATCTTATTCCACGACCTCTTGCTAGAACGCTTTTTTGCAACGATGTTCAGGGAAAAGTTGTGCGGAAACACCTTGCCCGAGCAACCTAGGAATTTCTTTCAGTAAAGTACACTTCAGGAACTACCATATTTGAATGAGACTGAAGAGTGCATTCCAAAACTACATGTGATGCCTTTCAACCCATAACATTAGCTCTGATACAAAGTTGTTACGGTCCCGACTCTAGATCTCGTTCTGGGGCCGCTGTAGTTGTTGGTTGGCTTGCGAGAAGATAATATAGGTTTCTTGCAGCGAGAAACGATCGAACAATTGGACTCGTTAAGAGAAAGCTCTTACCTCGGGCTCGTTTAGAGAGAGTTCCTACCTCATGCTCGTTTGGAGAGAGCTCCTAGCTTTTGATACTTGTAACTCTATTATTTTAATTCAATTGATGATTTTATTTCGAAAACAAGGCAGGTATATATAATTCGACTAATGATAGGATAATACAAAGCCATAACCAATCCAACTCTAATAGCTAATACTCCAAACTAATCCAAACTCTACTAGATAATTATCAAATATTAATAATTAAATACCTAATATATTTGTTGGATGAAAACATCAGTTGACTGTTTTATGAAAATACATCGCATAATTGATATGACTCATATCAATTATGCGATGTATTTTCATAAAACAGTCAACTGATGTTTTCATTATTATGATATGTGTTTCCATAAAATAGTCATAACTAGAATTTTGCAAATACATTGCATAATAATGGAAACACGGGTTCACTATTTTATCGAAATACATGGCAAAATAATGAAAACATGTGTAAGGCACGCGCTCTTTCGTTACCATGTGCGTCTTCACTTTGGTTCTCACAAAGGAGAGTGATTATCACCTGATTTCTCATCTTTTTCTTATTATTAGAGTATGAAACTATAATTGGTTATTCAACTAAACGTTTGGACACGAGTTTTAATTCAAGGACATGCAAAATTTTATTTATATTCAATTCTCTTGTATAATCCTCAAAAAGGAAATATTCACATTTTAATTGGGTCTCCATAAATTTTTTATTCTCATAAACTCTCAAATTTCTCTTCAAAAGCCCCCACTCTTAATGGATTCCTCAATCTCCTGTTTTAAAAGTACATGTCTAAACCTAAAACGGACTTGTGCGCGAAAGCGCGTGTTAGAGTATAAAACTATAATTGGTACTTCAACTATCAGATTTTTTTTAAAAAGTCTCACATTAAACTTATTTTTTGAAAAGTCTCATATTAAACTTTTAGTTGACTTAATCTTCTAATATTTATAAATATTGAGATTATAATGACAATGAATTAAGGTAACAAATTAGTCTTTTGGGGTTTTTTTTAAGGTAAAAGTTAATTTTATTAATTAAATAGTAACTAACCCGACATCAAGCCGTACAACTGAAGTTACAGTTGGTGGGACAGACCCCTCACCATAATCACAGCTATTGTTAGTTAAAAAAAGAACAATTCATGTTAGTTAAAGAAAACATGGCCAATTCGTGAGCTATTTGATTACAAGTAAAACAAAGAACACATGTTTCGATAGTGGGTAGTACGCAACACCGTTCGCTAATGATTCCTCCAAAGTTGTGCAGCTCGACCTGTTTAGCATCACGTAGAGCCACGGCCTCCAACTCATACGGATGGAGAAATCCCATGATCTTGCTGCAAAGTGCTTTACACAGGCATCCATGATAACTCCGGAGACCAATCGACTCGAACCAGCTAGCTTCATGTAGAGCCACGACCTCCAACTCATACGGATGGAGAAACCCTGTGATCTTGGTGTAGACCGCTTTAAACTAGCTTCCTCGATCAACCCTGTGATCAATATGGGCATCACGAAATTCAAATTTTTCCAGCACATTAGGTTTAACCCGATCAACCCATCGACACCAGGAACCCCTCTTTTCCTTACAGTACCGATCACAATAGGACACACAAGTCACGTATTGAATCTTAAGCAAGCCGAGTACCCCTAGTTCGGTGTGCTTGCATGAGTCTGCCCACCGACGCCAGATAATTTCATATCCCTCCCAATACCGATCTACCAACCAATCAAAACCGCTGGTTCCCATGTATTGAAGCTTAAGCAAGCCGAGACCCCCTAATTCGGTATGCTTGCATGAGTCTGCCCATCGACGCCAGATAATCCCAGTTCCTTCACAGTACCGATCTACCGTCGCGACCCAATCTCGTCCCACCTGCAATTCCATCCTCAACCCCACTGCACTCGACTCCGTTTCTGCCATCCCACTAGATCTGTTTCCTTCACCGCCAGCTGTCGTTGCAGCTACAACCGCAAGATCCGAAACTGTAGCCGTACTAGAAGCCCTCACAGACGGAGCCGTGCCGCCGTGAGACATCGTCGATTTTCGACGAACAACCCAAATCGCCACGGGCGAAGGGTACAAACCGCAAAGAAAACTCTGCGCCGACTAGGGTTTTTTTGAAACCTAGTCTTTTGGGGTTTTAGTTACTCTAGTAGAATAACACTTGTTTTCTTTCCTAATTAAGCGATGTGAAGCAACCCAATAGTACCAGAAAATGAACCGTGAAGACTAATTTGTTATATGTACTAGAAAAGTAAATTGAAAGTGTCAATCTGAGATAGTAGGTAGCATGAAACTGAAAGGGCAAAGATTTGGTAGGGTAATGACGAAATGTCAAGCCAACCAGATTGACATTCACATGATGGTCTTGACGCAGTTGCAATTTTATGATCATCAATGCTACTTCGGTTCCTTTCATTTGATAGCTTGAACTTTGAATCAATATGAGTCCTATGTTTAGGTGGAGCATTATACTTCACTTCTTCCTTATTTCTTTTGTTTCAAATTACATTACGTTAACTTGAACAATTCCTATCTCATACTTTTTGGTTTTAATGTTAGAATTGTTTGAGCATGAAATATCATCGAACCCATTTGTTTTACCATTATCTCTTTATACTTCAACGAGAAAATCACAAAAACATGTCATGTATTGTCACAGTAAACTTTATTTCTTTTTGCAAAATATGTGTATCAGTATAAAAATGACCAAATTTTTTGCAATATTAAAAATTATATTTATAAAAATAATGTAAAAAATACTTTTTAACTTATAAATAATTTAATTAAAAAAATTAAATTACAAGTTTTAGTTATACAGTTAAAAGATAATTTGAGAAAAACTTTTGAATTTATTTTATTCAAGAAATAATTGTTAATAGTAAGGATAATTTTTTTATTTGCATACATTTTGCACAAAAATTAAAAGTTTAGGCATTTGTTTGCCACTAAGAAAATACAAATCATGTTCTTATAAAAGTGTAGTGTTATGGGGCATATTTTTGCCATTTTTCTTAATTTAATTACAATGTTGATTTCCGTCTAACCCATTGTTTCCTCGCCTATGATTTTAATATATATACTTCTGATAAAGCAAAATCAGATAGGCAAATAAAGAATATGTAAATTTGGGGTACCTATTATTTAAAATTATTTTGGATTGGACACCCAATATCTCGAAATATTTAACACTTTTTTTCCGATGATATTAACTTTAGTAAAATATAGAAAGGTTGCGGACTAAAGCCTCTAAATAGTAATTAGGGATAATTCAGGTGGCTACACTTAGATTTTGCTGTTTTTCACCTGGGTACACCTAGAATTTTTTTTTTCAGTTGACTACGCCTAGAATGTGCAAAATTTTCACTTTGCACTTTCCGTCCAATTCTGTTAGTTTTTAACGTTTTTTCATGTGAAATGACTAAAATGCCCTTAAGGTTTAAAGAGTTATTATAATTAGATTGAAAAGACTAAAATGCCCTCACCTATTCATCTAATTTTCAAACTTATGTCATTCTTCACCCTCACCAACCCAACCCTATAGCCTCGCCCCCTCGAGCTCCCTCTCCTCCACCTCGCCTCCGCCTCCTCCTCTCGTCAGAGCACTGCTCCCGTTCCTCTTGCTCCCGAGCTCCCTCTGTTCCTCCTGCTCCCGTTCCTCGAGCTCCTTGAGCGTATAGGATAGTGAGTTCTGGGTAGTGTGGTTGTCCCTTGGCCCGGGCCTAAAAGGGAACAAAAGGAGAATAATAATTTCTATATGAAGAAAGGAGGAAGGTAGAGGGAGGGCTACCACATAATTGTCCACTGCTAATTTGAAGGAACCAAACCAGAGAAACAATAGCAATAGCAACAGCAACAACCCAACACAGAGAAAGTAGCAAAAACTAAGAACCAGAGAAGAAAGCATATCCGTCATTAACCAAACATAACCATATTAAAATAAATAAAAAATAATTAAAGTATGTAAGAAAATACCCCAAAGACATAAACAAGGCCATGGGAGTAGCAAGCAGAGTGACCCCATCTCTCAGAAGGGTTGAAGCCAAGAACTTTAGGGTAGAGTCACATTCAAATTCACAAACAAACTTACTTCAAATCAGAAATTAACAAACAAACTTACTTCAAATTCACCGATCGAGCTCTTCTTCTCCAAAACCCAGCGCTCAAAATCGATGAAGATGAGCTGTAAATGCTTGAAGATGGAACTGCACATGCAGATTCAGTGAGCCTATTTGAAAATCATTGAGAACCCACTAAATCAGGAAATGGGTTCGTTACCAGAAGCTTTAATACATGTAAAATTTCGATTATATTTTTTTAAAAAAAATTTGCGCAGAAACAAGAAGGATTATGTGGAGCCAAAAGGAAATTGCTGGAGAAATTGCTTCTACCCAGAACTCACTATCCTATACGCTCGAGGAGCTCGAGGAACGGGAGCAGGAGGAACAGAGGGAGCTCGGGAGCAGGAGGAACGGGAGTAGTGCTCCGACGGGAGGAGGAGGCGGAGGCGAGGTGGAGGAGAAGGAGCTCGAGGGGGCGAAGCTATAGGGTTGGGTAGGTGAGGGTGAAGAATGGCATAAGTTTGAAAATTAGATGAATAGGTGAGGGCATTTTAGTTTTTTCAATCCAATTATAATAACTCTTTAAACCTTAAGGGCATTTTAGTCATTTCACATGAAAAAATGTTAAAAATTAACAGAATTGGACGAAAAGTGCAAAGTGAAAATTTTGCACATTCTAGGCGTAGTCAGCTAAAAAAAAAAATTCTAGGTGTACCCAAGTGAAAAACAGCAAAATCTAAGTGTAGCCACCTGGAATTATCCCTAGTAATTAATATGGCAATCAAATTAAGTAGGCTAGAGAATAGATTAATTACACTTTGCCCATTCTGTAATGAAACGTTTTATAATTTTCCCCAACTATACTAAAAAGTTTAAATTGAGGTAAGCTAATTATGTTTTTACACGTTATCTTAACACTGTTAAAATTTGGATGAAAAACCTGATTTTTTAAGAAATAGACAAAAATAGCACTGAATTAATTTGAAATTAATTCAGCTAGTTTGACTTGGACCGAAAAAGCTGAATTAATTTCTGGACTAAGAAACTGGACCGCTTCTATATTAAATTATAATAATAATTAAGTTTTTAACAATATATTGAAACTTTCGAATGTCATAACTCTCTCATACGAGCTCCGTTTCGAGTTCGTAGTATATTAAATCGAAGATAATCGAAAGATCAACAATTTTAGAAAAAAGAATAAGTTTTTGTCTATGTATTATTAATAATAGTTAATTATATAATTTTTTTAATAATTACATCTGAATGACATTAATAACTATTCATTCGAAGTAAAATAATATAAATGATTAACTAAAATAATATTAATAATATACTAAAACTTTCGAATGACATAAGTCTCTCATACGAGCTCTGATTCGGGCTCATTGTATATCAAATCGAAAAGAAAAATTATTCTCTTCGAGAGTTATGTCATTTGAAAGTTTCGGTATATTATTAATATTGTTTTAATTGATCATTTATATTATTTTATTTTTTATTTCAAATGTATAGGTATTAATGTCATCCAGATCTAATTATTAAATTTTTTATATAATTAGTTATCAATAATATACAGACAAAAGCTCATTTTTTTAAAGTTGTTGATCTTTCGATTCACTTCGATTTGTTTTACAACGAGCTCGAAACGGAGCCCGTATGAGAGAGTTATGACATTCGAAAGATTCAATATATTATTAATTATTATTATTATTATTATTATATAATTTAATATAGAACCGGTCCAATTTCTTAGTCTAGAAATCAATTTTGGTTTATTTTCGGTCCAAGTCAAACCAGCTGAATTGATTTCAAATCAATTTAGGGGTATCTTTGGTTTTTCTTAAAAAATCAGGTTTTCCATCCAAATTCTAACGGTATTAGGGAAAAGCGTAAGAAAACACAATTAGCTGAACTCATTTTGAAAATTTTAATAAAGCTAGGGTAAAATGTAAAACGCGCCACTACAGTATGGACAAAGTGTAATTAACCGTAAAAAATAATATTAATATGAAGATATACTGAAGCAAGAGTGAGAGCATCATATTTAGCTTGGTTATATTTATTGCCCATGCTTAAGTTGTTATTGTTATATATGGGGTTACTCCATAAACGCAAATAGAGTAATTTAATTATCCATTCAAGCATGTAATAACTACAACAATTGAAGAAGAAGAAGAAGAAGAAGAAGAAGAAGAAGAAAAAGAGCAAATAAAATTTTTTTTATTGAATATCCATGTAGATGTACAATTTACTTGACCTGATATTCGGGATATGAAGGATTCCGTCGAGCCACGGTTAGACCGCTTTCTTTAAGATGATTATTGCCATGTACGGGCAACTCCCTCCCAAGACACAACGACAAACGAGATCGAACTCTAACCGGACTGCAGAGAGTAATCGAGGAAGAAGAACTAGAGAGATAGTATTCAGGTAGGTTTTCGTTGTGTCTCTCGTCTCTACAGAAACTACGTACTTATAGGCTCAGGAAAAGTCGAAATCTAAAAGGGAAAAGGGAAAAAAACAATTACGAATTTCTTTATGGTGGAGAAAAACTCAATATCTCGAAATATTTGATGACATTTGACCAAGTATTTGTTTCTGAAAAAATATTTGAAAATATATTAATCCCGAAAACTAATTATTCCGAAAATAAATTTCCCAATTATAATTTGGAAACCACCAATTTTCTGCAGTATTCACGTCCCGCAGGCGCACACAAGTTCAAGCTTGGAGCATGTCCGTTGGCCCAATTATTTGCACCCTCCTACGAGCGAGAGAGCCTTACTTCTAATATTTCTTACAAGTCTATGAAAATGTGATGATATATAAACTATGTGAAAAGTTTCTCCACTTCCAACGTGGGACTTTTATGAAACACCACAACTGCAAACAACTCGAGTTCTCAATAACACCATTTCAAGTGGTCATGTTCGAGGTTCAACTTATTATTCACCTCTTGTCCGTTTAGAGCTCGTGATATACCGTTGAAAATATCTCATATCATAGATTATGTAAACGTGTTTCACATCATTTTAGGCCGAGTCGAAGTGTTCAAAAATCATGGTTCAAGTTGACCTAAACATAAGTTAAAATCGCATTTTAACTTTTTTCATCTTCCATTTTTGTCCAACAGTTATTCCTCTAGTTTTTCTTACATATTTAGTGTCTTTTGTTGTCATGTGTCTTTACGTGTGTGTTATTGCTATGAAACAATTTTTGCAATATGCCAAGTCGTGACTGCTCGCGTGCAACATTTATTGCACACGAGGAAACAAATTGAAGCAGATTATTGATAAGATGAACGACCATTCCAAGCACGCAAAGTTGAACAATCCTTCCGCCAGATGCAACACCTTAAGTGTAAAGTTTAACAATGCCCGACCTTATTTTTTCAGGTGGGTTTAACAGAGATATCGTTAGCGTCTCTCACCTTTGTTGCTAGTGATGTTGAAGCAATGATGAAAAGAAGTTGAAGTAAGTTAGGATGAAGGAATATGAAGGTTGGCGTCATCCCTAATGGATATTTAATAGTTTCTCACGTGGGCATATTCATATATTTTTTTGTCAAGGTGACTACCCATGAATGCCAAAATTTTCATCTAGCATTTTTCCATTCAATTATGTTAGAAATTGCAGTTAGATGGATGTGAAAAGATAAAATTACCCTTGCCTAATATTCTAATTTTCAAACTAGTTTCTTAACTTCATGAACCCTAATTTATCTACCATAATTTTCCAAACAACCAATTTTAAAACATCAATCATAACAAATATAACTTTTTAGAAAAAATTACTACAGGTCGTCAAATTGATTAAATATTGCCTCAATTTGAGTACTTAAATTTACAAAATATACTACAGGGAAAATGACAGTAAGCCACACCCAAGTATAGCCAGAAGACAGATAACCACCCCATCTTTAAAAGGGGACAATAAACTGCACTCAGCGATTGAAAATTGACAGTTAGCATCTGCCGTTAGAATTTTTGATTGAATATGTTAAAATTTTAAGTAAAAAGAAAAATGTCTTTGGTCAGACTTCAAATTTTCAAAATCATGCCATTGTGAGGATTTTGTTTGTTTCTTGACTTAACCTTCACCGACCTCAACTCCGACCACCAAAAACTTCGCCGCTCGTTCACGCCTCCTCGCCATTGACCGAAAACTTATCATGGTCGTCCCTGAAAATGCTCGCCGAAAAATTTGACCCGTCGCCAGAGATACTCGCCCCTATCGACCACAGCCTATATGCTTGCATCTTCTAGAATATGGGTTCATAGAGGAATGTACTCCTCAGGAGGGCAGTGCTCAAGAGTGAAAACAAATTGTATTTCAATTTCATATTTACTCTAATTAATAGATTTATTGTATTTTTAATATATGATCAATGAATATCTTATTTTATTAAAGGGGTAATTTCATGTCAGTATCTCAAGTTTGAAAAGTATTTTGCCGGTACCTCAAGTTTAATTAGTTGCAGATAAATACCTAATATGTTAAATCTAACATAATTGGGATGTGAAAAGACAAAAATGCCCCTAATGTTTGAAATCTGACCAGTTTGACCAGTTCAAATCTAGTAAAACCGGTTCAATTTGATCAATTTAATTATTAATAATAATAAAAAAATTAATTATTAATGATTATATTGAAACTTTTGAATATAATAATTCTCTCATAAGACCTTCTTTTCGGGCTCATAAAATATCAAATCGAAGAGAATCAGAAGATAAACAAATTTGAAGAACAATATTAATAATTAAATTAAAATAATAATTAATATCATCTAATTATTAATTAAAAATATTATTTAATTAATAAATTTTTATTTAATTATTAATATTATTCTTTAAAATTGTTTATCTTCCGATTCTTTTCGATTTGATATAGTATGAGCTCGAAATAAAGGACGTATGAGAGAGTTATTAAATTCGAAAGTTTCAATGTAATATTAATTATTTCTAATAATTAATTTTTTTATATTAATAATAATAATTTTAATCATTAATAATAATAATTATTTTAATTATTATTAGTTATTATTACTTTAATTATTAATAATTAAATTGGTCAAATTGAACCGGTTTGACTGGATTTGAACTGGCCAGACCGGTCAGATTTCAAATCATAACTAGTAGGGGCATTTTGGTCTTTTCACGTCCCAATTATGTTAGATTTAACAGATTAGATACTTATCTACAACTAATTAAACTTGAGGTATTAACAAAAATTTTTTTAAACTTAAGGTACTGATTTGAAATTGAGGCAAATTGAAGTATTAACATGCAATTACCCGTTTATTAAATTGCTATCTCAAATTGGTCATCACATGCGATATTTTGACATGAAGTTGTTGACTTATGCGTTTAATAATTTGGAATCTGTTAGAATATTGTGGGTACAAGATGGGGGGACTTATGAGTGTAGTGTTCAACAGGAAAAGGCATATACTCACCTTGTTGACATTTTCTAATATGCAAGATTAAACACTAACGGGAAGAAGCATGATGTACCGTGACATGTATATGCGAATGATAAATTGGCTCAAATATTTATAACCCGTCCCTCTGTTTTCATATGAAAATCGCCAATTTTATATCTAATTTCCAATCGTCAATTCCATTACTATACATCGTCTCATTAGGGAAGAGTATTATTTCCAATCCATCCATCAACATTACATTTGACTGACCAGTGCACTACACTTGACCTGACTTGATCAGTATGAAAAATAAAGACAGACATGCAATATGTCGAATTCTCTTGCGAGCATCTCCGACGATGACCACGGCAAGTCTTAAGTCAATGTCTAGAAGGCGAGAAAGACTGGCGAAATTGTTCAGAGGTTGGAGATGAGATCGGTGAAGGTTGAGTCAAGAAACAATCACAATCCTCACAATAGCATGGTTTTGAAAATTTGAAGTCTAACCAAGTGCATTTTTCTTCTTTTTACTTAAAATGTTAACAAATTCCATCCAAAATTCTAACGATAGGTGCTAACTGTCAATTTCAATAGCTGAGTGTAGCTTACTGTCCACTTTTAAAGATGGGGTGGCTATCTGTCTTTTGACCAAACTTGAGTGTGGCTTGCTATCCTTTTCCCTATACTAAATATACGCTTATTTTTTCTCTTATATGAGCCTCTTCTCTACTAACAATCATCACTACCAGATGCAGAGAATGGGATGGATCCGCTCTCACCCTCGTCTTTGCCTTCATCCTCGTCTCCTACATCTACCTCCACCGCCTTTCTCAGCGCCTCCGCTACCCTGATCCCCGACCTCAAGTCCGAGCTACACGCGATTCACGTGGTCGCGTCCCGCGGAGCAGCTCCACCGTCAGATCGGGATTGCGCTATTTTCCTGGAGGAGCTGGAGATTGGGGAAGATGTGAGGGTACACTGAGGTGCGGGCACATGTTCCACGTGGACTACATCGACCGGTGGCTGGTGGTGCGCTCGCTGCATTGCCCTGTGTATAGGGACCGCATCCTCCAGGATGCACCGCTGTGTAATGATAGCATTTGCGACGACTTGGTGGCTCATGAGAGGATACGATATAATTTTTCCAGTAGCGTTCTGTCTTATATCTGAAGAAGACTTGCTTCCATGAGGAGATTGATCGGTTGTGAAATCATTTTGCTATTTAGATTTTTGTTTTGGAGAATGTATTATTGGAGAATAAATCGTAAGTTAGGCAGTTCTGTTCACTCGATTGTTATGTCTTCAATTTATGTACCAACAAATATTACTATAAAAAGTAGGGAAAAGGACACTTTTGTGCACCTAAATATACACTTTTGACACTTACATACCCTACCTTTTTTTTTCTCCTTTTTCCATACCTGAATATTATTTTGGGACAGTTTACTCCTAAAATTTTAAAAATACCGAAATTACCCCTGAGTTGAACCAATATTAAATCTGGTATGATAGAGAGAACCGGTCCAACTTTTAAAGAGGGTAAAAAGACGAAATTACCCTCACATGTTCATCAAATTTTCAATTGAATGCCCCTCCTCTCTACCTTCAACCCTAAATCCTTCCCGTCCCCGCCTCCATCAACGACCACCAGGAAGAACCGCCTCGTCGTCGCCCCAGGCCACCGGCATCTCCTCTACGAGCAGAACCACCTCGTCGTCGCCTCTAGGGTTCGCGACTCCCTCAGCGAATCCTCCATCGACCTCGACGTCGTCGGCTCCTTCGACACCGGCAGCGCCGAGCTCCTCTACGAGATCTGCCTCCTCTCCGTCCAACATCGCGTGCCACCGCCATGTTCCTCGTCGAGAACCGCCAGCTCCTCTACTCTTGTTGTGGTGCCGATTATGATGCAAATCCATAGTTGGCGGCGGAGCCTAGGGTTTCAGAGGCGAGGTCCTCGAGAAAGGGGCGAGGGATAGAGGAGGAGAAGTTGAGGTGGAGGTGGTCGTAGAGGGAGAGGGATGCGTCGGAGACGATACGATACGACGGAGGGCCGGAGGCGGAGGCAGATGGTAGACGCGGCGGAGATGGGTGGTTGGGCTGCCGGAGAAGATGATGAACAGTGAGGAGAGAGGGGCAAAAATGTAATTTAATAATTTACTTTTCAATTTTTAAGTTGTTATTTGAAAAGACCAATATACCCTTAAATTGTGTGATAATTTCGTTATTCAATGGAGGGTAAAAAAGTAATTTCATTATTAATTAAAATATGGTTGGATTTGGTTGAAATTGAACCGTCTCAATTCAGGGGTATTTTCGGTATTTTGAAATGTCTGAAGAAAACTGTCCCAAAATAATATTCAGGTATGTAAAAAAGAGAAAAAAAAAGATAGGGTATGTAAGTGTCAAAAGTGTATATTTAGGTGCACAAAAGTGTCATTTTCCCTAAAAAGTACCTATGCATAAAAATAAAATTGGCTATTGGACAAATTAAATTTCACCAAGTTGAGAAGTTCAATGACATTAGTTTGAAAATTAAAATGTTAGTCAGGGGCAGTTTCGTCTTTCCACACCTATCTAACGACAATTTCTAACAAAATTGGATGGAAAAATGGTAAGTGAAAAATTTGGCATTCATGGGTAATTACTAGGGGTGTTAACGAGCCGAGCCGAGCCGAACCTTAACTAAAAAGTGTTCGGCTCAAGCTCGAACAAGCTTGTGCAATTAAACTCGAGTTCGGCTCAAGAAATCTTAGATAAGCTCGAGCTCGGCTTGACTCGATTCATTTAATTTCCAATACAAATTTCATTGAAAATATTATTAAAATATATAATTCATTAAATATGAAATGAGTCAGCTCGTGATTGGCTCGTCTAATTTCATCATAGATATTCCCCAAAGTTTTGAAAATATATTAATAAAAATATATAATTAATTAAATATTAAACGAGCCGGCTCGCGAGTCTGTTGAAACTTAAAAATTCATACTCGAGCTCGGCTCGTTTATTAAACGAGCCTAATCTTGAGCTCGAATTCGGCTCGAGCTCGTTTATAACGAGTCTGAACTGAATATTTAACGAGTCGAGCTCGAGCAACTCGTTAAAATCTCGGCTCGTTTACAGCCCTAGTAGTCCCTATTACAAAAAATATATTTAGGTGTGCCCATGTGAGAAACATCTAAGTGTACTACTGTTTATTTGAAATATCACTATTTAATAACTTTTTTATTTTTGTTTTTTGGGATAATTTTGTCAATTTCATTAAACAGGGTGTCACGTATTAACTGATAGTGTTACAAAGCAAAAAAATGTATGTTGTGAAATGAGTACAATCAAAATTTCGCGTTGTGAAAGGTAAATCACGTTTAGGGATGATTCTGACCCGCAACTATAAGCACAAACCCTCAGTTGGGTCATTCTCGAGTGGACCTCTCTGAAAAAATATGAGCATACAGTTAAGAGTATTTTGTGGGTTGTACTTGACTATAAATTTAAAGCCCATTTCTGAATGTGCCTGCACCTACTCCAAAATTGTTCTCTATCAACAACTTTCGTCCAAAATCTAAAGCCCAATCTGTTACAAATAAAACTCAAATTTGTCTTCACCACCTTTTATTCTTATCACCAAAAAAAACAAAAGAAAAAATGTTGCTTATTGTCATGACAGGTGAACAATTGGTAAACGTGCAACCATGTAGAAGAGATGCGTCTCACGTAGTACCTAATCATTATTCCCAAACTTATATATATAAACCCCCAACAAACAACTCATCAGCACCTCAAGCCTCAATACACAAAAGAAGAGAGAAACATGAAGTATTCAATTCCCATTCTGTTTCTCCTCTTATCTGTAGCCTCCTCAATCAATCCATACAAATCCTTTCATCTCCAGAATGAATTCTCTGCATCGGATCTTTCTGAAGATAAACCACCCAATGATGGCGAACTCTCCCCCTACTTCTATAGAAAGACATGCCCTGATCTTGACTCTATCATTCACAGAAAGGTCAATGAATGGGTTGACGAGGACGACACCCTTGCCGCCAGCCTCCTCAGGCTTCACTTCCACGACTGCGCTGTTCGGGTAATAATAATTAACTATATATTCAACCAAATAATACATATCACATACTCAGTCTATAACTTGTAATTAGTGACTCGGTTATTATTATTATTAATGCAGGGATGTGATGCTTCGATCCTCCTAGACCACGAGGGGAGCGAGAGAAAGTCCAACGTGAGCAAGTCGCTGAGAGGGTTTGAGGTTATAGACGACATAAAGGCTGAAGTTGAGAAGAAATGCCCTAAGATAGTGTCTTGTGCTGATATATTGACGGGAGCTACCATGGAAGCAACGGTTAAGGTTGGCGGTCCATATTGGACGGTACCTTATGGTAGGAAAGATGGAGTGGTTTCCATTGCCAAGGAAGCAGAAATGGTCCCTATGGGCCGCGAGGATATCACTTCTCTCATGCAGTTCTTCCAGTCTTTAGGGTTAAACGTCCTCGATTTAGTCATCCTATCAGGTAAATAACCCAAACGCTGAATATATCATGATTGTGACGGATATAAATAATGTAGAGATTAATTTTAGTGATGTGTGAAATACAATAGGGGAGAACCCTTCATATAAGATATGAGTCAAGTTAAATAAGAAATTATTAATAATCTAGAATAGAAATAAACAAAGTAGAATAAGAAATAGACTAATATTCTAACCATGACGATTGAGTTGCTCTGCTCGCAGGAGCACACACCATTGGTAGGTCAACTTGCGGTGCTGTACAGCACAGACTGTACAACTTCAACGGAACAAGGAAGGCAGACCCATCCATAGAAGATAAGTACCGAAACTACCTGCAAAGAAAATGCAGATGGGCATCAGAATATGTGGATCTTGACGGAGAAACTCCGAAAACATTCGACACCTACTACTACAAGAATCTTCAGGAGAAGAAGGGATTGTTGTGGACCGACCAGCTGCTCCACTCCGATATTAGAACTTCCCCAATTGTTGACACATTTGTTAACCAACCTTCCATCCACTACAATTCCTTTGCAGCCTCCATGGTCAAGCTCGGAAATGTTCTCAGCCCTTCTAGTCAGGATGAAGGCCAAATCCGAACCCACTGCAATCTCGTTAACGACCCTACTACTAAATATTAGATTCTTCTTCACTCTCGGTGCCTTCAATTTCCATGTCCTTTCTATATTTCATTTCATGTTTTTGCTATTGCCTTCTTTTCATCTTCTTGACATATTTTTGTTGTAATTTCTTGAATGGCCACCATTACAAAGTCAAAGTTGGTGGATTTATAATTGCCATACAATTTATATATACGCACTCAAACTTAGATGTTCAAACTTGAAACTCTTTCTCCTTGCAACATTGTTCACCTGTGTGCTGTTTTTAGTTTTGGGCTCATTCGCTAGTAATTGAGCTAAAGCTTTTATATCTATGTTTTTATTTTAGATTCTTTCTCTATTTTATATTTGTGATCAATTTATATGTATTTGGACAAACTCAAATCCAATTGAATAAGTAGATGCATACAACTAAATAATTTTTGCTTGTGCAAATCTTATAGAAATCTATCAAGTATGGTAAATCAAGTAAACTAATAAATATAACAAACAAGAACACAACTACTACGCATAATTTTGGCGTGAAAAACATCCTTAATGCCAGAGAAGAAAATAGACACTATTTCAAGATTAAACAACCTTGGATCAAACTCTAATTACAAGAAAGAGTAGATAAATCTCACTAAATTGGTGGCACACGATTAGAAAATCGTATCAAATCACTGAGACCTCCAAACACAAATTCCACTGTTCAAAATGCATTAATGTATTTTCCGAACGTGATGTCCAAAAATCAGCTTGATCCAATGGTGGATTGACTTCCGACTGGACCCTTGAACGTGCTAAAAAATTGTAGAATATTCTACACGGTTTTCGCTCTTACTCTCTTGAATTATACAAATTTTCACTCTTCTTCTTCTCTCTATTGTCTCCTTTTCACAGGAGAATAATTAGGGTTTCTCCTCCAATGGGTTCTAACCACATGAACTTTAGGACTCCACTTATTGGATAAAGTTCGACAAATCTTCCCATTATTCAATTAAGTACAGGGCATCGCCATCCCAACGATCTTAACGATAAACATCAAGTCTGTCCCTCAGTGATGTCTTTGTGAACATATCAGAACAATTATCATCCATATGGATTTTCTCAATCTCAAATAAGTTGTGTGCAAGTGCATCTCTAACCCAATGATATTTCACATCACTATGTTTTGACTTTGCATGAAATGTAGAATTCTTAGTCAAGTGAATCGCGCTTGGTTGTCAAAATAAACCATATAGCGTTGTTTCTTGAAACTGAGATCTTCTGTGAATCTCTTCATCCACAACAACTCTTTATGTGTTTTAGTTGTTGCAATGTATTCAACTTCTATCATTGAATGTGCAACACACTTTTGTAGCCTTAACTGCCAAGAAACTGCTCCACCTACAAACGTTGTCAAATAACTTGAGGTGGAATTTTTGCAATCAATATCCCCTGCCATATCTGAATCTGAGTAGCAAACCTGCACCGGTTCTCCATTTCCAAATGTGAGAAGGTAATTAGAGGTGCCTCAAAGGTATTTCATAATCTATTTGAGTGCATCCCAATGCTCTTTACCCAGATTTGACATAAAACGGCTCACAACATCAACTACATGAGTTATAGCAGTCCTTGTACTCACAATTGCATACATCAAACTTTCTACTACTGAGGCATACGAAACTCTATCCATGTCGTTCATCTCATTCTTTGTAGAAGGACTCTATTGGGTGCTTAGCTTATAGTGAGTAGCAAAAGGAGAACTCACCACTTTAGCCTTGTCCATATTGAACATTTACAACACATTATCAATAATTGCTCTTGTGAAATATGCAACTTCTCCGCAAGTTTTTTTCAAGTAATTATGATCCCAAGAATAGTCTTTGCATGACCCAACTCCTTTATTCAAAAAAGCTTACCCAAGTGTTTCTTTAAACTCTCAACTCTAGAGATGTTCTTGCCAACAATCAACATATCATCAACATATAGCAATAATATGATAAAATCATCATCAAAGAATTGTTGCACAAAAATACAGTGGTTAGATTTCATTTTTTGGTAACCTTCCCACCCATAACCGACTCAAATTTCTTGTATCACTGCCTTTCCTTCAAAGAATTGCTTGCACACAGTTTTTTTTCATTTACTTTTAAACCCTCTGTTTTCTCCATATAAATTTTCTTATCTAAGTCGCCATGAAGAAATACGGTTTTCACATCCATCTGCTCAACCTCTAAATCAAGACTAGTTTCTAAACTAAGAACAACTTGAATAGATGACGTCTTAACAAGATGAGAAAATTTTCATCAAAATCAGCACCTTTATTCTAGATGAAACCCTTGATTACCAATTTAACTTTGTATCGTGGACAAAAAGTATTTTCTTCTTACTTCTATCTGTAAACCCACTTGCACTTCAAATCTCTTTTTTCCTTTCGGCAACTTCACCAACTCAAAAGTATGATTCTCATGCAACGCTTTATTCTATCTTGCATGTCTTCAACCCACTCCTTATTTTCATCTTCAATGACTTCTTTGTAACTTTTGGGTTCTCCCCCGTCAGATACTAACACATACTAATTAACTGAATACCTTAAAGGTTTTTGATCTCTACTAGATCTTCTTTACGAAACAATCGGTGGAACATATGATATTGTCAACCGTTCATGGATTTCATTATCTATCACAACCTCTATAAGAGCATTAACCTGCACTCTGCTAGTCATCATGAGCTTTATCTTCAGCTTGACATGACACAATTGTAGGAAGAACTATGTCAAATTCAATTAAATCACTTACACATTGAAGAGCATGATGAGGTCAAAATTTTATTGTCCTCCCGAGTCAAATCTCCTCATTTGTAACTTTCTTTTGTCTCAAATTTTTAGATTTTAATGTATAATATGGTACTCTTATCTCACAAGTGCTTCACAAAAATCTCAGACAAAAATAAGCTGAAAAGGAGACGAACCGGAGATAAAACGCCAAAGTTGAAAAAAATGGAAGAGGTTGACTGGGTCAACCTTCCTGGAAATACCCAGCAGGTTGGTGTTAGCCCGAAAACCCGAGGTGTCGAAGAAAATTGAGAAGAGCTCGCCAGGGATGCTCACAGGGGCAAGTTAGAAAAGCTTGTCGGGACGTTCTTAACAGGCTCCTGCTAACCTGACAACCCGTATGTTTCAAGGATGAGACGAAGCGTAGAGTTGGGAGGCTTCTAGGTTGACCAACTGGGCCCTACCTAGCAGGCTCACCCGACAAACTGGCCTATTCTGTGCATATTTTGTGCAACTTTACAAAATTTGAATCCTTTAGAGCTCTCCTATAAATGCAAACAGTTAAGGCTTCGAAATTACATCTCTATGTAGGGAAAAGCGTGGTTGTTTTAAAAACGCAGTGAAACTTCATGCACAAGTATACACGGTCACAAGTAATAAACCGATAAGTATCGGGCCAAATTCCAAGGGAACTAATATAGGGTCTCGATTTTTCTAAACTTGTAATTTAAGGTGGAAATGAATGCTAAACACAATTGGAAAGTTAAGAACTACTACTCTTTTTATGTTTTCCTCGAAGTTTATCATGCAATAAATCAACTAGCAATCGAGTTTTCTTAACAATGGAAAGTACCACGGGCACCAAACCTCATTAACTCCGAATCCCTAACAATCGGTATGAGTTCTAAGTGTAGGTGTGTAGATAGTCTACTTTCACAATAAAGTAGTAGACGAGAATGCTATTAAACGACTTATTAGTCGATTATAAATACTAATATCGCCTCTTGGCATTGAGATTAGCCTAGTAGTGAGTTGGTCTTTACCCTCTCAAGATCAATCACAACTCCTACCGCATTCGCTCGACAATTTGAGACTATGAGCTAATGAAAGGGTCTCAACACGGTCTCGAGCTTCCACTCCCAGTGATTCCTAGGTCAATTAAACCCAATTCTCAAATTCGAGTCACTAACCTAGATGAACTACTATACTTGACCAAACTAGAACAATTAGCATGCATAATAAGTCAATCAATCATCAACACACCAAATTCCTATAACTAATACCTCAAAATTAAGCAAATTATAGAGTCAACAAAGTCTAGTACCCATGGCCAAAGGATTTAGCCCTCAACCATGGCTAGAAATACCAAATTCAAGAATTCAAAAGAAAAATTACAAGTAACCAGGAGTTCGATAAAGAAAAAATGAAAGAAAAGAATAGAGCTCTTGACATGAGTGTAGCCTTCTTCTTCAAGCTCTAGATCCTCTCCACCAAGCTAGCTTCAAGCTCTTCCATCCTTCAATCCTTGCTTCTCCAAGCTCAAGCATGGCCACTCCAATGGTGTAACTGCTCAAAAGTGAGAGAAAAGTGGATTGTGAGGTGTAAAGTTCGAACTCCCAAAAATTAGAACACAAATCGGCTTTATAGTTGCAGCTCAATAACAGCCTCCGCTCCAGAGTCACAATCAGAGACACTCTAAATTACCTTCGCTCCAGAGAATCTAACAGGCTGGCGGTTGAGATGCTCTCTGTTTCGGACTCCGCTCCAGAGTTTCCATCGTAGTTGCTCTCTGGTACTTGATTCCTCTGGCACCTCCGCTCCGGAGTGACCAGAGAAAGGGAAAGTCGACTCCACTCGGGACTCTACTTCGAAGGCCCAATCAGAGTTGCTTGCTACTCCCTTTTCTTGCATGCCAAGCCATCCAATTTTGACACTCAAAATTAAGGGCTTCTTTCCCGCATTTCTCCTGCACATGCCATAAACCTCTAGCATCATAGGAATTTCCCAATGCGATTTGATATAAGAATTAATTGAAATTCTGATTAGTTAACCCGGACAAGATGTCACGCACAATGTCTAAATAATGTTCTTAACAACTTGTCAGTGAGCAGATACAAACAATAAAGATACAAATCAGTAAACAATGACACACGATATGTTTATCCAGTTCGGTGTAATCTCACCTACATTCGGAGACACTCTGCCAGTGGAAAGGTTTCACTATATTGTAATCAGTCAAAAAATACAAGTATCAATGATCATCACACAGATCAATACCCTATGCTACTATTTCTAGTGCAAACCTATCTCAGGGACTACCCTTGAATCCAAGAACCTATCTTGATTCCACTCTATGAGCACTCACCCTGCTCGGATGTCACAATTCCTTGTTTATACTTGCGCGGGAAGCTTCAATCACGCATATATAGAAAACCCACAATCACTCATTATTGATCTCTCAATTATCGTAGAGTTTCACAATGTTCTGCGTGGAACACACAACCTCTCAACCCGCCAAACCATCCCGTGTAAGCGCTCTGTGTATTTGCCAAAGAAGCCGACGCTGCTAAGGGTGGAGCCTAAACTTTTATAGCAGCTACAATGAATATGTAATGTATGAGGGTCTACTTAACATTAACTATTTAGGTATCCTGATTCCTTATCGCCGAATATCTTTTCAGAGTCTCTATCACGGCAGGTATCTTTCCAAAATCATAACCCAATCAAGACTTTCCAAGCGTCTCGAACACAGCTGGAGATCTTCCAGATTCTCAATCGCAGTCGGTCTTTATACTTAGGAAACTTTTTAATTCTGTGACGTACAAGATGTCGAACAAGATGTTATGTCAGAACATTTGACATCTTCCCTGACAAGTTGCTCAACATCTTCCCCAGTGCCTAAAAAATAAGCCAACCAATATTGTAACAATAATCTTCCCCTTTTGCTATTTTTAGGCAAGAACTTCACTTCATCTAGCCTTGGGCGTGCACTTCACTTCATCTACCCTTGGGCGTGCTTCATCTCTCTCTTCAACTCATATTTCTCCCCCTGATTGCCTCAAAAAAGATATAAGGCATTCAGCTCAAAAGAAATACCAGGGTAGAGATAATGCAGGCACATACATGAAATAAAAAATCAAGGCATAGTAACTGAACGACTTGGCGCATGCCCCGAATTCAAAAGTCAGAATATAAATCGTAAAAGCGAGTCGAATAAGCGTCACAGTCATCACATCAAAAAAAAATAAAAAGAGTGTTTTTGAGATTAATTCAAGAAGAAACATCGCTGCTTGAAGCTTCTTCATCGCTAGTTTCCTCAGAATTGGAGTTGTCTACGTCTTCCTCAGTGTTAAGTGCTTTTGCCCAGAAGTGGGTATGGATGTTTTGAGCCAACATCCTGACTCTAGCCATTTCTTGCAATGTCCGGTTCTTGCATTCGAGAATCTCATTCTGTTGAGGTGTTATCGGGGGCCGAAAAATCATGGGTTATTCCGTATGAGTTGCAACATTCAGCAAACCTGTTGTTTTCGATTTCTCTCCCATTACCACTTCGTGGATGGACTATTTTACCAATTCTGTCCCCCCTTTTCTCGTTGAACCTGAACACACAGTGTTTTGAAGATAGAGAATGTATCCGATTTCTCACGAGCGAAATCAACCCATGTGTACCTTGAATAGTCATCAACACAAATTGTTTTCCTCCTAGACTCTCAACCTGCAGAGGTCCCATGAGGTCTACATGTAGAAGTTCCAGAACCCGCACAGTGGTAATATGTTGCACCTTCTTGTGCAACATCTTTGTTTGTTTACCTATTTGACATTCTCCAAAAAAATTGCCGTCTATAATTTTTAAGTTTGGCACCCCAATGATGGCCTTTTCGAAGATGGTATTTTGCATGCTACGGAGATTTAAATGTTCGAGTTTTCGATGCCATAATTTGGTTTCTTCAGCCTTGGTGATTAGGCATTTGGGCTTTGGGTGCTTGTATCTTGAGACCAGAGATAGCAGTTATCCTGTGATCTAGCCCCTCCCATATCGCTATTTTCCTCAGAACTGGAGTTGTCTACGTCTTCCTCAGCGGTAAGATCAGGTTTCTTTGCAAGCACACCTTCACAAATCTTCTTCTGCGCACACATGGTCTAGATCATTTGCTACAGGTTGGCAATGTCCCTGTCGATTGTGGCGATCTCACTTTTCAGGTCCATGGTAACATTGTTGTGGAAAGCAGCAAAAATGGGACCAATGTCCACAGTATGGCTGGAACTTTCTCCGGTTGCTATAGCATTCTTCTTGATAGTGGTCTTGACATTTCGCTTGACAGTAGGCTCAATACTCTTCCTGACAAGGTCGAGGCATGCTTTCCCTTAAACAGCTTATGACTGATCACAACAACTCCAAGTTTCTTCCCCACTTTATCGATACTCTTCAAGATAGTTGGATGTTGATGAAGGAGGATACTAGAGATAAGAGAAGCAAAACCAACAGGGGGTTTGACAACAAATGATCTAGCATGACGCACAAAGTGGTCAGTAACAAACTGCCCAAAATCAAGTGTAGAGCCCATATCTATTTGATATACGAGGATTTCCAATTCAGCCTTGACCAAGGACCCATTTGAAGAGGGTGCCCAATTTGCCAGTCGTATGTCGTACAACACGAAGTACTTCGCAGTTAAATCTAAGGCAGCTATAGATCCTTTGGATGGCCAGACCCTGTTTTTGTTTCTTATGATCTCCTTAGCAACTTGATCTAGGTGAGAAATAGAATCGGGTTGCACAATTTTTCTCCCCAGGAAGGCATTAAAAATGTTAGAGGAGATGTTAAAACATTATCCTCTAACAAAGACCTTTTGATATTTTGGGTCTTTAGGGTAATCAAAAGCAATGGAAGATTAACCACAAACTCATTAACCATAAGAGGGTAGTAGTTGCCTATGTTTGTCACCGTCTTGGTCAGCTCAGCCTTCACCAATTTGTCCATAATCACTTCCAGACCGAGAGCTTCGGTAGACAATTCATTTTCTGGAAAGATTGCCCGATTGTAGAAAAATTTTCATTGGTTGGCCCCTTCAACAGTATGAAATGAAACATTGTCGATGGGTACGCTAGGCACATTCTTCGCCAGTTTTTGTCCAGCAACCGACTTGACCTCTTTTGTAAGCAGTGCTTCACTTTCTTCCTCCTCTCTATCTTCATCTATGAGCTTCCTTGTGGATTGCATGGGCTTCTTCCCCTTGTTCTTCTTCTCGGGATCTCGGCTGCTCACCTTCTTCCTTTTACTCGGATTTCAAGCCTTCTTTGTTACCTCAGCCCTTCTTTTTATTTTCTTCTTTTCCTCTTCCATCATTGCAGTGAGACTTACTTCCTCATTGATTTTACTTTTCAAGGATGTTAAGACATCCCTCACAACCTCTGCAGTAACATCCTCAGCGAAATAAGTAGCGGCAACTGCTGCAACATCTTCCTCAACAATTAAGTTACCACTGGTCCGTATATCACCAGTCTTCTCATCTTCCACGGTGATGTTATTAGTACCACCCTTTGAAACATCCTTCTTACTGGTTTCAGCAACCACTTCAACACATGATCTGTTGCTTGCCCAACACCGTGTTCCTTATCTAGAACAACTTCTTCTTCAACAATTTTCTTAAGACCTTGACTCATCGGGGTTGATTATTCTTCTGCAGCCTTTTTTCTCTACATCATTCTTAGCACTCTCCTCAATCTCTTTTTCCTTACCCATCAGCTTCTCAACTACTCCTTCTTGAGGAGGGTCTAGATTTTCTAAGAGCGATTCTAAGAGTTCGCTATTTCTAGAAGTTTCACTATTTGATACAGAGGATGGATGAGTACATTTTCATCCTCGGATAGATTTATGGCAGTTTCAGGTGTGGGAGAGGTTGGAGGCGAGAGAGGGACATATACTTCTTCTCCACGTGAATCTTTGCCAGCATGCATGGAGATTTCCTTTGTCGAAGTAAAGATTTCAACATTCTGATTTACCTCAGTCTCTCGCACTGGTCCAGTCAGGCCAGACATGGAGAATGGCACACTTTCGATCCTATGTCTTCTTTTGAAGCTTGGAAACATCGGGGCAATAGGAGCTTCAGCCGGAATGCCTCCGGCCTAAACATCGGCGTTCTTGGCTGCATTCAACCCTCAAAATCACACCCCGTGTCGATTAACTTCTCCTTTTTACTCTGATACTTCTTTCTCGACACCCTTGGCTCGAGATGGTCTTTTGTCGATCGATTTCTTGCTTCCGGTGCTTCTCGCCTTCACCGTTTTCACCGTTGAGATTTAAACAATTTTTGGAAGCCCTAATTTTTTGAGAGAGGACAGAAAAAGACTTCAGAAACAGAAACAATATGTTGAACTGGATTTTTTGAGATGTTGATCACGCTGACATTGTTATAGTACAATCTTATGACATCCTGTTTAACATTATACTCGACCAACATCTGCTTCATCCACAGTAGTTGTGTGCAACTTCTCCCAGCAACTATGTATTCCGATTCAGCAGTAGATAGAGCTACACAATTTTGCTTTTTACTGAACCATAAAATGAGATTATTATCTAGGTAGAAGCAACTCCCAGATGTGCTTCTTCTGTCTGTAGTGCTTCCAGCCCAGTCCGCATCACAGTACCCAATAAGAGTGGATGATATATTGAGAGTATATAGAAGGACTAAATTAGTAGTGTCTAAGATGTATCTGATAGCATTTGTGCCCTAGTCCAATTGCTATTAGCCTGTAAACGTCTATGTACAATATCATCGTTTGTAATATATATATATATAAAACGGCTTTGTATTACTTATGTGTTGAAGTAATATGTTAAGCATGATCTGATTTATGACCACTAAAGTAGTAGAACCATAAATCTGTACGGATCACACTTAACGAGTCCCTGGTCAACCTATGCTTCCTTAAAGCGACTAGTATGAGGATGGTTCTTAATGACGTAGTTCTACTTGTCATAGGGATGAGGGATCCTGGAATCATATCATAGATATCATGAGGTGATTGATATCGGACGACCCTCTTTGAATAGTGTTTTCATAGATTAAGCCATGAACATATTCAAATGCGATAACTTGTCACGACATCCTTAGACCAAGGAGTCTTTGTGATCACTATGCAATGAACGTACGGCTTTAACTTGCGCCAGGATTGGGTGGCGGAACGGGTTGCATGAGTGACACAAAAGACGGCTAAAGGATTTATCCCTCATACTACGGTATGGGAAAGATATCCGTTAAAAGGGCCTCTTGATGGAGACTGACTGAGAGTAAGAGCATGGCCATGCCAATGATACGGGTTATCAGTTCTCAGCCATCTCGCATATCAAGTAACAATGATTGATTAAACAAGAGTGACGACTCTATGCCTTGTGATCAATCAGGATATCTAGAGATAATAGGATAGTGACTTGTACGCAGAAGGTTAAGTCGAATCATCGATCGTCATGCACCTTGGGTAATCATAATGTCTTACTAGAGACCACTTATGATGGATCGGGCAAGAGCGATCTTTTGCGCCGATCTGCCAACGGTGGCATGAGCCTAGAGGATCACACACATTCAAGACGGATAACTTGAGACAAGGAAACATTGACGTTTCTTGAGGAGCAATACATGGACAAAACTGGAGGTTTTGTGCCATAGGTTCGGTTTGAGAGAATAATTAGCGAATCGAGAAAACTGAGTTTTTTCGTCGATATCGCGTCGGACTTTGTTTGATAAGCGACGACAAAAGGGTCGGGCGACTTTTGGACACGGCATGAGACAACACGGGAGGGCCCATTGGGCTCGGCCCATGAAGCCTCATGGCCGGCCCATTAAGGGCCCAAAAAGACCTCTTGGCCGGCCCACATGGTGGGTCCATGTGTGGGGGCCACACAACACCATGCTTAGTTGGTGATTGTGGATTAAGAGGTGAGTGATTTAAGGGGTATGGGTTAAAGCACTTTTAAGCCCATACCAATCACTTTTAACCCATGCTTGTGAGTTGGATGATGAATTCAAATACAAGACTTTAATTCATTATTCATTTAATCACACAACTCACAAATATCTCTCTCTCTTCTAGCTTGGCCGGCCACCTCTCTTCCTCCTCTTGTTCTTGCTCTCTTGTTCTTCATTTAATTGTTCTAGTAGGCAATTAAGTGAGGGATCATCAAGATCATCCCCTTGGTGTGGACTTGCATTAGAGAAGAAGATCCGAACGTTCTTCTTTATCGATTCATACAAGACTTAAAGGTAAATATCTTGTGGAATAGATTTTGCTTTGGGATTTAATGGTTTATGTTCTTGGACAAGGTTTGGAGTAGATTTTCTTATAATACTTCCGCTATCTCGACGATCTAGAACGCTCCAAAACCCTACAGTGGTATCAGAGGATGGTTACCCTCTTAATCTTTATCTTGTTGAATTTATTTCGGTTTTGTGATTATTTGCATGGCAAATTGTTGATAACATGATTTTAATGCTTTTTGGGATATTTGCATGAAATATGTTATTTTTGAAAATATATTGAATTTGGAATTTTTCGAAAATTATTGGATTTGTCGGGTCCGAGAAGAGACTCTCGGGGATCCGGATCGGAGGTACCGGACGGAGGTCACCGGAGGCCGGGGAGGCTGGCGGTGACCGAGCCTGTCCCCACTCTCGGGTGAGGCCGAGAGTGGCGGCAAGGCCGGTTTAGGCCTTCCAAGGCCCAAAACCGGGCCGTGTTTAGTTGGGCTCGGCCCAATGGGCTTTCGGCCCATTGGCTTGGCCCGACTTGGTTCGTGCGTGGTGTTTGATACGTGTCACGAACCCGCGATCCAATATTTCGAAAACTTTGAAAATTTAATCGGTTTCGATATACCGTTTTTCGAAAAGGTCTAGTTTCGATAAACCCGACCAAGCAACTTGGCAAAATTAAAACCGAAATTATTGCATATTATTTGATAACATGTTTGTGTGATAACATGTTGGATGATGTGATGAAATGTGAAATTCTGATCAGCTAGACGTGCAAGATGCCACACACAATGTTACGCAGGATGTTATAACGTTGTGTCTGACTTCTTGCGTAGATAAAGCAGGACAGTAAATATAAAGCTATAAGTAATGACACAACAGATTGTTTACCCAGTTCGGTGCAACGTCACCTACGTCTGGGGGCTCTCAGCCTAGTGGAAAGATTTCACTTATTAGTAATCCGTCAGAACATACAAGTACCTGTGATCACTCCTAGATCTATACTTTATGCTACGTCTTACAGTGCAATCTATCTTAGGGTCTCCCCCTGAATCCAAGAACGTCTTGATTCCACTCTTCGAGCAATCGCCTTGCTCTGTCGTCTTCAAGTCTTCTTCAAGCTTGGTGGTTGCGTGCAGTCTTCAACTCACGACTTCAGTAAACCCTCAATCACCTAACTCTCTATAGTTATGTGATACATAATGTCCTAAGCTCAATCTGCAATTTCTCAGCCCGCAAACCTTTACGTCTAAGAACCTTGCAAATTGTTGCTAGGAAACAAATAAAGAACCACACAATTGCTAAGGGGGTAGCCTAAGCTTTTATAGCAATCGTGGATGAATACTAACCCTAAAGGGTTTCCTCTTAATCGCCGTCTTTCTTCTTTTCAGATTAGGAGTCGTTCTGCACTTTCCTAATCGTCTTCTTGATTTTCTGCCAAATCTGCACTTTCCTGATTTCTGTCGATCAGGATGTTTGCCGAGACGCCGTCAACAATGTCACACAGGATGTCGTAGAAGATGCTTCGACATTCCTCGTAACATGTTTCTTCAGTTCCTTTAAAAATTAGCCAATCTCTAAAACCGTCGTAACTACAATCTCCCCCTTTGGCTATTTTTAAGGACAACATTTTTCATCGTATTCTGTGTCGCATTCTGCATCGCATTTGTCGTCTCGTCGATCGGCAGTGTTGCGCGTATCATAGCGTCTTGCGTCTTCGCGTCATCTTGCGTCTTCGCGTCGTCTCTATCTTTCTTCCTTGTATCATTGTGATCGCGTATATATCTAACTTTAAACTTACACCCCCTTGCTGGCTCAAAAAGAGCCAAAATATAAACAAATATTGTAACAAATCCGGGAAATAAGCAAAATAAACCAAACATAACTCACACTTGCTCTCAATCAGCTGTCGAGAGTAAGTGTGATACATTGTTCACCAAATATTACAAAAATAAAAGTTGTTCGGTAGTTCAAGAGTCAGAAAGTTTCAAGAAATTTAAATAGAGCTGCTGCTTGAACTTGCAGTCTCTGTTGCTTCAGTGGAGGCTTCTTAGGTAGCTTCTTCTGGATCATTAGGTAGGGAGGTTGTGTCATCATCTTCAGAGCCCGGAGGAGACATGGATTTCAGCAGGTTGGCGCAGTGAGTTCGGCGCTGTGAGAGGTGCTTCAGAGCTATCTTCAAATTTACAATGTCCTCGTCGAGCACAGCAATCTCTCGTTTAAGCATGACTGCATCCCTGCTGGTGGTCCTGGTTAGAGGGACGACACTTGTGGCTCGACTGGTCTTTGCCTTGGCTTCTGGCCTGACAAGATCAGGAGCATGCTTCCCTTCAAACAACTTGTGGCTCACCACAATCAGTCCTCCTCTTTTGCCCACCTTATCCGATGTTTTCAACACTCCGGGGTGTTGATGTACAAGCAGTTCAGAGATAAAGGATGGGAAGGCAATGGGAATTTTCACAGCAAGTGATCTAGCATGGCGAATAAGATGATCAATCACAAATTGCCCAAAGTCAAGTTTAGATCCAGTACCTATTTGGTAGATCAGTATTGCCAGCTCAGGTTTGATAGATGATGCGTGGGTCGAGGGCGCCCAATTTGCCACTCCAATCTGGAAGAGAATGGAGTACTTGGAAGTCAGATCTGATGCTGCCACGGTGCCTTTGGTCGGCCAAGTTCTGCTTTTATCTCCGGTAATCTCACGGAGGACTTTGTTGAGGTCGGGTGGTGGCATAGATCGAACCTTCTTCCTTCCCAGAAAGTCATTGATAATGTCAGAGGAGATGTCAAAGCGAATGCCTCTGACATATACCTTATCAAACTCTGGAGCATCTGGGGTACCAAACGTGGTGGGCAAATTGGCAATAAACTCTTTAACCAAGAGGGGATAGTGGTTACCAATGTTGGAGACAGTTCTCATTAATTCTGCCTTCTCCAGGAGCTGTATAATGGCCTCTAGCCCAAGCAGTTCCGACGACAGTGTCTTCCCTGGGTACGCCGTTCTTTGAAACACAAATTCCCACCTCTTTGCACCATCTGCTGAGTGAAACGACACATTGTCGTAAGTGACACTCACGGTGTTCTTGGCCGTTTTCAGGGCCTTCTTCTTCTTTCCTTCCTCAGCAGGAACCACTTCTACGTCATCATCAGTTGTTCCATCTATCAAACTCCTTGTCGAGATTACTTTCTTCCCTTTTTCTTTGACATACAGCTTTTTCTTTTTGTTGCTGGGACCTCCAGCATCCTTAACCTCCTTTCTTTTTCTTTTATATGGGCTTTTGATATGCTTGGCCCAATGACATTCGTTGGATTTCATACCGGTTCATGAAGAGGCACCAACTAACTCCTCTCAACCGTTTCTACAACTTCCTACTGTTCGTTGATGGTGCACAGACCGAGTGATGATCTGAGATCCTCGAATCTGCTTGCATCTAATGCTTTTGTGAAAATATCAGCAAGTTGTTTTTCTGTAGGGATGTGCTCTAGGATGATCTTCTTATCTTCGACCAATTCTCGAATGAAATGGTGTCTGATATCAATGTGTTTGGTCTTACTGTGTTGGACAGGGTTTTTGGAGATGTTGATAGCACTGACATTATCACAATATAAAGTCATAACATCCTGTCTGACATTGTATTCGACTAACATCTGCTTCATCCATAGTAGTTGTGTGCAGCTACTCCCAGCAGAAATATACTCCGATTCGGCAGTGGAAAGGGCAACACAGTTTTGCTTCTTACTAAACCATGATATGAGGTTGTTGCCAAGGAAGAAGCATCCTCCAGATGTGCTTTTCCTATCCGATGTGTTTCCAGCCCAATCGGCATCACAATACCCCACCAAGGTAGAGGATGTGTCGAATGAGTATAATAAACCCAAGTCTGTAGTCCCAGAGATATATCTAATAATTCTTTTGGCTTGGGATAGATGACTAACCTTAGGATTAGCTTGATATCGTGCACATACTCCGACAGAGTAGGCAATATCTGGTCGACTTGCAGTGAGATAGAGAAGACTACCAATGATGCTTCTGTACATGTGTTGGTCGACGGCTTCTCCTGGATCATCTTTAGTTAGCTTGACATGTGTAGCTGCTGGTGTCCTTTTATGTGAGGCTTTCTCTAGCCCAAACTTCTTGACAATATTCTTCGCATATTTGCTCTGAGATACGAAGATGCTATCCTTTTGTTGTTTGATTTGGAAGCCTAGAAAATAAGTAAACTCTCCAACCATGCTCATCTCGAATTCTGATTGCATCTGTTGAATAAATATCTCTACCATCTTGCTTGACATCCCCCTAAAAACAATGTCATCGACATAGATTTGAGCTATCATTAAATTCCCGTCTTCATTCTTCACAAATAGGGTCTTGTCGACTCCCCCTCTAGTGTAGCCGCTTTGGATGAGGAATTTTGTGAGCCTTTCATACCAAGCCCTTGGTGCTTGTTTCAACCCATAAAGAGCTTTCTTGAGTTTATACACATGATCAGGATAGTGCGGGTCAACAAATCCTTTGGGTTGTGACACATATACTTCTTCATTGAGGTCCCCATTCAGGAACGCACTTTTGACATCCATCTGGTAGAGCTTTATCTGTAGATGGCATGATATCCCTAGCAGGAGACGGATTGCTTCAAGTCATGCTACAGGAGCAAAGGTCTCATCGAAGTCGACACCCTCAATTTGAGTATACCCTTGAGCAACTAACCTGGCTTTGTTGCGAGTGATGTTGCCAAGCTCATCGGATTTGTTCTTGAAGATCCATTTAGTGCCTATGATGTTTCCTTCACTTGGTTTGGGCACCAGTTCCCATACCTGATTTTTCTCAAATTGAATCAGCTCTTCTTGCATAGCATTGACCCAATACTCATCATTGATGGCTTCATTGATGTTTTTGGGTTCTGTCTTTGAAACGAAGCAAATATTTCCTATCATCTCGTTGTAGTCTTCAGGAGCTTTTGACCAAGTCCGTATGCCTTCATTCAGGTTTCCAATAACTCCAGAGATAGGATGATTAGTCTGGACTCTTCGTGAGGGATTCTTGTTGTTGGTTTCAGGAATTACTTTGTTATGATCGATATTTGGACCAGCATCATCATTTTCTGGTTTGCTGCTGGCATCTTCTCTGACATCAGTAATGACATTCTTTCTGACATTGTTGGGAGGATAGGCTCCGTCTTCGTCCGTCGCATCTTCTGAGGCATCTTCGCAATCATCATCAACAACAACATTGATTGATTCCATCATGGTTTTGGTTCGTTTGTTGAAGACTCGGTATGCGCGACTATTCCTTGAATAGCCAAGGAAGATGCCTTCATCGCTTTTTGGGTCAAGCTTTTGACGAGGCTCTCTATCAGCCAGAATATAACAAGTGGAGCCAAAGATATGGAAGTACTTAACATTTGGCTTTCTCCCCCTCCATATTTCATAATGAGTTACTGACATACCTGGTCGGAGAGTGACTCGATTGTGGATATGGCAAGCAGTGTTAAGTGCTTCTGCCCAAAAGTGAGTTGGTATGTCCTTAGCCAGCATCATAACTCTCGCCATCTCCTATAGAGTCCTGTTCTTGCGCTCAACAATGCCATTCTGTTGGGGAGTGATTGGTGCTGAGAATTCATGAGCTATCCCTTTCGAGTTGCAGAAATCTGCAAACTTGCTGTTTTCGAACTCACGACCATGATCACTACGAAGGCGGATTATTTTGCCAACTGTCTCTCCTTTTTCTCTTTGGACTTGGATGCATAAATTCTTGAAGATCGAGAAGGTGTCTGATTTTTCACGAGGGAAGTCAACCCAAGTGTATCGTGAGTAATCATCTACACACAAAGACATATCGTTTTCCTCCAAGGCTTTCAACTTGCATTGGTCCCATGAGATCAACATGTATCAGCTCAAGTACCCGAGAGGTGGTGATATGATGTAGCTTCTTGTGTGACATCTTGGTTTGCTTACCAATCTGACATTCTCCGCAGATCTTTCCTTCTACTATTTTCAGGTTTGGGATTCCCGTAATTGCCTGCTCTGAGATTGCCTTTTGCATACTTCTAAGATTTAGATGTCCAAGCTTTCGGTTCCACAGTTTGGTTTCTTCTGCTTTGGAGACAAGGCACTTGGTCGCTTCGATATGTGTCTCGGGTGACCAGATGTAGCAATTATCTGTTGAGCGAACTCCTTGTAGAATAGTGACTTGGTCGAAGTCTTTAACTATACAGGCTTCTTTAGAGAATTTCACTTCTAAATCCTGATCACAGATCTGACTGATGCTAATCAGATTTGCCTTAAGTCCTACAAGTAATGCTTCAGTCAGGCAAGTGGCTCCTGGATGCTTGAGCATTCGTTTTCCAATGATTCGAGCTCGAATCCCATCTCCAAACGTAACAAAGCAGTTTGTATATAATTTAAGATTGGAGAGAAACTCTGGAGTACCTGTCATGTGTCAAGAACATCCACTGTCGAGATACCAGTCCTTGTTTGTTGAAGCACTTAAGGATGTATATGCAACATTAGCTCGATAGACCAGGTTCTTAGGTCTTCATTCAAGGTGGGATGTCTTTGGAGGAGATGAGAGATGCCTTTGATATTTCTTCTGTGGTAGCTGAGCTTGCTTCCTCTTGAGAAGTTGAAAACAAAAAGGTCTGATGTGACCTGGTTGACCACAGTAATGACATATCCATTGATATTGATAAGCTGGTCTTCTGTAGCTTTGTTGTCTGCGTGGAGGATGTCTTCTGACAGTTTCTTGACAAGAACAGGTTGTAGACGATGTTATGGCTTTTGTTGTAGGTCGTCCTGTTGGATGAGTTGGGGCATCCTGTTGTTTCTTGTCAGCCAAGGCTTGTTGTGGGATAAACTTTGTCCCTGTCGTTGAGGGTACAACATGTGTGTACCCTAGTCCCGTCGTATCTTTGGACTGTTTTCCCACCGATAAAATCTTGTCAAGGCTTTCTGTGCTCGGATTCATCATCTTTACCGATTTAGTCATGAGACTAATTTCTCCATTAAGTCTGGTGATCTCTCGTTTCAGCTCCATGATCGTCTCTAGAAATCTAGACTTGTCGCTGGTAAGACTAATGATCCTTTCGCCTTGTAGATCAAGTATTAGAGTTTCCTTGATCCATTTGGTATGCAAGCCTTTGTATGCCTCGACTAGTTGTTCTTTAGTCCAATTCTCATTTGGGGTTGGATCATCATTGATATCGACAGCATTATCAACATTACATGTAGGAGTAGTAGTAGTGAATGCAACAAAGTTGATTACCTCTTTAGATCCACTATCTTCATTGTCATCATCTGATAGGGTGGCATTGTATCCCCGTTTTTGTTGTTTGAGGAAATTTGGACATTCTCTACGGAGGTGGCCGAATCCTTCACATTCATGACATTGAAGTCCTTTGTTTTTGTTTTCTTCCCCACTCCTGTTTGGTATGTGAAGACTACCTCCAACCTGAGCTTTTTGTGGAGCTTTGTTTCTGGCATTTGCTGTGACATTCCGTCCACCCATTCGACTAAATCTTCTCATGGCTTTGTTGTAATTTTTTATGAGAAGGGCCATTGTAGCTTCGATGTGTTCATCAGAATCGGAGTCCTCAGGATCTGGTTGCTTGTGTGTTGAGCTTTTGAAAGCAACTCCTTTGTTCCTTTCGTCGATGTTGGGTAGAGACAACTCATAGGTCATTAGAGACCCCATCAGCTCATCAAATTTCAAGACCTTGAGGTCATGAACTTCCTCAATTGCTGTGATCTTCATCTTAAACCTAGGGCTAAGAGCACGTAGAGTTTTTCTTACCAATTTTTCATCAGACATTGGTTCTCCCAGAGAATAGGATTCATTGGCTAGATCACGAATGCGAACATTGAAATCTGCAATTGATTCTTCTTCTTTCATGATGAGGGCTTCGAAGTTGGTAGTCAGGTATTGCAGTTTTTGTTCTCGAACCTTAGTTGTTCCTTCATATGCTACGGCCAGGATGTCCCATGCTGATTTGGCAGCTGTGCATGTGTTGATTAGTCTGAACACGTTCTTGTCAACACCATTGAAGATAGCATTTAGAGCTCGAGAATTTCCCAGTGATTCTTCATCTTTATCATCGGTCCAGTCTTTTTCTGGTTTTGGGCCGATAGGATTGCCATCACTGTCACTGATTTGTGGTGCATTCCAACCATTGAGTACAGCCTTCCATGTCTTGTTGTCTAGTGACTTCATGAAGGCACACATTCGAGCTTTCCAATAGCCATAGTTGCTTCCATCTAGAACAGGTGGTCGATTTACGGATCCTCCTTCTCTGGTATTGTCCATCTTTGATCAAAATATTTGTTTAGGAACTCACCTAAAGCTATAGGTGCCCCCTCTGATACCAATTGAAATTCTGATCAGCTAGACGTGCAAGATGCCACACACAATGTTACGCAGGATGTTATAACGTTGTGTCTGACTTCTTGCGTAGATAAAGCAGGACAGTAAATATAAAGCTATAAGTAATGACACAGCAGATTGTTTACCCAGTTCGGTGCAACGTCACCTACGTCTGGGGGCTCTCAGCCTAGTGGAAAGATTTCACTTATCAGTAATCCGTCAGAACATACAAGTACCTGTGATCACTCCTAGATCTATATTTTATGCTACGTCTTACAGTGCAATCTATCTCAGGGTTTCCACCTGAATCCAAGAACGTCTTGATTCCACTCTTCGAGCAATCGCCTTCCTCTGTCGTCTTCAAGTCTTCTTCAAGCTTGGTGGTTGCGTGCAGTCTTCAACTCACGACTTCAGTAAACCCTCAATCACCTAACTCTCTATAGTTATGTGATACATAATGTCCTAAGCTCAATCTGCAATTTCTCAGCCCGCAAACCTTCACGTCTAAGAACCTTGCAAATTGTTGCTAGGAAACAAATAAAGAACCACACAATTGCTAAGGGGGTAGCCTAAGCTTTTATAGCAATCGTGGATGAGTACTAACCCTAAAGGGTTTCCTCTTAATCGCCGTCTTTCTTCTTTTCAGATTAGGAGTCGTTCTGTACTTTCCTAATCGTCTTCTTGATTTTCTGCCGAATCTGCACTTTCCTGATTTCTTTCGATCAGGATGTTTGCCAAGACGCCGTCAAAAATGTCACACAGGATGTCGTAGAAGATGCTTCGACATTCCTTGTAACATGTTTCTTCAGTTCCTTTAAAAATTAGCCAATCTCTAAAACCGTCGTAACTACAAAATGTATAATGTATTAATAGCCCATTAGATTTTATCGCTTTCACGGTTTGCATACCGTTAGTGTTAGCGTGTAATTATTCTTTTATTCGAGCCCATAAAGTGTAATTATTTTTTATCCAGTCTACGAATCGAGTATTAATTGTAATTATTACTCAAAGACGAGAAGGATGGAAAATCGAGCACAATGACGGTCTTGGAGGAAGTCCAAGAGCTAGTGGGAGCCCGAATGAGAAAGACGAGAATATGTGAAGACTCGTAGAATCCTAAGTTTAGGATATGCTATAAAATGCATATTTAACGCTTTATGAATGCTTGCTTGAATTATTTAATTAATAACATGCTTGCATGATTAGCTTATAAGTTTATAAGCCATCACCTCAAACGCAAAGATTAAAATCAACTTTAATTGTTTGCATGTTTAAAGCGTTGTGAACTATCATCGCACGTGTTGTGATGGATGAGTTCAAATTTGAAACGTGTTTGCACGGGTTGCAAATGACGGATTCAAATGAAGATAGTATGTGATACAATTAGAAACGTCACAACACGAGTTGTTGATGACGGGTTCGTAATTGTACCAAATACTTTCGAATTATTAAACACAACCAAATTACAAGCTAATTTGAGTCAAGTGAGATGCCACCCAAATTCACACCCATGTAGAAACATTTTATCGGTATCGTGCGCCTTAGCGGAGCATCGATCGAATGGGTTCTAGATGGGAATGGTAAACTTTGTGGGATGTCGTGCGCCTTAGTGGAGCATCTGCACAAAGTTAACTCGTTAGTGAAGATTGGTTGACTCCACCACGATTCTTGGCCTGAGGTCGAGCTGGGGTATCGGAAGGGTAAGCCGTGTGTTTTTGCACATACCCTGACTAAGAGTTACACGGGTTGTAATTGGACGGACATCCTACCTAAATAAGTCAATTGGAGCGGTGCGCCTTAGCGCACTTCAAACGACGAATAAGGGATCTTGGTTTAAGATTCTAAATCTTAGAATCTTATGGTTGGTGTTTAATTCGGATCTTCGTAAATTTATTCAACCATTCTTATTAAATTTACTTTCTTCGTGTAGAAATGGCTAGTAATTCAGCAAACTCGTCTAATTTGTCGTTGAGGACTATACTCGAAAAGTGTAAACTCAATGGAACAAATTATCTAGACTGGGACAGAAATTTACGACTTGTGTTAAAGTTGGAACGCAGGGAGTACGTCCTTGATAAGGCTATCCCGGAGGAGCTAGCTGCCAACGCAACGAGGGTCGTTAAGGATGCGTACCAGAAACACCTTAGCGACTCTATCGACGTTGCGTGTGTCATGCTGGGCTGCATGGAGGCGGACCTCCAGAAGCAGTTTATGGAGCTATCCCATGATCCGTTTGCAATGTTTGCACAAATCAAGGATATGTTCAAGGAGAGAGTACGTATTGAAAAATACACTGTTCTCCGAGAACTCATTGCCTGCAAGATGTCAGCAGGCAGCTCCGTAGGTCCTCACGTCCTATAGATGAAGGGGCATTTTGACCATATGACTAGTATCGGTATGTCTATGGAAAAGGAAATGGCTGGGGATTTTATTCTACAATCCCTTCCTCATGCATATGGTGGGTTCGCCATGAACTATCACATGCATGATATGGACAAGAGCGCGTCGGAGTTGCACAGCATGCTAGTGACTGCCGAGAAGAGCATAAGGGGCAGTTCGCCCAAAAATATCTTTATGGTCAAGAAGGGACCCAGCTTCAAAGCTGGTGGTGGCAAGGGTAAAGGCCCAAAGCACCTGGCAGGGAAGAACAGACGACCATTTATTCCTAGACCTCCCATGCCCGTACAAGGCAAAGGGAAGGCAAAGGAGTCGGTCTGTTACTACTGTCAAAAGCCTGGTCATTGGAGGAAAGACTGTCAGCAGATGAAGGAGGACCAGAAGAAGGGCGGTGGGGCCGCTGCTTCATCAGGTATTCCATTAGAACTATATCTTTCTACAATTAATACCTGGGTACTAGACACTGGAGCTGAGTCTCATGTCTGTGCGGATATGCAGGTGTTACACAGTAGAAGAGATATGGGGGAAAGCGAGGTGGACCTAAGAGTTGGGAACACTACCAGAGTTGCTGCAACTGCCGTGGGTTCTGTGAACCTTGATTTGCCCAGTGGGCTTGTAATTGAACTTAATGATGTGTTTTGCGTACCTGCTTTTAGCAGGAATATTATCTCAATTTCTCTTCTTGAAAAAGAGGGTTATTATTTTAATATTAAGAACGGGTTTTTTGATATTATGCGCAACAACATGTATTATGGCAATGCTCACACTGTTGGAGGTTTATACATATTGAATATGCAAAACTCGAGATCCAACATGCTCTATAATGTAAATGCTAAGAGGTTTAAAGCTAATGATTTAGACCAAACTCTTATTTGGCATTGTCGTCTAGGTCACATAAATGAGAAACGCATCTCAGCGCTTCATAAGCGCGGAATTCTAAGTCAATTCGAATTCCAAACGATTGATAGATGCGAAGCTTGTTTAATGGGCAAGATGACTAAAGCGCCCTTCACTGGTTTAGGTGAGAGGGCAGGTGATCTATTGGGTATAATACATTCAGACGTATGTGGACCAATGAGTACACCAGCCAGAGGTGGTTTAGGCTACTTTATCACATTTACTGACGATTTCAGTAGATATGGTTATGTCTATCTCATGAGACATAAGTCTGAAGCTTTTGATAAATTCAAAGAGTTTAGGACTGAAGTAGAAAACCAACTCGGAAAGAGTATCAAGGCACTCCGTTCTGATCGGGGTGGAGAATACTTATCCGAGGAGTTTTTTAGTTATCTTACTGAAGGTGGAATACTATCTCAGTGGACTCCGCCAGGAACACCACAACTTAATGGTGTGTCCGAGCGGAGGAATCGAACATTGTTAGATATGGTTCGATCAATGTTAAGTCTCACTGATCTCCCGATCTCCTTCTGGGGTTATGCTCTGCAAACGGTCGCTTTCATAATAAACAGGGCTCTGTCGAAAGCAGTGGAAGGGACATCATTCGAAAAATGGTACGGGAAGGAACCCGTTTTGTCCTTCCTAAAAATCTGGGGTTGCGAGGTTTATGTAAAACGGTTGCTTGCAACCAAGCTCGAACCGAGATCAGATAAGTGCACTTTCGTCGGATATCCAAAAGAAACAAAAGGATACTACTTCTACAAATCGAGCGAAAATAAAGTTTTTGTCGCTCGAGGTGGGACATTCTTGGAAAAAGAGTTCATTTCCAAGACAGTCAGTGGGAGGGCTGTTCATCTTGATGAAGTTCTAGATGAAATGGTCACTCGGGAACCACTAGACGACCCACTAGAAGAAGTAGAGCCAGAAGTGGTCATTGAGCAAGAACCAATAGCTACAGTTAATGAGGACCGTCCAAGGCGGTCTGAAAGGATAATTCATGCACCTGTCAGATACGGTTTCTTAGTAACTGAAGGTGATGGTTTAGTATTAGTGGACAATGATCCAGCTACCTTTCGAGAGGCCTTGGACAGAACCGACTCTGAGAAATGGCTGGAAGCCATGAGGGAAGAAATGCAATCCATGTCAGATAATCAAGTGTGGGACTTGGTGGATCATACCCCTGACGTAAAAGTCATAGGGTGTAAATGGATCTTTAAAATAAAGATAGACATGGATGGCAAACCTCAGACCTATAAAGCAAGACTGGTAGCAAAAGGTTATAGACAAATCCACGGAATTGACTATGAAGAGACCTTTTCTCCAGTAGCTATGGTCAAATCTATCCGCATTCTACTTGCCGTAGCAGCGTATCACAACTATGAGATATGTCAAATGGATGTCAAAACCGCCTTCCTCAACGGGAGGTTAGCTGAGGACGTTTATGTGTCCCAGCCTGAGGGTTTTGAGGATCCAAAGAATAAGGGAAAGATTTGCAAGTTGCTCAAATCAATCTATGGTTTGAAGCAAGCATCTCGGAGTTGGAATCAGCGTTTTGATGAAGTAGTGAAACAGTTTGGCTTCGTCAAAAACGATGATGAACCTTGCGTGTATAAAAAGGCAAATGGGAGCAATGTAGTCTTCTTGGTGCTTTATGTTGATGACATACTGCTCATTGGAAACGATGTCCCTACCTTGCTCTTAACAAAGACTTGGTTAGGTGAGTGTTTCGTAATGAAGGACTTAGGTGAGGCCTCTTACATCTTGGGGATCAAGATATATAGAGACCGTGCCAAGCGGGTCTTGGGCTTAAGTCAAAGCACCTACATAGACAAAGTGTTGAGACGATTCTCAATGCAAGATTCAAAAAAAGGATTGCTGCCCATGCGTCATGGCATAAAGCTTAGCAAGAAGCAGTGTGCTGAGACACCTGCAGAGCTAGCAAGAATGAATGAGATCCCATATGCTTCGGCTATAGGGTCCATAATGTATGCCATGATATGTACGAGACCGGATGTCTCGTTTGCCTAAGCTGTACCAGTAGACATCAATCCAAACCCGGTGAGGCACACTGGATGGCTGTCAAGGCGATTCTCAAATATATGAGAAAAACCAAAGACGCCTTTCTTGTATACGGGGGGAGAAATGATGATCTCGTCGTCAAAGGATATGTCGACGCTAGTTTCCAGACAGACCCCGATGACTTTAAGAGTCAGTTGGGATATGTGTTTACGTTGAACGGTGGAGCATTCAGCTGTAAAAGCAAGAAGCAGGATACCATTGCCGACTCTACGACCGAAGCTGAGTACATTGCCGCATCTGAAGCGGCAAAAGAGGCTGTATGGATCAGGAGTTTCATGGCTGGGTTAGGTGTAATTAAAAACCCATCTAACCCAGTAGACTTATATTGTGACAACACCGGGGACATTGCGCAAGCTAAGGAACCCAGGGCACATGACAGATCCAAACATGTACTCATAAAGTATCACATCATCCGCGACATAGTTGCTAGAGGTGACGTGAAGATCCACTACGTTGCAACTGATGATAACACAGCCGACCCCTTGACCAAGGCTCTTCCACAAGCAAAACATGATAAACATGTTAGGTCAATGGGTATAGACTGGGACTTAGATTGGAACTAGGGGCAAATGGGAGATTGATAGCATTTGTGCCCTAGTCCAATTGTTATTAGCCTGTAAACGTCTATGTATAATATCATCGTTTGTAATATATATATAAAACGGCTTTGTATTACTTATGTGTTGAAGTAATATGTTAAGCATGCTCTGATTTATGACCACTAAAGTAGTAGAACCATAAATCTGTACGGATCACACTTAACGAGTCCCTGGTCAACCTATGCTTCCTTAAAGCGACCAGTATGAGGATGGATCTTAATGACGTAGTTCTACTTGTCATAGGGATGAGGGATCCTGGAATCATATCATAGATATCATGAGGTGATTGATATCGGACGACCCGCTTTGAATAGTGTTTTCATAGATTAAGCCATGAACATATTCAAATGCGATAGCTTGTCACGACATCCTTAGACCAAGGAGTCTTTGTGATCACTATGCAATGAACGTACGGCTTTAACTTGCGCCAAACGCTTTCTGTAAAAGGATTGCTATAAAGGGCATGATTGGGTGGCGGAACGGGTTGCATGAGTGACACGAAAGACGGCTAAGGGATTTATCCCTCATACTACGGTATGGGAAAGATATCCGTTAAAAGGGCCTCTTGATGGAGACTGACTGAGAGTAAGAGCATGGCCATGCCAATGATACGGGTTATCAGTTCTCAGCCATCTCGCATATCAAGTAACAATGATTGATTAAACAAGGGTGACGACTCTATGCCTTGTGATCAATCAGGATATCTAGAGATAATAAGATAGTGACTTGTACGCACAAGGTTAAGTCGAATCATCGATCGTCATGCACCTTGGGTAATCATAATGTCTTAGTAGAGACCACTTATGATGGATTGGGCCAAAGCGATCTTTTGCGCCGATCTGCCAACGGTGGCATGAGCCTAGAGGGTCACACACATTCAAGACGGATAACTTGAGACAAGGAAACATTGACGTTTCTTGAGGAGCAATACATGGACAAAACTGGAGGTTTTGTGCCATAGGTTCGGTTTGAGAGAATAATTAGCGAATCGAGAAAACTGAGTTTTTTCGTCGATATCGCGTCGGACTTTGTTTGATAAGCGACGACAAAAGGGTCGGGCGACTTTTGGACACGGCATGAGACAACACGGGAGGGCCCATCGGGCTCGGCCCATGAAGCCTTATGGCCGGCCCATTAAGGGCCCAACAAGACCTCTTGGCCGGCCCACATGGTGGGTCCATGTGTGGAGGCCACACAACACCATGCTTAGTTGGTGATTGTGGATTAAGAGGTGAGTGATTTAAGGGGTATGGGTTAAAGCACTTTTAAGCCCATACCAATCACTTTTAACCCATGCTTGTGAGTTGGATGATGAATTCAAATACAAGACTTTAATTCATTATTCATTTAATCACACAACTCACAAATATCTCTCTCTCTTCTAGCTTGGCCGGCCACCTCTCTTCCTCCTCTTGTTCTTGCTCTCTTGTTCTTCATTTAATTGTTCTAGTAGGCAATTAAGTGAGGGATCATCAAGATCATCCCCTTGGTGTGGACTTGCTTTAGAGAAGAAGATCCGAACGTTCTTCTTTATCGATTCATACAAGACTTAAAGGTAAATATCTTGTGGAATAGATTTTGCTTTGGGATTTAATGGTTTATGTTCTTGGACAAGGTTTGGAGTAGATTTTCTTATAATGCTTCCGCTATCTCGACGATCTAGAACGCTCCAAAACCCAACAGTATCTTATGATTCGTTTGGCCTGAGTTAAATGACATGCCTTGGGGTTTGCTTGGTATCGTGCACACACGCCCACAAAGTAATCTATATTTTGTTGTTTAGCAGTGAGGTAGATGAGGCTCCCAATGATGCTTCTATATAGACTCTGGTCAACGGCTTCCCTTGAGTCATCCTTTGTAAGTTTGACATGTGTAGCAACAGAACTTCGCTCATGTGAAACCTTTTCCAACCCAAATTTCATCTCGAATTCTGATTGCATTTGTTGAAAAAATTGTTCCACCATGTTTCTTGTCATTCTTCCGAAGACAATGTCATCGACATATATTTGAGCGATCATCAATTTTCCATCCTCATTCTTCACGAATAGAATTTTTTCAACTCCCCCATTAGTGTAGCCACTCCATATCAAAATACTTGTTAAACGTTCATACCAAGCTCTAGGTGCATGTTTCAACCCATAGAGAGCTTTTATGAGTTTGTACACGTGATCGGGTGAATGTGGGTTCATAAGTCCTTTAGTCTGTGCAACGTAGACTTCCTCATTAAGATATCCATTTAGGAATGCACTATTCACATCCATTTGAAACAACTTGAACTATAGATGACATGCGATCCAAAGTAGAAGTCTGATTGCTTCAAGTCTAGCTACTGGTACAAATGTCTCATCAAAATCCATACCTTCAATTTGGGTATATCTTTGTGCAACCAATCTGGCCTTGTTGCGTGTGATGTTTTGTCAGACTTGTTCTTGAAAATCTAGTTAGTGTCGATCACATTGACGTAGTCTGACTTGGGCACTAATTCCCAGACCTGATTCTTCTCAAATTGAACTAGCTCTTCTTGCATGGCATTAATCCAGTATTCGTCGTCGATGGCTTCGTTAAGATTCTTGAGTTCGATCATTGAGACAAAGCATAAATTCCCACTTATTTTCCTATTGTTGATGGGAGCTTTAATCACGTACGCATGCCTCTATGAATGTCTCCAATTACCCCAGAAGTTGGGTGGTTTGCCTGAATTCTTCTCGATACATTACTGTATCTTGTTTCAGGAGCTTCTTCATTGCTAATGACGGCATCTATCTTGTCGTCTACATCGTTCTTGACATTCTGGTTTCTAGATTCATCAGCAACATTTTTCCTGACATCTTTAGGAAAAACCTCTGGGAGCACTTCATTTTCCTCAGAGACATTTGTCGAGACATCTTCATAGTCGTCATTTATGACCAAATTAATTGACTCCATCTTCGTCTTGGTACATTTTTTGTAAACTTGATATGCCCGACTGTTACTTGAGTATTCAAGAAATATGCCTTCATCATTCTTTGGATCAAATTTCTGGCGAGGTTCCCTGTCAGCCAAGATATATCATACAGAGCCAAAAATGTAGAAGGATTTGACATTTGGTTTCCTCCCTTCCAGATATGATAATGAGTAACAGCCATACCTGAACATAGTGTAACTCGATTGTGAATATGACATGCAGTGTTAAGTGCTTACGCCTAGAAGTGGGTATGGATGTTTTGAGCCAACATCCTGACTCTAGCCATTTCTTGCAATGTCTGGTTCTTGCATTCGACAATCTCATTCTGTTGAGGTGTAATCGGGGGCCGAAAAATCATGGGGACAGAAGCTGAACACACAGTGTTTTGAAGATAGAGAATGTATCTGATTTCTCACGAGCGAAATCAACCCATGTGTACCTTGAATAGTCATCAACACAAATTGTTTTCCTCCTAGACTCTCAACCTGCAGAGGTCCCATGAGGTCTACATGTAGAAGTTCCAGAACCCGCACAGTGGTAATAAGTTGCACCTTCTTGTGCGACATCTTTGTTTGTTTACCTATTTAACATTCTCCAAAAAAATTGCCGTCTATAATTTTTAAGTTTGGCACCCCAATCATGGCCTTTTCGAAGATGGTATTTTGCATGCTACGGATATTTAAATGTTCGAGTTTTTGATGCCATAATTTGGTTTCTTCAGCCTTGGTGATTAGGCATTTGGGCTTTGGTGCTTGTATCTTGAGACCAGAGATAGCAGTTATCCTATGATCTAGCCCCTCCCATGACCTCATCCATATTCTTCATTCTTCACCACGCAATGTTCTCGCATGAATTTAACATGTAAATCAAGATCACATAGGTGGCTTGTGATTATGAGGTTCACTTTAAGGCCCTCGATGAGTAATGCTTCCGTTAAGCAAGACACACCATGATGCCTGAGTTGTCCTTTACCAATGATACAAGCCCTTGTCCCATCACCAAAAGTTACATGACAGTTTTTATATGGTTTGATATTTATCAGAAAATCACTTGTACTTGTCTTGTGACGTGAGCATCCGCTGTCAAAGTACCAATCTGTGTTAGTCGAGGCACACGCGGTGGTATAGGCAATGTTGGCTTGGTATGATTTTCCTTTCACTCTCCATTCCAACCGTCTTGGATTCTGAACACTATGTTGAGAGTGATTCCATTGGAATCTGTGAGTATGGAGATAGGGATGTCTCTTTCCATAGAGATGATAACAATATGGCTTGATATGATCTCTCTTTATACTGTAATGGCAAATCCACCATGGTCTTTGGCAAGGTATCATGGCCGGTTGACGATTATGTGGGGGAACCCTAGTTGATATCTGGCAGACACATGTCGGACGAGATGTCGGGACATCTTTCGCCGTTCTAGGACTAGAATGTTGCGAAAGACGTTCATTCTCTTCAGTTGGGATTTGTTGCGAAACAAACTTGGTTTGAGATGTTGAGACATTCTGTGTATAGCCAAATCTTTTAGTGTCTCTCACCTTCTTTCCGATTGTTAGTATTTTGTCGAGGCTTCCTGTGCGCGGGTTCATTCTTTTAATAAATTTGGTCATTTGATCTATTTCTCCATTCAGTTGGGTGACTTCACGCTTGAGCTCGACAATGGTCTCCAGCAATCTACACTTATCATCAATGAGAGCGATAATCTGAGCAGCCTGTTTGTTTAGGATCTGGGACTCTTCAATCCACTTGGTGTAGAGGATGCAATATGCTTCCTTTAGCTGGTCATCAGTGCATTCATCATAAGGTGACATGTCTTTTGTGTCTTCAACAACATTACCTGAAAAATCAGGTTTACGGGACGAAGTGGAAGTAGTGAGTGTGACAAAACTGCTTATCTCTTCCGTTTCACTATCCTCGGTTTCCTCATCGGATAAGGTAGCATTATAATCTTTCTTCTGTTTCCTAAGGTAATTAGGATATTCTCTTTGGTAATGCCCGAACCCTTCACATTCATGTCATTGTATTCTTCTACTTTCTCTGTTTCCTTCACCACCTCTGTTACTCATAGGATTGTTCATCGGGTCGGGTCGGACAAACCCGACCGAGTTTGGACCCGACTCGGTCTCAGTCGGGTCCCCTAGGTTGGACCCGATAATCGACTCGACCTCAACATCGGGTCGTCGGGTTTGACTCGATCGGGTGTCAGGTCGAGTCGGGTAGAAACCAACAGACCCGATGGGCTATTGTAAAGCCCAATAAGTGAGCCCAATTTGTATTTTTTGACTTTCAGCCCAATTCAGATTAACAAAAGAAAGCCAAAACACAAAAAAAGCAGATAATGAACAAATACAATCCGCCTTGGGCAAAATGATGAAAAAAACTACATATGCCAAAAATACAATACAATCTTCCTCTGCCCCTGAATATACAATCTTCCTTTGCCTAAATTACATAACATTCTAAAAAATGAACACAAAAAAAATCCACCAGCCCCTCCATCCATCGGTAGAAACTCATCAACTCATCCTTCCATTTATACAAATTCCAGCAGCTCCCAAATCCCAAATGTTGAAACAAAGGAAAAAACAAAATTAGAATCTATCCATTAAGCACAAAATATTGAATATGTCCATTAAACTTCGTGTGCAAAATATAGAATACTTGTAATAACAAAAAAACAGAATCTTGTCAATACTTGTATAAACTTTTCATTGCATAATAGTTGGTAAAATAAACAAAAATCAACTGCCCATTCCTTGCTACACAAGCTACAATTTTTAGCATACAAAATTGAACTAAGTGTTCATCACCGTTCACCAATAGTACCACAATAAGGTGATCAAAAGTGAACAACAAGTTCAAACATCAGTACATCACTATGAACCTTTTCTATGCCAATTCAAAAGAAAGGGAAAATTCCACTTAACCACTCCTAAATTTGACCGAGTTTCACTTAACTACTTTTAAGTTCAAAATCTACTTGTGGAGTCCCCTAAGTTTGCAAAAGTCTCACTTTACCCATTATCAATTAACTTTTTTGAAAATTCTGTTAACTTTTTGTGAAATGACGAAAATACCCTTTCATTACAAAATTAAAAATAATAAATAAAAATGATTTTGAACCTTTTGTTTTCTTATTTTTTTTACAAAAACAAAGAATAAAAAAATATTTTAGTATTAATTTTTTATAAAATAAAATTTTCATAATAAATTTAAAAATAAAAAAACGATGTTTACAAATCATTTTAAATTTTTTAAAAAACATTTATAAGAAAAACTTTTTAAAAATTATTTTTAATACTAACAGAATTTTATTCTTGAATTTATACAATGAAAAAATTATATAAAAAGTTCAAAAATCATTTTTATTAATTTATTATAATTTTTCAATAAAGGGTATTTTCGTCATTTTGCAAAAAAGTTAACAGAATTTTCAAAAAAGTTAACAGAAAAGGGTAAAGTGAAACTTTTTCAAACTTAATGGACTTCACAAGTTGAATTTGAAGTTAAGGGAAGTTAAGTGAAACTCGGTCAAACTTAAGAGGTGCCAAATGGAATTTTCCCCAAAAGAAACAACAAACATCAAACTAAAATTAAACCATTGAAGAGGGAGACTCATTCCTTAGCTTGAGCAGCAGTATTTTAACCAATTAAATCTGTAAGTAAATATAAATAATTAGGGGTTGTCCATAATTGAAAGAATGAAAAACGACTTGTTCTTCAAATCGTCTTAAAAATTTATTAACTTGCTCGACCTCTTCATTCTCTTTTAATATCTCCTCAAAGCAATTAATAGCTTATGTACCTCAGATCCAACTTTGAGTGCACACTAATGCCTCAACTGTAAGTGGTAGTAAGGCGCTTCGAAAGTTATTGAGAATTCTACCACCTGTAAAGAAAGCTGACTCGGATGATATAGATGATATAGGTATTCCCAATACATCTTTGGCAAGTGCAGACAGAATTGGAAATCTCAAGGAATTGCCCTTCCACCATGACAAGATGACAAACTTAGGATCATTACCCTCGACATCTTCTTTCTGTCTCCTTTTGTGCTTCTCCTACGACTACTACTGATCAAGAAGGTGTATTTTTCAGACCCTTAAGGTGTCCTTTTATAGCAATTCATTAATAGGGTGCCAAAACCAAAGTTCAACTCAAAACCCGTTTACCCAAAATGTGCAGATCAGCCACGTTGCGGGGCTAATATCTCCTAAACTACGTCTCCAATGGGAAAATTTTCTTATTCAAAGTTTTAGTTCTTTGAGTCCTCTTAAAATTTCCATCAGGTTTCTACTCAATTGAATTTCAGATGAAGGAGTTATGGCTCGCGCATATTTGGTTATCATAACTGGAAAGTCCCACTGATCATGTGATAAAGTGCCAAGTTAGGTAGCCGAATGAGGACTCGACTATTAGAGTTTCCCCCCAAAAGGAAGCGTTGCCGAGCTTGGTTGCCGATTTTGAGTAGATGAGTGATATGTGAGGTAGTCGAGTGGAGACTCCATACTGGACTTGGCTCCTTTCTTTCCTAAGATTATGTCTCCCGCAAAATAATCACCCGAGTCCCAAAAATAACCATCCGAGTTAGGAGAATCAACTGGACTCATGTACGGACTTCCTCCACTTCTGAGTTTCTATTCGGCGAGATTTAATTGGCCGTGTCCCCAAAATAATCAAGAGACTCTGTTACGACACTCAGCTACTTAACTTTTTTATTGTGTTTGCTTCGAGCTCAATTTTTGGTACAAAATGCCCTGTTCTCACTTGAAATACCCTCAACATACATGTGAGGCAAAAGAGAGATAATATACTAGTGGGTCATCGATCTGGAATTAAACAATACCCACAATCGAGAGATGGGTAATGTATTTATGACATAGTCCCTTTCTCTGAATTTTGTGATTGATTAACTGTTGAATTTTGGATTGACATAAAATCGTACGTCTAACACCCGTGGTTGCTAATTTATATGATTTCACACACCGTTACTGTAATTTGCTTACTTCAATGACACCATCACACCTTCACAACAAACATCTAAAATATAAATTGTTTGAGTACAAGCCTTAATTTTGATCGTTGTGGAAATTGACCCGAATTTAAGCAGGAAAATAAAATTGTACTTGATTGACTAATAGGCGTTGAAAAGGGTCCATCAATTGTGGTCCGCAAGGAAAAAAGAAAACACACGGTCCCGTGCGTTTTCCCTATGGACCAATGCGAATAACCTAAACCTCAAAAATTGAGTAGAATCGGGAAAGGGCTTCAAAACCTGACAGAAACATGAAATCAGAGAAAACCGCGGTATATCGTGAAAATCACACGATCTCGTGCAATTTTTGTTCTATTATTTCCCTGTCCGGTTTCTGACCTAGGAAAGCTTCTCTTTTGAGAAATTTATGTATTTTGTTCATCAATAGATGAGGATTTTATGAAGATCAAGTCTAAATTGGGTTTTATCTTTCTATTCTCGTTCTTGCCCTTATGAATAGTTTCTCTATCTTATGATGAATATGTGACGCGCCCAAAATACGACAAGAAAATCGATGCAGGTCTAATCTCGTACTCTTGGCAGGATACCGGTCACAAGTAATACATGGAAGTAACTTACGACCTCAAGTTTATTGAAACCAAAGCACAATATGCTATTAATTCCTAAGCACTCAAATTTTACCATTTTAGTTAATCTTAGCGAGTCGAAAAGGTTTGTTTCAAGTTCGGGAATTAAAAAATATGAGAATAATTTAAATAATTAAATTTATAGTGATCAAACACGAGTCGAGGCAATGAACATATTGATAATGAGTTTTGGAATAAAAATTAAATTAAAGTCATGTTTGTTGGTGTTTCTACCTAGAGCGTTAACGAGAACTCCTATCATACCTAGAACCCCCTTCCAGGTAAATAAAAGATCTTTCTCTTCCTAAGCAACCATGCTATTTCTAGTCAATGGCTTAATCGATTGAGAAACATTACGATACGTGAATTCTCCTAACTTTCGATGTGTGTCACCTATGGCCATTTCTACCGTGTTAACCTACCTACTCCTATTGAAGATTTAAATCTGGTTTTCAATTTATTAACTCCCTTCCAGTTGAGCTTTAATGCACTAAATCAATATGTTCTTACGTTTGTTATTGGTTTATTTTTTAGGCGATACGCAAGATGTCAAGCATCTGGTCAAGAAAGATGTAAAACGTTTAGTCTCAACATCTTGCGTGACATTTTTGGATCGCAGCATTGAAAAGTTTCCTTAAATATGAGACATATTGCGATTGGAAAGATCCAGCTATGTACAAGGCTTTTGGCAAGTCTTGATTGAGTCATGATTTTGAAAAGCTTCCTGCCGTGATAGAGACTCTAAAAAGATATCGGCGTTAAGGATTTGGGAAACCTAAATCGACTAGGATTATGGTAACCCTAATGCGGTCCGGAATTAGTTTTGCAGCTGCTATAAAAGCTGAGGCTCCACCCTTAGCAGCGGGCGACTTCTTGTAGTTTCTTCGGTGAAATACATAAAGCTCTTAGACGTGAAGGACTGGCGTGCTGAGAGACTATGTGTTCCACGAAGAACATTTGTGTATCACTACCAGAATCGGAAGATCAAGCGTGAGTGATTGAGGGTTTCATGTGAATGCGTGATTGAAAGTTCATGTACAAGTGCATAACAACGACTTGTTGCATCTGGGCAGTGCGAGTGCTCATAGAGTGGAATCAAACGGAGTCTCGGATTCAGGGAGAGTCTCTGAGATAGGTTTGCACTAGTAATAGTAGCATAGGGTATTGATATGTGCGATGATCATGTATACTTGTATGCTTTGACTCATTAGCATATAGTGAAACTTTTCCATTGACCGAGGGCCCCTAAACGTAGGTGAGATTGCACCGAACTGGGTAAACAATCTTGTGTGTCGTTGTTTGTCATTTACTGTTTTATATTGTGGCTGTCCAAATCTGTTTCTTGACAAGTTGTTAAGAACATTGTCTCAACATTGTTCTTGACATTTTCTAGACATCTTGTCTAATTAAATTAATCAGAATTTCATTTGGTATCAGAGGAGGCACCTACAGCTTTAGGTGAGATCTTGGGTGACAAATTCTGATTGTCAAATATGGGCAACGCTAGAGGGGGAGGATCAGTCAACCGTCCACCTATTCTGGATGGGAGTAATTACGGATATTGGAAAGCCCATATGGGCGCCTTCTTGAAATTCATTGACAACAACACCTGGAAGGCGGTGATAAATGGCTAGAGCGCCCTGTGCTATCAAGATGCTGAGGGAAATTTCACAAATCTCAAACCTGAGTCAGAATGGACCGACGCTGATGAAGAAGCAGCTCTAGGAAATTTCCGAGCCCTCAATGCGATTTTTAATGGTGTGGACAGAAACATCTTCAGATTGATCAACATCTGCATTACTGCCAAAGAAGCATGGGACATTCTGAATGTTGCATATGAGGGAACCACAAAGGTACGAGAAAAAAAGCTTCAGTACTTAACAATAAAGTTTGAAGCACTTACCATGAAAGAAGATGAGACAGTGGCTGAATTCAATGTGCGAATTCGAGACCTTGCCAACGAATTTTACTTGTTGGGTGAACCAATGCAAGACGAGACACTGGTGAGAAAGACCCTAAGAGCCTTGAGTTCAAGGTTTAAAATGAAGATAACGACTATTGAAGAATTCCACGATCTCAAGTCTCTTCCTTTTGATGAACTAATGGGATCTTTAATGACATATGAGCTGTCCCTACCAAGCATTGGACTAGAAAACTTAAGAAGTGACTTTCAATAGCTCTATGCCCAAGCATGTTGAGCATGAACATTAGGACCAGGAAGATGAAATCGACGCTACCATAACTTTGCTAGCAAATAACTATAACCGGGTTATGAAGCTATTCAACAGAATGTCGCAGCAAATGACTAGAAGAATGTCACAGCAGATGTCAAGAACAATGCTCCACAGAAAGCTCAACGAAGTGGAAACTTCAACAGAGACAATAAAGCTGGTGAAGGGAACAATGACAGCATAATGTTTCAATGCCATGAATGTGAAGGGTTTGGACACTACCAAAAGGAATGTCCTAACCACCTAAGGAAGCATAAAAAAGGGCTATAATGCTACATTGTCCGATGAGAAGACTGATGACAGTGAAACATAAGTGATAAGTAATTTTGTGGCATTCACCGCTTCTACTTCATCCAGCAAACCTGATCATCCTTATAATGTTAGTTATGACATACATGACTTATCACTAGATGATGAATGGAACGATGATCAGCTCAACAAGGCTTACTGCATCCTCTACACAAAATGAATTGAAGAGTCCCAAATTCTAGACAAGCAAGCTGCTCATATTATCACCCTTACAAATGACAAGGCTAGAATGATGAAGACTATCATCAAGCTAAACAAGAAGTCACCCAACTCAATGGAAAAATATATCAAATTACCAAGTCGGTTAAAATGATGAATCTAAGCTCAGAGAGCCTAGACAAAATATTGTCAATAGGAAAGCATGCCAGAGACAAAAGGGGACTTGGATATACTCATAATGGCTTATCATCTAAAACCAAGTTTGTTCCAAAACAATCCCCAACTGAAGAGAAGGTGAAACATGTCACGACATCCTTCTCGACAAACGTCTGCCCAACACAAGTGAGGATCTCTAAGCTTATTCGACCACCATCCAAGCAGTCTACCAATGAATCACGGTGGATCTGTAATTATAGTGGTAAGAAAGGTCATATCAAACCCTTCTGCTATCATCTCATTGGTAAGAGACCATCCCCCCACTCACAATGGATAGCTCGAAGCCATCTTCAACATAACGATTGAAAGCCTAGACGGATGGAATGGAGGGTGAAAGGCGAATCATACCAACCCAACATTGCTTATACTTCCGTTTGTGCCTCAACTAACGCAGACTGGTACTTTAACAGTGGATGCTCTCGCCATATGACAGCTTGCATTATTGGCAAAGGAAAACTCGAGTATTCTGGAGCATCGTGTTTAACAGAAGCTCTGCTAGTCGAGGGGCTCAAGGCAAATCTCATAAGTATCAGCCAACTGTGTGATCTGGATCTTCAAGTCAAATTCACTAGTGAAGAATGTATGGTGAAGAATGTTGAATAAGAAGTAGTGATGCAAGGGATAAGATCGCAAGATAATTGCTATCTTTTGTTCTCAAATACAGGGTCAAGATCCTTCTCATCCGAGGATGACAAAACTGGTAATATCACTCGACAAAATAATCCCGATGTTGTCAAGAAAGATGTTTTGCCATTATCCTTCAACAATGACAGTGATATTCAATCTAAGGAGAATCCTATTTGGGAACTAATAGAAAACAAGAAGGTAGGGTGGAAGAAGAGTCACATCAAAAGGATATTCGCTAATTCTTTCTCAAAAACTCTGTATTTAAACCAAGTTGAGAGCTTGAGATCGTCTCTCGGCTCATATTCAATTAATCTCTGACCGGTCAACGGTTAAGAGGGAGTTGTTGGTACCCTCTTGGAATCATCACAATCAAGTCCAATAAATAGTTTGGGCCCAAACAGTTATTGTCCAAGTTGAAAGGTTATACCGTTTGAACTTCCTTATTGCTTACCGCCCTATCTAACAAAAGCTCACTTTCCTTTGAACAATTTGTTCTCAGCTCTCTTGTTATCTCTGAAAATCGCTAGGGTTTCCCAATAGCGCCTTATTTCTTAAAGAGAAGTCACAAACTACACTGGAGAAGGAATCTCTGACAATGTCCGACCTAGTCGAACCGGTGCAAGGAGCGGAAGGAATCTCTACCACATCGAAGGAAGCCCCAATGCACACATCTCCAGTGACTCACTCTAAAGGACAAGGTACACAACCCTCTACTGTCTCTAATAATGAGCACCCGAGAAATAGCGATCTTCTGGATTCACTCCTAGAGAATCATGAACCTCCTCAAGAAGGAGTGGTTGAGGAGATCATGGGTAAAATAAAGGGGGTAGAAAGCAAGGTCGGGGGTATGGTAGAGGAACAAACCAAGGTGGCTATTGAGGAAACTATTGCTGAAGATTCAGGGTCTCGAGTCAATTGATGAGAAAGATGACAATCCCACTGAAGAACCTGGTGTAAAGGATCATGATGTTGTTGTTGAAGAAGGTCTTCCAAATAGGGAACTAAATGATGTTGTAAATACTGCTGATGGCGAGGGTAGCAAAAACTCTAATGATGTTGAAGTGGTCCTCAAAACCACTGAAAAAGATGTTGATGAGAATGTAGGAAAAATTCTTGAGAAAGAAGTGCCAAAGGATGACTCAAATAATGTGTATGTAGAAGTGGAAAAATCTAGTGCCGTGGAGACCAGTAATGTAAAGTTTGTTGAAGAGGATGTCACGGAAGAAGTTGCGACAAAGGTTACCCAGGAAGTTCTAACATCCTTAAAAGAAAACAAGATAAGTGAAGAAGAAAGCCTAGCTGCAATTCTCGCAGAGGAAAAGAAGAAGAAAAGAAGAAGGACGGAAGGGTCCAAGAAAGTTCAAATTCCTAACAAGAAGAAGAAGGTGGTTTGTAAGGAACCAGAGAAGAAATCAAAAGGGAATAAGCCGATGCATATTTCTAGGCAGCTCCGAGATGAGGACAGTGAAGAGGAAGAGATTTGTGTAATGCCTTATAAAGAAGTCAATTCCATTGGGGGACACAAGTTGAGCCAAAATGTGCCCTATGTTGCTAGTAACAACATCTCGTTTCACTCCGTTGAGGCTGCCAACAGGTGGAAATTCATCTTTCATAGAGCTATCTTTCCCTAGAAGAAGTTGTCCACTAAAGCATGTAGTCTGACTGAAATCATGGAATTATTGGAAAAAGCTGAACTTCTCAAAACTGTGATGAAAATAGGCAACTTCTATTCTCAGCTGGTCAAGGAATTCATTGTCAATCTTCCCATTGCCTTTGACTACCCTGAAAAAAAGGATTACCAAAATGTTTATGTTCGAGGAAAGGAGTTCAACGTTTCCTTTGATATTGTTAATGTTTTTCTGGGAAGACACCCTGTGCAACCCGAGCCTGTCCCTAGTCTTGACACAGTGGCTAAAGAAATCACCAGGAATAAGCACCAGGTCTGGTCAGATTGTAGCCTCTGACTTAACATTAAAGTATTATGTGCTTTACCGCATAGGACTGGCTAATTGGGCGCCTTCCTCCAACGGATCTTTAGTCAAGGCCGAACTTGCAATTCTTATTTACCAAAAATGTATGGGCACACCTCCTGACTTTGGGCAATTCGTTATTGACCATTTCTCTCGTCATGCTAGATCCTTCGCAGTCAAACGCTCTATCGGGTTTGCCTCTCTTATATATGGTCTGCTCCTCCATCAATGTCCATCCATCTTCAAGAGCACCGATAAGATAGGAAAGAAACCAGGAGCAATTGTGATCAGCCACAAGCTCTTTGAGGGTAACCACACTCTGGATCTTACCAAGAAGGATGCTGAGAAAAATGTCGCGAAGGGTGTCAAGGAAAATGTGAAACATGATGTCCAAAAGATTGTTAAAGCACCTGGAGTGAGTTCCAGTCACACTGTGGACATTGGTCCCCTCCCCAATGATGTAAGCTTGGAACTGACAAGAGAAATTTCAGCAATCAACAAGGGTATTGCCAATAAGGAGCAGGTTATCAAGAACCTTCAAGCGAGAAAGAAGAACTGTGAAGCAGTGCTCAACAACATGCATGTTCCAATAACTAAGGAAGAACAAGAAGATTCCAGTGCCCAAGACTCCAGTGATGAGGAAACGTCAAGCAGTGATGAATCTGCTTGAATTATAAACTCAAGAACTCAATTTACTTTTGTTATGATGCAAGTACTATGACTTTTCATTAACTAGCTTATACGAGTTATTATTGGATGACTTTGTTCGGGGCATAAGCCCATTTGGTTATTTCGCTTTATTTAGGGTCTACGCCATTCCATCTCTGTTACTATGATTATGTTTCTCTCTTCAGTGGCTATTCTTGCTCTATGTGCCTGAAGTAGAGTTGTCTATGGCTACTTTTTGAGGGAATCAGGGGGAGACATGTTAGATATGAATTGTGCTCAAGATAGCAAGACTAGGTGCAAGAAAAATGAAGATCAAGATCATCAGTCTTCACCAGAAGAAGTGAAGTGTTTGCCTAAAAAAGAGCCAAAGGGGGAGATTGTTGTTACGTTTGTTATTGGCTTATTTTTTAGGCGATACGTAAGATGTCAAACATCTGGTCATGAAAGATGTCAAGCGTTTAGTCTCAACATCTTGCGTGACATTTTTGGATCGCAACATTGAAAAGTTTCCTTAAATATGAGACATATTGCGATTGGAAAGATCCAGTTGTGTACAAGGCTTTTGGTAAGTCTTGATTGAGTCATGATTCTGGAAAGATTCCTGCCGTGATAGAGACTCTGAAAAGATATCGTCGTTAAGGATTTGGGAAACCTAAATCAAATAGGATTGTGGTAACCCTAATCGGTCCGGAGTTAGTTTTGCAGCTGCTATAAAAGCTGAGGCTCCACCCTTAGCAGCAGGCGGCTCCTTATAGTTTCTTCGGTGAAATACACGAAGCTCTTAGACGTGAAGGACTGGCGTGCTGAGAGGCTGTGTGTTCCACGAAGAACATTTGTGTATCACTACCTGAATCGGAAGATCAAGCGTGAGTGATTGAGGGTTTCATGTGAATGCATGATTGAAAGTTCACGCACAAGTGCATAACAGCGACTTGTTGCATCCGGGTAGTACGAGTGCTCGTAGAGTGGAATCAAGACAGAGTCTTGGATTTAGGGGGAGTCCCTGAGATAGGTTTGCACTAGTAATAGCAACATATGGTATTGATCTGTGTGATGATCATGTATATTTGTATGTTTTGACTCATTACCATATAGTGAACCCTTTCCACTAGTCGAGGGCCCCCAGACGAAGGTGAGATTGCACCGAACTGGATAAATAATCTTGTGTGTCGTTGTTTGTCATTTACTGTTTTATATTGTGGTTGTCAAAATCTGTTGGCTGACAAGTTGTTAAGAATATTGTCTCAACATTGTTCCTGCCATTGTTCTTGACATCTTGTCTAACTAAATTAATCAGAATTTCACAATATATTCAGAATTAACAGAACGAAGCATCAAGATTAGATAAACTGAAATCACCCTTGGTGCAATAAGTATGTAAAATAGTTACTTAAATTTTTGGTAAGACATTACTAATAATTTCATGCCTCAATCCCTAAGTAGTTTAGTTCTTCATGTTCATTTGCCAATCAAACATACTCATAAGTGAATTATAAACTAACATGCATTTATATTTAATAATTAAAATCATACAATCATTTAAATAGTGAATTCAATATCAAAAGAGTAACGCAGTGACATAAGTAACATGAAATTAAATTAAACCATTTAGGAATTTAAATTTACAATAGAGAGAAAGAATCAGAAAGAAAAACTCGTATTTAATTCCCAATCCGAGAATTAATACATTAGTAGGTCTTGAATCTCCCTTGATTCCTCTCCTAGACTTGACGTTGAACTCCTGTGTAGTTACGATGTTTTTGCTGATTGGCTTATTTTTAAAAAACTAGGAATGATGTCATGAAGAATATCTAAACATCGTGTACGACATCTTGAAGGGCATCTTTGTTGACATCTTGGCTGACATCCGGTTCGACACAATTAAGAAAAGGTAAGGAAGTTTCGACTACAACAAGGATTAAGGAAATTTTCCATAATCATGAAGTTCGACTACAACAAGGATTATGGGAAATTTCCAGCTGTATTTGACACGATTCTGGAAAGATAGTCGACGATGACAAAAAGGAAACCCAGTAAGGTTAATGCACATGATCGATTGCTATAAAAGCTTAGGCTGCCCCCTTAGCAATCGTGGCTTTTGTTTTTCCTACCAATAATATACAAAGCTCTTAGACGTGAAGGTTTGTGGGTTGAGAGACTGCGTATTATGCTATGGTTATTGTGTATCACGTTAACTATTAAGAGTTAAGTGATTGAGGGTTTTCTGATCACGTGAGTGTACACTGCATGCAACCAAACGTTCAACGACATCTTGAACTGATAGAGCAAGGCAATTGCTCGAAGAGTGGAATCGAGACGGAGTCTTGGATTCAGGGGGAGTCCCTGAGATAGGTTTGCACTTGTAATAGTATCATAAAGTATAGATCTTGAGATGATCATAAGTACTTGTATGTTTTGACGTATTACCATATAGTGAAACCGTTCCACTAGCAGAGCGCCCCCAGACGTAGGTAATGTTGCACCGAACTGGGTAAACAATCTTGTGTGTCGTTGTTTATTACGTTTATTATTTACTGTCTGTCATTTTCTACGTAAGTTGTCATACACTTTTTCATAACATTGTGAGTGACATCTTGCGTGACTATCTGTTCAAAATTTCATCCTGGAATTGTTCATGATGCTTCTGAGAACTCTCTGATGAAGAAGAAGAAGTCTTTCTTATCTGGAAGTGAAATTGGGAATTAAGTGATCATTTTTTCAAATGCGGCGAAGCCCTTTTATAGTTGGGCGTTTCAGATCCATCACGGCGGCGTGGTCGAATCGCAACGAGACCGTGGCGGTGTCGTGCCTTGTTTTTAGTTCTCAAAAAGTGTACACGAACTCCCACTGGAAGACTTGTTGGTTGGCCATGGGGTGGCCCATACCGTGGCGATGGCCACGATCAACTCCTTTTCTCGCAAGCTTCGATCACGACATCTCAACGATATGAAGTGGGTGAGTGGCCAAGGGTGTTGGCCATGGGTCCGTGGCCAAGTAGCCACAAGTCTTCTCGCTTGATCGCTCTTCGTGGGGCGTGGCGACTGTGTCGCCATGATTCTTTGCCACGGACCGTGGCGGGGACCATAGTGTAGTCTGTATTTGGGCTCCTTTTGTCGAGTTGATGAGAATGAGTTGAGGGCCACGGGGTGGCTCCATTTTTGGTCACGGTCTTGTATCCCTTGTCACGGGGAAAACTCAATAAATCTTCAAAATTGGTTATTTTTTACTCGAAAATCGGCATTGTTTATTCAAAGAGGTCATGATGCAAAAGATACATAAAATATGGGATTTAGTACTCAAGCGGGATGAAAAGTGAGTAAAAATGTGAGAAAATAATGCTTAAAAAGTGGTGTGATTTATCACTTACAACCACCCCCACACTTAGACTTCTCTCGTCCCAAGAAAAACTAAGAAACAAATAGTTGACGTCCTAGGTTTATACCTTGGGATCACCTCTATAGAAGTTTAGCATCTCTTGAGGGTTTTAGAACGGAGTACCCGCAAATCCACTATACAAGCAAAAATGGACACAATGGGAACTAAAATTCAGATAATTATTTTAGTTATAAATGAATATGCAAAGAAGTATATCATTCTCAGGAATACCATCCACGGGAAGTAAAAGCGTGGGAGTAGATATATGGGGCTCAATAAGTGTATGAAAACTAAAGAATTTAAACTACATACCTTTAATCCCGGATATGAACGACGTTTTCTTCGGTCGTACCCCTGCTTTAAGGAATGGTTATAAACTTAAAACTAACTTCGAGATACTTTCTTTACTAATCATAGGAGATAAAAGGGATTAAGAAATATATAAAGTAGGAATTTGTAGGTTGTAACGTTTGTTAGAGTTGTGCCCTAGTCCAATGTAAAAGTAATCTATAGTTGTAATGTTTTATCATCTTTCGAATAAACAAATCGGCATTATATTGCTAATGTGTTGTAGTAATATATTAAATATGGATTGATATGTATTATTATGTGTGTCATCACTAATAGTAGAACTGCGGATCTTAACGAATCATATTTAATGTGTCCCTGGTCCGTTAAGCTTCATTAGAAGCGACCAGTATGAGGTTAACTCTTTATGATCACGCTCTACTGACTTGACAAGGCGAGTGCCGGAGTTAGATCATAGATATCATCAGGGGAATGATATTGGACGACCCGATGGTGAGTATGTAGCATAGATGCTGTCATAAGCACACTCACATATCGTAGTTTGTTATCGTATCCTTAGACCAAGGAGTCTTTGTGATCACTATGTAATAAGTATCCAAGTTTCACCTAGTCTAACGTTACCTGTAAAAGGGTAGCCATAAGGACTTTGATTGGCTTAGGTATAAGTTACATAAGTGAACTCGAAAGACGGTTAAGGGATATATCCCTCATACTTCGGTATGGGAATGATATCTATTTAGGCCACTTGATGAGTATGACTAAAATAAACTGCATGGCCATGCGGGAGATACATAGTATTAGTTTTCAGCCATCTTAGATATCATGAAACAGTGATTGGCAAATAAGGATGACGACTCAATGCCTTATGATCAATCTGGATATCGGGTGATAAAAGGATAGTGACATGGACGATAAGAGCTTAAATCAAATCATCGATAATCATGAACGTTGGGTAATTATAATGTCTTGCAAGAGGCCACTACTGATGGAAATGGCAAAATGGTAATTTTGTCAGTGTGTCAACGGTTCGTGAGTCTAGAGGGTCACACACTTTAAGCAAGGTATAGCAAAAAGGGACTTGGAAAGTCAGTATTCAAGAAGTAAGAGAATCTGGAAAATTCGCCTATCGGTTTAGTTAAATCAGAGTGAATTAATATAAACTAGAAATTGGTTTAAGGGAATTGGATCGGTCTAGGTAAACCATTTAATTAGAACCCAATGAAAATGAGTTTAATTAAAGTTTAGCTAAGTGGGCTTTTAAGCCCATTCTTAACATAATTATTATTAATCATAATTAAGAAATTATGGGATTTAATAAATGAATTAATTTGAAAATCAAATGAAATTGATTTTCAGTTTTAATTCTCATATATTTCTCCCATTTTGGACGATTCTTCTCCATGCTTGCCGCCCCTCTCTCCTCTTCTTCTTGGTCATTTGTTTTGCTTCTTCTTCACTTCCTTTCTAGCAAAAGTTTTGAAGAATTTTTTAGCACCAAAAGGCTTTACTTGTGTGGACCTTATATAGAGCATATAGATTTGTGCTAGTTAGTTTGATTCAAGGAAACAAGGTAAATTTTCAGATTTTTTAATGTTCTTCATATGATGAAATTTAATCACATGATGATCCATATTACTTTACTTGAGAATCCATGGTGAAATTGCTTCCGCTACGCATGAAATTACTTGATTTGGACCCCATGGATTCCTTCAACGTTGGCTCGGGCTTAGGGTATGGAAAGGTAATTTTCGAGGAGCTCGTAAGGCAACATGAATAATCGCTCTTCCTCAATTTTATTTAATGCTCAAGTTTTGAGTATTTTCTCACGAGTCTCTTTAATTCCAAACTTTGACCTTCGGCTTTGAAAGGTCAGCCGACCTTCCTATACACTCAATCTGGCTTATTTAGAGTAGCCAACTTCTTCAAATCTTCCAATTTTTCATTGGCTCTTTTGTTTTTACCAAATTCTTAAACTTCTTTGAATAACCTTGTTGGGTGGATTCTTTTTCTGGTGATCGGAGTTTCTACTTTCGACTATGTGCTTTGACACTTATTATTTTATTTCATATTTTCTCTTTGCATCCCCGAGCACTCGTGGAATGATAGAAAAACAAAATACTTCGACAAAATAAATTCACCCACAACTATGCCTTAATTTTCAGATGGTTTCTTCAACTTCCACAAGTCATGTTGCAAGGGTTGAAAGAGTGGAATTTTTTTAAATGGGCACATTAGATTGACATGTAAAGGGTTAGTTCGAAAATAGGCTTTTTATTTGGCTCGGATGGGTTACTATTGAAAATCAGCACATGTAGGTCAAAGTTGGCTTAAACTCGACGAAGAAGGCCTACAAATTTCTCAATCAAATTGTCTCCTATTCTATTTCATTTCGAAAGAGCTCTAATTAATGTTAAACCTAATTTATTCTTTAGAGAAAAGTTGGGGGCCTAGGCTATAAATTTAATACCCGATCAATCATTCATACAATTAAAATTTATTTACCAAACATACACAAATTAAACAACAAATAACGAACCCATGCCAGAAATTCCAAGAGTCCGTACCATTTCATTATTGAAAAAATAATTCTCATAATTAAATTATACCAAATTTGAAAATTTTTATGAGATAATTCTAAGCATACATTTCATATAATTAAGCATTTATAATTATAATCATGGTAATAAAATTCAAGATCAAACAAGACTTTAATCATACATCCACAATCATAGCAAAATTTTAAAATAAAAGCATACATCATAATATCTCAAAGAATAATTCAGAAAAAATTCAAATCCAAACATCCAACTGATACAGCACACCCCCACACTAAGGGTGCACTGGTCCCAATGCATCACAAAAAAGTACCTCAAAATACCCATAATAATTATATTTCCCTAGCTGTCATCTTCTTCTAAATCTGTACCTCAAAATACCCATAATCATTATATTCTTCTGAATCACTAAGCAATTGTCTCGATAACTTGGGTACTAAATCCTTACTTACCCATTATTACTCGCGAAATGTACACTGCTAGTAGTGGATAAATGATGTGTTACGATTTTTTACGTAGTGGTTAAAGGAAATATTCCTTAGATCAATAACATATATGTATAAACGTTACATAATCTATTAGCAATACAACGACACTTTTATTATCATTGTGTTGTGATAATAAGTTAAGTATTCAATTTCGTCTACGGTCATCAGAGGGGATTCTTTGATAGTAGAACCCTTATTCATTGCTAGAAATTATACATAACGAGTCCCTGGTAAAAATGCTTTATAAAGCGACCAGTATGAGTGTGACTGATGATTACGATCTATTGATCAAGGTAAAGGGTTACCAAGGCAAATCATAGATATCATTTAGAGTAATGATATATGACGACCCGACCTGAGAATGTATAATGTAATACAGTCATGAGCATTGCTCAGTTGTCATATTATCATTGAATTCTTAAGACTTTGAAGTCTTCGTTGATTCCTATATAACCACTTTCATAGTTTGACATGCTCCCGTCTTTTGTTCCGTAAATGGGAAATAAAGGGTATGATTGGTTGTGTGGCGGGTTGTATGAGGGATACGAATGACGATCAAAGGATTTGTCCCTCATATACTTATGGGAACGATATCAGTTTAAGACCTCTTAATGAGTATGACTGAGAGGGAACGTACGACCGTACTATTAATAAAGAGTTATCATTCTCAGTCATCTCGAGATCAAGGAACATGATTGAATAAATAAAGTGACATATCTATGCCTTACGTTCAACCAATATATCTAGAGACACAATGTTAATCAAAAGTTTAAATCGAATCATCGATCATTATGATCACTAGGTTAATCATAATGTCTTATTAGAGGCTACTTATGATGAATGGACCGAATAGATATTTCGGGTCATTTTCCAATGACTCATGAGCCTACAGGGTCACATACAAAGAGTAAGCCCAAATCTATGTGGGCTTACGAAGCCCATTAGGAGAATAAGGGAAAAGAAATGTGCCCACATAGGCCACAGACCCGTGACTAAAGGTTGGCCATGAGGTGACCAAAATGTCCACAGTCGGTGACCAAATGAGTTGGCCACGGAGCGGCAAAATAGTCCATGACCCCCAGGCGGGTCAGTAGCGACGACACAGACTCCATTCCAATTTCCAATTGTGAATCTGAAACCGTTTAGGAAATTGACAATTGGGAATTCGAAATTTGGGGAAATTTTTTAAGTAGGAATTCAAAATAAAAAAGGATTTTATTATGAATAAAATCTCTACACCCAAAAAGTTATATATATGTTGCAATGACTTACTTAAAACCGCAATGCGATATTCATTCACAATATTAGCCTTAACTTAAATATTCTAAATCTCTAATCAAATAAGTTGATTAGATCCATTTGAGGAGATCAATTCTAATAGGTTGACCTTCGTCAAGATTCGATCAAGATTTGTTTGTGTGGGTACCGGTAGAAAACGAATCCCGTTGGAGACGTTTACAAGCGAACTAAGCAGACTTTGATCCTTGTACAGACATGATACGTAGGCCGCCCAAATAGGATTTGGGTTCAAGTCTGGATTCGCGAAGAACTTGTTCATTTATCAAAGGTTAGTTAAAGTCGAATCTACAATAGGTAAATTGTATTATCCCTTCCATCGATTAATCCTAAATCTGCAATAGATCCTCGTGAGAGGTATCGCAGTTAATTTCTTTGTTATTTGGTTCTGCCGCGTGTATGAGAGCTCGCGTTCCCCAACAATAAATTGTGCAATTAGACAAAAACTCGTATAATTCCCCATCATCCTATTCCCGAATATGCACTTATGTCACGGACTGGGCCCACATCCGTACATGTTCACGACCGAGGATGGTCGCCACAGATTTCATCGAGATGGGTCCGATTGGTTTTGGGCATATTCGTGGACACAGATGCGCGTTGGGCTAGCCGGACGGCCCGATCCTATTGGGCCTTGCGGCCCAATTGGATTTAATGGCCCAATTTTAATATGTCTTCAACGGAACTTTCTAAAATCTTGGAGAAGTGCCCAAGACTAGAAACCTCCATGATAATATCATGGAGATTTCCAAAGAATACTCTAGAATATACATGAAAATATAAATATCTAGGATATTTCTAAGGATGGATTTAGAGAATTAATTCGAGCCACCCATTTGGGTAAATCTTGACCATCCATTAGGGGTTGATTCAAGTATAAATAGGATAGATATGTTTATTTGTAGATCATCCAAGACTTCCTCTAAGTATTGTAAAGCTCTTGTAACTCTCTCTTCAAGTATATACATAAACACTTTGGGAATTTTCCCACCCTATTTCCATCTTGGTTCAAGTTCTAGCTTCCGCACACGGGTCTTGCTATTGAGATAGCGAGACTCAGGCTGACTTAGCACGAGTATACGAGTTGCACACGTGACTAAGTGCCGCACGTACCGCGAATATTTGGAGTAAATTATTTGGGGCGTGACACTTAGCTACATAAGTCCATTTTAAACATATCATCCATTAAAGCATAAAACCATGTAATTCTCACTGCCTACATTTTTGGATTCTCAAAGCTCAATAATAATTAAAATAAATCTCAATCCTCTCATATAACAACCAAAATATTAAAACCACAAATTCATACATTATCATAAACAGATTTGAAATATATGTATTCAATATAACCACATAAATCTGAAACACAATACCAGTCTCACTATTAAAAACTCAAAAATCAAATCTCAATTTGAGTTCGTACACAATCTAACAAATCAAGTAAACTACATACAAAAACGTGAATAAGAAAGAACTAAAAGAACCTCCATTAAAGGATGAACGCGTGAAGCTCCAAGTTCTTCTTCTTCGATCTCCTCTTAGACCGAGCTCCTCATTTCTCTCCTCTGGTGCCCCTCTATGCTATTGACACTAACTAAACACCAAATTTCAAAACCATAGGTGAGCTTTTATACCAACGCTTTACAAGGGTTGAAATTGGAAGTTATGATTGTTTATCCCAAAAATTCACATATGTCCGTAATGTTGTGGGGCCTATAACCTCTAAACTAGGCATTCAATGTGAAAAGTTCTTTCTACAATATTGTAGCTTTTTCAGTATTCGTTAATTAGGCACAAGTTCCACCCTATTATAATTCGTATAAAAAAGTTATGCCATTTGATAGTATTAGATTATATATATCATGTGTACATTTGATAAATACAATTTATTTATGTTACTATCATTACTGTACATTACGTGTCGTATTGGAATTGTAAAGGGACTCAACCATCTTGTATTATATATTTAGCCAACAACAATAATAAATCAACGAGATTAATACTTTTTTATGGTATCAGAGGTTGAGGATTTAGTTTCTTTTATTTTGTTTCCGCACCAAGCCACAACCTCGTCGTTGCTGTCTCGACGCCATAGTCCAAAGAGTTAGCCTTGTCCTCACACAATCCATCTTTTGTCCCTCCTAATTACCTCTCTCTTCTCATCTCAGGTTTGCTTCTTTATTTTCTTAATTCTTAATTCTCTTGTTTTATAGCTCTCTATTAAAGCTTCATCTCGATACAATTATGGTCTCTCAAACTGCTGCTCCTGATTCTGGTTCTTCAAACTTAGGTACCATCCAGCGTATATTATCACAAATGCATCCAATTTTGTCCCAGTAAAACTTGAATCTAAAAATTCACGCTATAAATAATGACGTGAGATGTTTTGTATGCTATGCTAAAGTCATAATGTTATAGATCACATAACTGATTCAGTTCCACCCGATCCGAATAAATCATCTGATCCTACCCCAACTCCCGATGCTACTTGGTATCGACTTGATGCTTTGGTTGTCACTTGGCTCTATGTCACAGTTCATAATGATATGTTGTCTGATATTTTTAAGAACAATGCTACTGCTCTTGACCTTTGGAAATCCATCGATTCTCTCTTTCGGGATAATAAAATGTCCAGGGTTTTGCAATTGCAACAAAAGTTTCGTAAACTTCGCAAGGGTTTTCTCACTATTACAAAATATTGTCACCAACTTAAAATGATTTCTGATTCTTTTGCTGACGTTGATCAACCTATATTGGATCATGATTTGGTTCTTCAAACATTACATAGCCTTCCTGAATCATTTAGCACTCTCATTGAAGTTATTCAGCACAAATCTTATTTTCCGTTTTTTCTTGAAGTTCGGTCAATGTTACTTCTTGCGGAAGAACGTCAAATTCAAAATTCCTCTGACCCGTCTACACGATTATTCACCCAAAATAATTTTTCTCAATTCCCTCACTCCCATCAATTTGGTCGAGGTCGATCTCGCGGACGGGGACGTCGTTACAGTTTTGATCCGGCTTGTGGCAGAGAAAATTTTAATCATTCTGGTATTCTCGGAGCAGCACCTGGTACACTACAACTCCGTCCTAATTTTACTGCATGACCGGGTACACCTAAATTTCGACCAAACTTTCGTCAACAACAATTTCCGTTTCAGCAACAATTTCCAATTCAACAGCAAGGAAACACACACAATTAAGTCAACTCACAGGTCAAGTTAATTCAAGATCAAGCCCATGCATATGTGTCCCAAATTTGCAATGCAGCCCAACAAGCAGTTCAACAAGCCTAAGCCGCCAGCTCCAGTTCAGATCAGCACTTCTCGGTCCATTCGCCAGCCAGCAGCTTCGGTTCGACCAACCTGTTCTCGGCCCAAGCCCATTCGCCAGCAGAAACAGTCCAACAACAGTCTCCATCAACCCAAGACCACATGTCAGCGGCAGCCCAACAACAACTCTTGAACTGGCTTTCTCCAACGCAATCAATTTCCGGTTTTGGCTCAATCACACACCAACCTACAGACATGGCTTCATTGTTCTCCAGTGTGTCCCTCCAACAACCGTCTGAAGATTGGTACATGGATATTGGGGCCTCTGCTCACACGACTTATAATCCAGATATGTTTTCCTCTCTTTCACCATGTTTAAACTCTAGTTCAATAATTGTTGGCAATGGTGCATCCTTACGTGTAACTTTTACCGGTCATTCAACTATTAAAACTTCTCAACACTCTCTATCTCATCGTGATGTCTTAGTGAGTCCTAAGCTAATTAAAAATCTTATTTTTGTACGTATATTCACTTGTGATAACTCGTGTTCTGTTGAATTTGATCGTTATAGTTTTTCTGTGAAGAATCTTCACAGCCGGACTCCTCTACTCCGATATGACAGCACCGGAGACCTATATCCCTTTTCTCTTGCATCCATTTCCATTCCACCACCACCGTCAATGCTCCTCTCCGTCGAAAAACCTCAATCCACATGGCACAGACGTCTTGTTCATCCTGGCAATCATGTTGAAATTCTGGTTAGATGCAAGATGTCTATCACAATGTCGAGACTAAGTGTGAGACATCTTGCTGGTGCAAAGTCAACGATAAAAATAACGACAAAAAAGTAAACGACACAAAAATTGGTTACCCAGTTCGGTGCAACATCATTTACGTCTGGGGGCACTCCGCCAGTGAACAAGTTCCACTATATGTAATCAATTACACATACAAAACTTCACGATTATCTCACAAATCTAAACCCTATGGTATTATTACTAGTGTGAACTTAACCCAGGGTCTCCCCCAGTCTCCGAGCCTCCGACTCGAATCCACTCTTAGAACAGATCACACTGTTACGTTCTCTCCTTTGTCGTTTCTTCAAAGGTACGCACGCAGCTCCACTGGTGCGAGTTCGTCCGGTTCAGTCAAACAATCTTTCTCTCGAATATTTGTTTGAACACACAAGTTATAATCTTAGCTACAACATACAACTCCCTAACACGCTAGTCCAACACGCTTAGGGAATCTGTGTATTATGATCAAGGATATAACTCCATAACACCCCCCCCCCCCCCCCCCCCCTCTACGTGATAGAACAAACATCTATTTGTAGAAGATGGACGAGGATCTATTTAGGGTTTTCTAAAAGATCTCTTGACGTGTCTTTGAGGATTCTTTCCGATCACGTCTTCTCTTGTTTCCTTTTGCTATCGCACAACTGTTTAGGACGGAATCCTACTGATATTGAAAGATATTCTATTTAAGGAAACTTCCCGAAAGCCTTCTGCTTGGTTGTCTGATAGTGATATCCAAGACATCCTGTGAGACATACTCCGTTTTGATTATCGGCGTCTAAGGTCGCGACATATGGCTGGACATCTTTCCACCATATAAAATAGCCACCTTTCGGAGGAACCACACATGTTCTTAGATTTCTTTGTTCTAAAAAATTTATTTCATGTAATAAGGTCAATTCAGACCATCTTTGTCATGCATGTCAGTTAGGAAAACATTCTCGTCTCCCTTTTATTCTTTCTACTTCACGCACTTCTAGTTTGTTTGAAATAATACATTCTAATCTATTGACATCTCCAATTTTAAGTTCAAGTGATTTTAAATATTATTTATTATTCTTAGAGGATTATTCTCATTTTTATGGGTATTTCCATTACAAGCTAAATCATATGTTTTTAATATTTTTGTCAAATTTCACGCATATGTTCGAACTCAATTCAAACTTTCCATAAAATCATTCCAATGCGATAATGACCGTGAATTTGACAACAATAAATTTCAATCCTTCTTTGATTCCCATGGAATTCTCTCTCGATTTTCCTGTCCTCACACCTCGCAGCAAAATGGCAAAGCCGAACGCATGATTCGAATTACAAATAATATTATTCGTTCTCTCCTATTTCTGGCTCAGCTACCTCCTTCACTTTGGGTCGAGGCTTTGAACATGGCCACCCACCGTTGGGCCCGTAGACAGTTTTCACAGGCACCCGATAACGCGCGAGTGCACGCGGTCGTTACAAGTAATAATTCCTGGTAAGCACAGGGTCGAATCCACAATGACCAATAAGGGTTAATTCAATTTAACTAATGCTATTAAGTGTAATTTAAAATATGCAATTTATAAAAAGGTTTGATAATTTATAAAATAGAAACGCTTGGGAGAGACTATTCAGTAGAGAAAATCATGGATGCTAGGCCACTAAATCATAATCATGCCACAATTTCGGATTGAATCCTATGCAAACAATTATACTGACACCACCTCTCGGCATTGGTGTCAGCCTAGACTCAAGAAGTTCATCATCCCTCTTGGGTAGATAGACACAACGAGTCTGCATTAGCACAACAATAATGGTATCGGGGTTCCGAAGAGTTGAACCCCGGCAAATTAAAGCATGTCTATCACCCACCGGGCTTCTCAGACACGACAACGTGACTTAAACAAGCAATCGATATTCGACAACACCAATCTCAAACATTAAGTACTTCAATTCACCGAAAAGCATGCATAAACAATTCAATCCATAAATTATAAAATTATCACATTCAATTCAAAACCTAGCATCCATGATCAAGGGTGTTTAGCCCATGATCATGGTGCTAGAACCAAAATCCATAAAAGTAAATATAGAAATCGAGTTTGAGAAGTAAGAACGAAGAACCCTAAACCCAAGTGGGCTGAAGAACATGAATCTCGACTCCTCTCGATTGATGATGTGAAGCTTGGTCGATCCTTGTGCTTTGATCTCCTTTGAATCGGATTTGAGCTCCTTTCCAAGTCCCCAAATCCTCTCCTTAGTCGATCCGGTGTGTTCTACTCTCTGCTCTCCCAAAACGTGGTCTGGCTCCGTTCAAATATTGCGTGAAAACTTTAATTTTCGGCTCTCTCCTTCAAAATTCATGTTTGGTTTATATTTTTTTTCTGCATCCGGGAGGTGTAACAATCGTTACAGTAGGTGTAACGATCGTTACATCATCGTAACATCTCCGTTGCATCAACGTTACAAGTCTCTGTCTTTGAATTTCCTTCGAATTGATATATTATGGGCCCAAATCGGAGTTCGGATGAGAACTCTACCCCACCCAAAAGTATCAGACAATATTCGCCCTCTTCTAGACCTCTAATGAAATAACTTCCTTCCCAAGAATTGTAGATCTGTTTGTCTTCTTCAATTTAGATATAACGTTTGCTCGATTTGGATTTTGGATGTGGAAGTTATAGCACTTTCAAGTCAGCTGGTCTGCAATCTCGATATATGTTCTATTGCTGCCTTTCAGTGCTGTTTTGAGCTTCTTCCCATGAAATTTAGAGAAAACTTCCTTCTAGAGAGTTGTAGATCACCGAGTTATCTTCGATTTAATTTAATTTTGGGTCACATCGGATTAAATATGAGGAAGTTGTGCTCTCTGAAAGATTCTGCTTCGGTTTTGGCTCGATTTTGACCCTTTTCACATGTATTCTGTACATTCACACCAAACATACCCGAAGGCGTAAAAGTGGCATAAAGATCAATAATTTAACACATCGAGGATGAAAGAACACCTAGAATGTGGGTAATAGATATCATAAATTTACATTTGATGCGACCACATCAACACCCCACACTAAGCATTTTCTCGCCCTCGAGAAATACAATTATACAACAGTTGTCGTTTTAAACACCGAGGTTCACCCCGATAGGAGGAGTTCGACATCTCCCAGGGGTTCTTAGTTCCAACCCATAATCCCATGAAATGCTTACCCTTATGGCCGTCTTCAAACTCTTTTATTCATAGCCAAACAATCAATTCACAATTGAGCTCAAATTATTGCCTGCTGACAAATCACAAACCTACCCTTCCACCAATCAAACACACACAAAGTGCCTAACCAATTAATATGAGTATCATGTATGTCAGTTATGGTCTTTTTGTCACACTTTCAAAACTTTAAACAAAAGGTAAACTAGTCACACAATAGGTTTTTGTGATGCTCGTGTAAAAAGCGATGTGAACTCGGGGTAGCATATTTGAATTGATGCCACGATACCGCAATTTTTGGAGTGAGCTTCCTTATTGCTTTTCACTCAACTTTGCTTTATTTTCCCTCCCCTTTACAAGGTTTGGGCACTCACCATGATTGTAGAGGTGCTTCTTCTTCAATTGATTTTGCTCCTTTGTATTTGATTTCACTTGTGTTTTTTCGGAGACTCTTCTTTGCTTTGCGTTATTTGCGTTCCTATGACACTTTAGTTGGAGACGATGTGTACATAGTTCACTCAAGATTCCCCATCCATACATTAAATTCACTCATCCTTAAGTCTCGCCTTTTACCCCTGACATTTCCGAGTTTGGGGATCGAGATATGCACGCGCTCTTTGCTTTTCTCACGCTCACTTCCCTTGCTCTTAATTTTTCTGAACTCCGGTCTCTACTTTTCTGGCACCACCAACTCAGATACACACCTTCCGGATTCACGTGTGTGTGCCGAGTTAAAAAAATTGATCTCTAGCATATGATTTTGTGACCCCCTGAAAAATAATTGAAGTATAATTCTTGATAGTCAACCTTACCCTAATACTAGTCAACCTTACCTCAATACTAACTAATTAAACACTTCCACCCAACAAGCACACTCCAAAGGGTATATTTGTGAAATTTCAGCACATAATAAATCTCAAGGGAAAATGAATGACATATAAACTATTTAAGTCTTTCAGGCGGCCAATCGGCAAGCTCAAACAAATGAGCCCTAAAATTAGCATGCAACGCCACGCTACACCCAACATTGAAGATGTGCACGGTCCCCCGTGCTAAAAATAAGAATAAAATATGCAACGTTGTTGCTCGTTTAGTGTTGGCATAATTTTTTTAGTGCAAAAGTAAGAAATCAGTGCAACATGGTACACGACATGTGGAGCGACTCATTACGTTTCAGATTAGGAAAGGTCTGAAACTTTCCTATTTAGAGTCGCTTGAAGAATGACGTCACAACAACTAAAAGACTTGGAGCGCAAGAGAATGACGTCAACAGGCCAGGCGACTTCCAGTTGTCATTAACACGTCAACAAAGGCGGCAACTCTGCTTGCCTAATTTGTTTAGGAAGTCTGAGACTTCCTATTCCTAATCCGAGAAAGATTAGGAATGTAGGCTGCTATAAAAAGCTTGGGCTTCCCCATTAGCAGCTCGTCCGTTCTTGTTCTTTATTTGCAAAATTTCTCAAAGCTCTTAACCGTGCACCATTGGCGTGTTGAGAGGCTGATTATTTTGCTAGAACGGCTTTGCTTCGATTAAACATCAATTCGCGAAGATTGAGTGTTTGATCGATTAGGGTTCTTGTGTTCGTGATTGAAGATTCACAAATCTGTCAAACAAGACTACGACACCAAGCATAGGCTCGTGCTCGAAGGGTGGAATTGAGAGGATCTCAAAGACAGGGGGAGAGGACCTTGGTCGAGGTTGTTCACGGTGAGATCTATAGTAGCTTAGGACAATAGCTTGTGTGATAGCTAGTTGGTGCTTGAAGTTGTACTATTGACTACCATATAGTGAAAACCTTTCCACTGGCAAAGTGCCCCCAGACGTAGGTGACGTTGCACTGAACTGGGTAATCATCTCTGGTGTCGTTCTTATTGTTTGGTTATTGTTTAAACTACGGTCTGCAATTTAAAGCAAGTAGTCGACACAAAAGTTATGACTTTGTGTTCGACTTCTTAACTCGGCTACAAATTAGAATTTCAAACATGCTTGCATGAAATTTAGGGGCTCAAGAGTCACCCCTTTGTCCTATCAAAAACAATACATCATCGTTACATCTCCGTTGCATCATCTTGACAAGTCTCTGTCTTCGAATTTCCTTCGAATTGATATATTATGGGCCCAAATCGGAGTTCGGATGAGAACTCTACCCCACCCGAAAGTATCAGACACTTTTCGCCCTTTTCTAGCCCTCTAATGAAATAACTTCCTTTACAAGAATTGTAGATCTTTTTGTCCTCTTCAATTTAGATATATGTTTTGCTCGATTTGGATTTTGGATGTGGAAGTTATAGCACTTTCAAGTCAGCTGGTCTGCAATCACTGCTGTTTTGAACTTCTTCCCATGAATTTTAGAGAAAACTTCCTTCTATAGGGTTGTAGATCGCCGAGTTATCTTTGATTTGATCTAATTTTTTGTCACCTCGGGTTAAATATGAGGAAGTTGTGCTCTCTGAAAGATTCTGCTGCGATTTTGGCTCGGTTTTGACCCTTTTCACATGTATTCTGTACATTCACACCAAACATACCCGAAGACGTAAAAGTGGCATAAAGATTAATAATTTAACACATTGAGGGTGAAATAACACCTAGAATGTGGGTAATAAATATCATAAACTTACATTTGATGCGACCACATCACCCACCTTCTAAATATCCTTTCTACAAAAACCCTCTCCTTTCGAACACCGTTCGAACTTCTCTACCACACTCCTCCAACTTACTCTCATCTCGTGTTTTTGGATGTTTATGTTATCCAAATGTCTCCTCAACTACACAACACAAATTAGCACCTCGTTCCACCACCTGAGTTTTTCTCAGCTACCCTTCAAACCATCGTGGCTATAGATGCTTAAATCTATCCACCGGTCGTATACTCATCTCCCGTCACGTCATTTTTGATGAGTCTATATTTCCTTATCATTCATATCATCAGTCTGATAGTACACCCTCTTATGATTTTCTCTATAATGCTAATGATGACCTCCCTCCTTCCATTCGTGCTACTTTCTTCAGCCCTCCTCCATTGGATAACACTATTTCCGACCATTCAACCACGACACCACCGAATCTTACCCTCCATGCACCTCCACCGATGCCACTCCCACCTCGTCCTTCACATTCTATGACAACTCGAGGAATGATCGGCTTATATAAGCCTCAACGAATACTTGACTTGCATGAGTCCACACAAACACTCACACCACAAATAACCCGGAGAGTAGAGACAGGCTCTCAATAACCCTGATTGGAAGAATGCCATGGAAGCTGAAATCTCTACTCTCCGTGCAAATGACACGTGGGATCTAGTTCCTTGTCCACTCAATGTTAACCTGGTTGACTCCAAGTGGATATTTCGCCACAAATTTCGTTCTGATGGCACTCTTGAACGTTACAAGGCTTGCCTTGTCGCCCAAGGATTTACCCAACAACCTGGCCTTAACTATGATGATACTTTCAGTCCGATTGTGAAACCGGCCACAATACGCATTGTTCTTGTGTTTCCCTTTCTCACTCTTGGCCGATCCATCAACTCGATGTCAAGAATGCCTTTCTCCATGGACATCTTAATGAAACAGTGTACGTGAAACAACCATCTGGATTTCAGGACCCATCCTTCCCTCATCATCTTTTTCGTCTTAAACGGGCACTTTACGGACTAAAGCAGGCTCCACGGGCTTGGTATCACCGCTTTTCTACATACCTAACCTCCATTGGTTTCGTAAGTAGTAAGGCTGACACTTCTCTATTCATTTATCGACATGGATTTGACACTGCTTTTCTCCTTCTTTATGTTGATGATATTATTCTTACCGCCTCCTCATCTCCTCTTCTCACTTTACTCATGTCTCGTCTCAGCTCTGAGTTTGCTATGACTAATCTTGGTCATCTACACTACTTCCTAGGCATATTAGTCACACATACTCCTTCGAGTTTATTCCTCTCTCAAGAAAAGTTTGCCCGTCAAATCCTCGCTCGTGCCAATATGTCTTCTTGTAACTCTTGTCTCACACTTGTTGACACCTAATCTAAGTTGTCTACATCCTCTGTGTATCCTGTCTCTGACCCCACTCTTTATCGTAGCCTTGCAGGTTCTCTCTAATATCTTACCTTTACCCGTCATGATATTTCCTATGCAGTTCAACAAATTTGTTTAGTCATGCATGATCCACATGAGCCTCATCTACGCCCTCAAGCGTATTCTCCGCTACATAAAAGGCACTCTATCGTATGGACTTCGCCTTCACACTTCTCTAACTCTCTGTCTCTCACTGCCTACTCTGACGCTGATTGGGCTAGTTGTCCTGATACGCGTCGTTTCACATCTGGCTACTGTGTCTTTCTTGGTCCAAATCTAATCTCTTGGTCTTCTGAACGTCAACACGTTGTTTCTCGTTCTAGTGACGAGGTTGAATATCTTGGCGTTGCCAATGCAGTCGCCGAGTCGTGTTGGTTACGTAACCTTCTCCTCGAGTTACAATATCCACTATCCTCATCCACCATTGTTTTTTGTGACAATATTAGCTCAGTTTATATGTCATCCAATCCTTTCCAACACCAACGCTCTAAACATATTGAACTAGATTTACTTTTTGTTCGAGAGAAAGTTGTCATAGGTCAAATTCGTGTGCTTCATGTACCATTATCCTACCAGTTTGCAGACATATTCACCAAAGGATTACCCACCGCACTGTTTGAAGACTTCCGCTCCAGTCTCAACATCCAGCCTTTGTCTGCTTCGAATTGCGGGGGCGTGTTAGATTATATATATCATGTGTACATTAGATAAATACAATTTATTTATGTTATTATCATTATTGTACATTACGTGTAGTATTGAACTTCTAAAAGGACTCAACCATCCTGTATTATATATTTAGCCAACAACAATAATAAATCAACGAGATTAATACTTTTTCAGGATAGTTTGATATAAAATGCACGTTCAAGGTGGCGAGTTGGCATGCCGAGTCGACTCGATACCCATTTCAGAGTCTCCCAAAGTCAATATTTAGGGTGTCGAGACCAACATGCCAACTTGAAAATCTGACAGGTTGGCTAGCAGTTCTTGCGCGACATGTAACTCCAAGAATAGACCTCTAATGTGCAAACTTCCTTCTTTCAAAGTTGTATTTGTTTGAGTCCTCTTTAATTTGATGCAAGTTTAACTCCATTTGGATTAAATATGAGGAAATAATGATAGTCGTAAGGTCAGTCGATAGGTGACAGTTTAAGGTGTTGTGTTGGTCTACCGAGTTGGACTCGACAGGTTGACTCGGCATGGTTAATTGGCATTTTGGTGCCCTCGGGTGAAGTTTCCAAGTTGACTTGGCGAGTTGGAGGTCGGTAGGCTGACTCGAAGAGTTTGGCCAGTTTCTTCCCTTTGCTCGTTTTCTCCTATTTCTACTCCAAATCGACATGTTTCTCCTTAATATTCATAAAAACATGGTATAAATAGCTTTAAATACTACAAAATTCAAGAAAAAAAGGATTAAAAAGAGGAGATTTGACTGGGTGGATACGAAGAATCCCCCCTATCACCTCTTTAATTTTTTTTTTCGATCTTTGGTTCAATTTTATGCGATTGTTGCTTTGTTCACTCTTTAATTATATTTTTGCGAGTGGGAGAGACATTCTAATTTCGTTTTCCTTTGGCAAGGAATTATTATTCCGTTTTCTTTTTTTCCCTCGCTAAAAGACCCAAGTATTATTCACTTCACAAGTAATTTTCACGTGCACTGTTCACCTGTAATTTTTACCTGATATTTTTTTTAGGTTTAGTTGATTTTTATCGAAATAACATATGTTATCATATGGGGTTCAATTTGGCGTCAAGATGTTAGTTTGCACTGACGTAGTTGGCTAAATTTGTACCTCCAGATTCATTGCTGACTGGTGTACCTCGATTTTCTACAGTTCCCCGTTGGGTATAAATCACCAAAAATTTTGGGCTCAAGTTCTAAGTTATGAATTTTCGATGTCTCGAAATCTCCAAGTTCTCAAAGTTCTGAGTTCGAACAACCAAATCATCATCACTCAACTACATAGCCGTCACATGTGGATACCACATCTGTTTTTTATAGTCAAATTGACATCAGTCGACTCACGTCAATTTGAGGGGGGTGTCAATCAGAACTCTAGAATTACTTATTCTGGATTTATTAATTTGTATTAGTAGTATATTTCCTACTGATATAATAGTATTAGGATTATATTTCTTGTTGTTCCCTGTATTTCACTAATGTACGAACTATTGATTGTTTAAGCTTTTTGATGAATCATTAGTTTCATTTCATACAAACAAGACGTTGAATTCTAAATTTTTATTGAATCATGTATTCAAATTGGGGATTAGTCTTCAATCAAACAATGAAAATTGTTTTTGTGAAAACCAATTTTAAATTCACGTCATCATTATTTGTACCTCATGAAGAGAACAAACGATAAAATTTTACATACGTATGTAATGTAATAATGTAAAAATATTAAGGCCTATGCAATTTCAGAATGGATCCAAAAATGTGGTTTGTCCCCTCATGTGTGACTCTTTCCGCATAATACACCTGTATTTCATAGATTGAAAAATGGGTTCTCCTATAGCTGCTGGCTTCTTCCAATATCCTTATAAAGTTCAATGTTACACACACCTCACTGTCAATTAGGTCAAACATAACCAACCAGTAGAGAAAGACCTAGCATCTCTCTGTCTCCCTGACACTCATAATTAATATTACATTCACATTTATATTTATATTTTTCACCACACTCCACACACTCATTGATAAAGCAAAGCAAAAGGAAAGCAAAATCCATATTCTCCCATACCCACAAACCACTTTTGCTAAAGCCTTGCACCAACCAAACCCTTTCCTCTCAAACTTTTCTCATTTGAATTTGCTCTTCTTTACACACATTAAACCCATACCATCAGTATCTTCCTCTAATACCAGATCATGTCTTTGCCATCTTAAGCTCTCCCTCTCTCTCCCTCTCTCTCTCTCTCTCCCTCTCATGAGGAACCCATAAGCTGGATGGTTGATAGTAACATTTTGCATGGCTTCTTACCATCAGCTTGAAAGACCCTACTCTCTTACCATTTCCATTTCCATCTCCACCTTGTTTCTACTAATATCGCTCCTTCTAATGGTAACTGATAATGCCTTGGCTCATCCTCAGCACCATACCAAGCATGTTACTACTACTACTATGAAGAAGTCAAACAAAATGACTTCTTCAATGGAAAGTGAAGCTACAACGACATCATCAACAACGACGACGACAACTGGTGGTCGGAAAGGAAGGTTCTCCGGAGGAGGAGGAGGGACAGCATTGGGATGGGAAGAGAGGATGTTCAATGAGAGTGTACATGAAGTTCCAAGTGGTCCAAATCCTATTTCAAATAGGTAAAGGACAACGTAGTACATCCAAACCCATATTTTCTTTGTATTTTTCTGCTTGTCTTCCTCCAATATACTATATATACTTCACTTCACATGTCATTTATTTATTTGTCTTCACCACGTTAACGTCCTACTAAATTTATTTGTTAATATATAGTTTATTTCAAAAAGTTTCCACCAAAATTAAATTAAAGAACCAATTATTCTACTTCTCACCATGATTCTTGTGCATTTAAACGTGTACATGGAGTAGTAGTGATATTGCATGCACTGCAGGTTGAAGTAGCTAGCCAGCTATATATCTACTAGTTGTGTTAATTTGCATGCATATATGTACTTGTACAATTATGAATTTCAAAGTTTACACTATATATTGTTCGTAGGATTAATTATTTTACCCACCACATTAATTAACCCCTCATATGTGTTTCACATAAATTATACTTATTACTCTACCGACATTATATCTACCTAAGAATTGCATGTATACATGTTCATTAAAATCACCCAAAATAATGAACATAACAATATGTTATGATAACATATTTTAGAATTTAAATTGATGGCCAACAAAAGTTGGGCTAAATGATAAGTATGCCACAATAACTTATATGAGATCACTGAAAAAGAAATCAAAACATTAATAATACGGTTCTCCAAAAATTAACCTAAAACAGAGCAATTTGCATATTTTTTTTGAAGAATACAATTTGCATATTTTTAGTTTTTGAACATTCACATTAATTATTTATTTGTTTCACCGGACGGATAGATGGAAAATAAAAAAGGAGAAATTTAGTTAAAATTAAAAGGCAACAAAGATAGTATACAAAATATGCATAGTTTTGTGTGAAAAAAAGTCATGGGAGAGGGAGAGGGAGGAGGTCGCTTGGTTTCTGACAATATGGCATCCAAAGCAGAGGTGAGGAAGAAGGGTCACTCTCCCTTTTACCCATATTCCCAAAACAACCCCTGTACTTTGATGGGAACTACAATCATACCCCTTCCTCTCTCTGATTCACTTCTCAAAAGCCTGAACCCAAACAGCCATAAAAGGCTCCTCCTTGTCCCCATTCTCACATCTGTTTTTATCTTCTTGTTTGATACCTTCTCTCTCTCTCTCTGCATTTCATTCACTTTTTATTTAAAGCCCTCTCAAATGCATATTCAATGCCACCATATATTTGTGATATGTGCTACAAACTTGATTGGAATTTATTTTGATTTGGTCCCTCCATTTTTTCCTTTTTCAAGTGTCATGTCACTACTTAACATTATGTTGCAACGAATCTTCAAAACTCATCTCCCATTACCATGAATGAATGTCTGCATTTGCGTTATTAAGAAAAAATCATTTCTGCCCTCCAAAAATGATTCTTCTTTCTTATGTTATCTTGTTAATTTCAAGTTCCAACTACATTCCCCATTTGTGATGTTGTCTTCATGAAAACTGCAAAGACTATACAGCTTATTTTTAGGAGACTTCATAATGAATAAAAATATACTTTCATTAGTATTCTTAAGAATCCAAAGTTTGTTGATTGCAAGTCTTTTATATAAGCAAAGTATGAACTCCAAATTAGTTTAACTAAATACCTTGTTTAATCAATACCAAGTATTTTGAAGAAATTTTTCTTATACTCTTATGAATAGAATTGAACTCAAACATTAACCCTCTCAAAGGTAAAGAAAATGTCTCTTTGCTAGGAGCAACTCCTATAGTTGCTCAATCCCCATTTTTTGTTAGGGATTTAACCACTTTTAAATTCGATGAAGATGCCAATTTGTAATAGTGAGTTTACATATTTCTTAACTCAATATAACAAAGTTAACACAAAATTAATAAAATTGATAACATTCAGTTATTTGAAATAATTTTATTTAGATATTGAAAAGTTATATTAATTAGACATATTAACCATATTTATCGGAGTTGCTCTAAGATACTGGTCAAATAAACATATATTTTGCCCATAAACGTATACAAGATACATATGTATAAACCAATGTCTTCAAATCTCTACAAGCTCTTAGCCTCCATTAGGAGATCATCCCTGTTACTACGATTAGTATTAACATATTTTTTAGCGCGAAGTCAAGATGTCAGACAATATGTTGCAACACAGTTGGTGCGACATAATACTTGCATGATTAGGCAAGATATCGAAGACTTCCTGTTTTTGATCACAGAAGCTCCGCGCACAAAGAAATAAAGACCATGAATGAATCAGGCAAGGTCCAGCAGGAAGAAAGACACGTCAGTAAGATTTATTGAAGGTGGCAACGCCAACTTGTCACTTGCAAGAAACGCAAGGAGGCAAGAAACTTCCTAATCGGAATATGTAGCCGATTAGGCAATAGGAGTTGCTATAAAAGCAGACGCTACCCCCTTAGCAACTCAGTACTTTCTTTGTGCTAAATTCTCAGAGCTCTTAACCGTGTACGACTAGCAGATTGAGAGGCTGATCAATTAAGAGAGGACGTTGTTGATCACATACATAAACTCGAGGAGGTTTGAGTGTTTCTGATCTATTGGGTTTTGGATTCATGATTAAAGACGCACGAGAAGATTGTCGAAGACAACAAAACCGAGCGTAGGCTTGCTCGAAGGTGGAATTGAGAAGATCTCAAAGACAGGGGGAGTCCCTGGTCGAGGTTGTTCATGGTGAGATCTATAGTAGCTTAGGACAATAGTTTGTGTGATAGCTAGTTGATGCTTGAAGTTTTACTATTGACTACCGAATAATGAAAACCTTTCCACTGGAAGAGTGCCCCCAAACGTAGGTGCGGAGTCACCGAACTGGGTAAACATATTGTGTGTCTTATGTTTACTTCTTACTATTTAAAGTACATAAATTGTGATTAGTTAAGTTGTCGAACCAATGGTCACAACATTGTGTTCGATATCTTGTCCCTGCTACTTAACATAATTTCAATTGGTATTATATGAGGCACCTTGACTCTTAGGTAATTTCCCGCATGATTCTGTTTAAGCTAATATGGACTCAAAGGAAGGCGGAACGATCAATCGACCACCAGTGCTCGATGGAACCAACTATGGTTACTGGAAAGCACGAATTGTGTCTTCATGAAATCCCTCGATAGCAAAACCTGGACAGATGTTATCAATGGTTGGGAGGAACCATAGTATGTTGGTGCTGAAGGAAATCTAACCGGTCCTAAACCCAAGAAAGACTAGAGCACTGATGAAGATGAAGCAGCCCTAGGTAACTCTAAAGCACTTAATGTTATATTTAATGAAGTTAACAAGAATGTCTTTAGGCTCATCAACACATGTACACGTGCCAATACAGCCTGGGATACTCTTGCCACTGCCTATGAGGGAACCTCCAAAGTTCAAGAGCAAAAACTACAATATCTCACCACAAACTCTAAAGCTCTCTCTATGAAGGAGGACGAAACCATAGCTGAGTTCAATGTACAAATCAGGGATCTAGCCAATGAGTCATACTCACTTGGTAAACCAATGACTGATGAAGATCGTCAGAAAAACCCTAAGAGCCCTAAGCTCTAGATTGAAGATGAAGATCACTGTCATAAAAGAATGTCATAATCTAAAAGTCCTGAAATTTGATGAACTCATGGGATCCCTCATGACGTACGAGCTTTCCCTTCCAACCATGGAAAAGAAGCACAAAGGCGTAACTTTCAAAAGCTCATCACATGCTCAAAAGGAGCAAGTACTCTCAGACTTTGGTAGTGATATTGAAGACATCATCGATATGCTCGCCAAGAACTATAATCGAGTTATGAAAATAGTCAACCAAATGGCATGAAAGAATGTCTCACGAGATGATAGAGACAAACATCAACAAAGATTTCAAAGGGCTGAGAACAAAGAAGGTAAACGAGGCGAAAAAGTAGAAAAGGAAAAAGGGGTACAATACTTCGAATGCGAATGCTATGGGCATGTGTAGAGGAAATGTCCAAACTTTTAAAAAAAGTAAAATAATGGATATATTGCATCTTCTTCGGATGATGAAGAAGGAGAAAGTGTTAGAGTTGTGACCTAGTCCAATGTAAAAGTGATCTATAGTTGTAATATTTTATCATCTTTCAAAATAAATAAAACGATATTATATTACTAATGTGTTGTTGTAATATATTAAATATGGTTTGATGTGTATCATTATGTGTGTCATCACTAATAGCAGAACTGCGGATCTTAACGAATCATATTTAATGTGTCCCTGGTCAGTTAAGCTTCATTAGAAGTAACCAGTATGAGGCTAACTTCTTATGATCACGCTCTACTGATCATGGCAAGACGAGTGTCGGAGTTAGATCATGTATATCATCAGGGGAATGATATTGGACGACCCGATGGTGAGTATGTAGCATAGATGTTGTCATGAGCATACTCATATATCGTAGTTTGTCATTGTACCCTTAGACCGAGGAGTCTTTGTGATCACTATGTAATAAGTGTCTAAGTTTGACCTAGTCTAACGTTACTTGTAAAAGGGTAGCCATAAGGGCTCTGATTGACTTAGGTATAAGTTACATGAGTGAACTCGAAAGACGGCTAAGGCATTTATCCCTCATACTCCGGTATGAGAATGATATCTGCTTAGGCCACTTGATGAGCATGACTGAAAGAAATTGCATGACCATGCAGGAGATACTTAATATCAGTTTTCAGTCATCTCAAATATCGAGAAACAGTGATTGGTTAAGTAAGGATGACGGTTCTATACCTTATGATCAATCAAGATATCGGGTGATAAAAAGATAGTGACATGGACGATAAGAGGTTGAATCTAATCATCGATAATCATGGACGTTGGGTAATCATAATGTCTTGCTAGAGGCCACGTATAATGGAAAGGGCAAAATGGTAATTTTGCGCCGGTCTGCCAACGGGTCGTGAGCCTAGAGGGTCACACACTTTAAGCAAGGTATATAGCAAAAGGACTTGTAAAGTCTGTATACGAGAACTTTGAGAATCGGGAAAATTCTCTTTTCGATTTAAGTTTAACCGAAGCAAATTATATGATTTCCGGCCTAGGTCTTGAACCAGATGGTTGATGAAATTGGTCTAAGAGAATTAGGACCGGTTTAGCTAAACCATCTATATAGAACTTAAGTCTTAATGGACTTATAGGGTTTAATTATTAAGTTTACTAGATTGGGCCTAAAGCCCGTTAGTTTTATAATTATGGAAAATAATTAAAACTAATGGACAAAATTGAGTTATTTTCAGTTCTTCATGAACTATAATAACTCCCCATAACCCTCAAGTTGGCCGGCACCTTCCCCCTCCTTCTCTCTCTCTTATTTTGCTTGTTCTTCTTCATTTTCTAGTAGATTTGGTGAAGAAACTTGATAGAATTCAAGACCATGTTGTGTGGACTTGCTAGAGAACACAAAGTGCATTTGTGTTTATTGATTTCGACCAAAAAAGGTAAAAATTTCTAGATTTTCATGTTCTTATACTTGCTGAAATTATCATAACATGATGATCCGTTTATAGTTTATAGTGGATTCTATGGTTAATTGCTTCCGTTGCATGAGTTTTATTTATTTGGAACCCATGGATTCCTTCAGAAAGTGACACGGAACTGACAAGTAACTATGTAGCATTCACTGCCTTTACATCCACTAAATCCATGAAGAAATTCGCCTCAGATGATGAGTTATCAGAGGAGACTCTCAACATCACGTACAATGAGTGGTATGTCAAGTGGTTTGAAGACTCTCAAGTCATTGAGAAACAGAACACAATCATTCTCTCGCTCAATGAAGACATGACCAGGCTTCTTGAAACGATCATTGATCTGAAAAAGGAAATCACTCATCTGAAGGGGGAACTAGAGCTCATGACCAAATCCATCAAAATGATGAACCCGAGCACTGACACCTTGGACCAAATCTTATCCATTGGGAAGTCAGCAAACAACTTGGAAGGACTTGGTTACTCTAAAAGAGTTTCAACATCGCAGACCAACTTTGTTCCTCAAAAACCTGCCAACAACATGTCTCAACCAGATGTCACAAACATCTGGTATTACCCAGCCACAGAAGAAACACTACCATGACAGCTTAAAGAAAATAAAACATAATTGGACATGCCATTACTGTGGACAACGAGGTCACATCCGACCATTCTGTTATCATCTCTACGGAAAGAGCTCTGTCAAACGCAGGACATCCAAAGGTCAAACTCAACAAGTACGGAGGAAGAAAAAGGTACCTTACCAACCCAAACTACAGAGAGAATGGCGGTTAAAAGAAGTATATTATAGGACTAATATTGCTTACACCTCACTAAAAGCCTCTACCAGTAATGATTGGTATTTTGATAGTGGCTCCTCTCGGCATATGACCGGTAATAACACATTCCTTAATACCCTGACACCATGCTCAATCTGTTTTGTCACTTTTGGTGATGGAGTGAAAGTACTAGGAAAAAGGAAACTTAACCTGCTAAACTCACCCTGCCTAAAGGAAGCCTTACTGGTAGAAGGACTTACTGCCAATTTGATAAGCATTAGTCAACTCTGGGATCTGGACCTCAAAGTTAAATTTACTCGTAACAAGTGTGCAGTGGTGAACACTCAATGAGAGGAACTCATGACTGAACTTAGCTCACAAGAAAACTGCTATCTATGGTCTCCAACAGCAGCTCCTCTATCCACTAAATGCGTTCTATCCAAAGCACAAGAAACCAAGCTCTGGCACCAAAAGCTTGGACATATAAATCCGAGGAGCATGCAGAAAATTCTATCTGAAAAGGCTATCATCAGAGTTCTAGATCTGAAGATTATCGAAGAAAAAATCTGCAGAGAATGTCAGATAGGGAAACAGGTCAAGACGTCACACAAGAAGGTGCAACATCTTACAACTTCCCGGGTCCTAGAACTTCTACATGTAGATCTCATGGGACCCATGGAAGTAGAAAGTTTTAGGGGTAAGAAATATATATTTGTATGTGTGGACGAGTTCTCAAGGTACACTTGGGTTGAGTTTATTTGTGAGAAGTCAGATACATTCTCTGTCTTTGAATCCCTATGTCGAAGAGTTTAAAGGAGGAAAGGAGAAACCATTGGCAACATACAAAGGCTTCGAAGTGACCACGGACGAGAATTTGAAAAAATAAGTTTTGCAAAATTCTGTGATGCTGAAGAATAGCCCATGAATTCTCTGCTCCTATTACCCCTAAACAGAACGAGATTGTAGAAAGGAAGAACCGAACCTTTCAAGAAATGGCTAGAGTCATGATGTTAGCCAACGACATCCAATTGTGTCCCTACACAATCATGTCATCCTTCGTCCAGGTACTTCGGTAACACTTGAAATATGGAGGGGGAGAAAGCTTAATGTTAAGTATTTCCATATCCTTGGGTCATTATGCTATATTCTAGCTAGTAGGGAACCCCGACAAAAGTTTGAACCTAGAAGCGATGAATGCATATTCCTTGGATACCCTAGAAAAACTCGTGCTTATCGGGTCTTCAACAAACGAACCAGAACCATGATGGAGTCTATAAAAGTGGTTGTCGATGAATAGCCTGAACTAACTAACGATGACGAGGAAGTAATCACAAGTACTCCAAATGCCAGACCACATGTCTGTGACAAAACTCATGACCTATAACCTGAAGATGAAGGTAACTTTGTTGCTGACAAAAAAGACCCATCCACGACAGAAAATTCTATCTAGAAAAGTTCAAGAGAATCACCCAGTTTAGGACATAATTGGTGATATCAATGAAGGTGTGCGTACTCGACAAAAGGCTCCGGTGAACTACAAGAAGATGATGGGTAACATCTGTTTTGTTTCAAAAATTGAACCTAAGAATGTGCAAGAAGCCATCAACGATGAATACTGGGTATGTGCTATGCAAGAAGAATTGATTCAATTCGAAAGAAATGTTGTATGAGAGTTAGTCCCCAAACCAGAAAATGCAAATGTCATTAGGACAAAGTGGATCTTCAAGAACAAGTCTGATGAGCAAGGAAATATCACTCGAAATAAAGCGAGACTTGTAGCACAAGGATACACACAAGTAGAAGGAGTGGATTTTGACGAGACGTTTGCTCCTGTTGCCAGACTTGAGGCTATCAGACTTCTCCTTGGTATTGCATGTCTTCTACAATTGAAACTCTACCAGATGGATGTAAAAAGTGTCTTCCTGAACGGATATCTAAACGATGAGGTTTATATTGCTCAAACAAAGGGGTTTGAAGACCACAACTCACCGCATAATGTCTATAAGCTCAAGAAAGCCTTATACGATCTCAAACAAGCACCTCGAGCATGGTATAAACGTCTAACTCAATTTCTAATTCATAATGGATATACTCGAGGGGGAGTTGACATGACTCTATTCGTAAAGAAGGAAGAAAGCAACATTATAATTGCTCAAATATATGTCGAGGACATTGTCTTTGCAAGGAATGTCAGACAAGATGGTGGAACGTTTCGTTCAACATATGCAGTCTGAATTCGAGATGAGTATGGTTGGTGAGCTAACCTACTTTCTAGACTTCAAGATCAAACAAATGGATAATGTCATCTTTAACTCCCATAGCAAGTATGCCAAGAACATTATAAAGAAGTTTGGTTTGGAAAAAGCTTCACACAAGAGAACTCCAATTGCTACCCATGTAAAGCTTACCAAGGATGATCAAGGTGAATATGTAGATCAAAGTCTCTATCGAAGCATCATTGAAAGCCTATTATACCTCACAGCAATTCGACCTGACATTTCTTTCTTAGTGGGATTTTGTGCTCGCTACTAAGCGAATCCAAAAACAAGCCATCTAGCTCAAGCCAAAAGTATTATTCGATATATATCAGGTACAACTGAGTTAGGTTTATTATACATGTTTGGCACATCCTCTACACTAGTAGGATATTGTGATGTGGAATGGGAAGGAAGCACTCCTGATCGAAAAAGCACCTTGGGAGGATGCTTTTATCTTAAAAAATAATCTTGTCTCTTGGTTCATCAAGAAACAAAATTGTATAGCCCTATCCATTGCGGAGTCCGAGTATATTGCCGTTGAAAGTAGCTGCACTCAACTTTTATGAATGAAGCAGATGCTTGCGGAGTATGATGTCAAACAAGATGTCATGACATTGTTCTATGACAATATCAGTGCCATCAATTTCTCAAAGAATCATGTGAAACATAGAAAAACAAAGCACATATACATCAGGCATCACTTCATTCGAGAGCTTGTGGAAGACAAGAAGATCAAGCTAGAGTATATCCCAACGGAAAAACAACTTGCAGACATCTTCACTAAAGCAATGGATACAAATCGGTTTGAGAGTCTAAGATCATCTCTTGAACTTTGTTTCCTCGAGTAAAAACCCATCAAACGGGAGAGAGTTTTTGCTGATTTGTTTTTCTCTCTCTCTAGAATGACTACTAGGGTCCACAAAATCAAATTCGGACCCATTTATCCAAAGTCCGTTTCAGGCCCCAACTTTAATGAATAAACAAAAGACACAAAATCTTTTTTTCATCTTATGACATGATCTACAGCAAATACACGCAAAACCTCTCGGCTTCACTACAGAAAGGTCAGGCGCCTGTGCACCTCTCGCTGCTTTCTCGGACATTTACACCACTTTTAAAAAAATTAGGATTTTACCATCCACGATCTCTCTGATTATTACCTAAAAGAAGAAACAAAAATGGTGGGCACACGAAGTCGATGAACACCAGCAAGATCAAAGAAACCACAACCTAAGATGAGGTTCAAAACTGTTCCAAAGAAAGACACAAGACTAAGAGTTGCGCGCAACAGATATGGAGTAAAAGTATAGGAGGAAATTTCTCTGAATGAAGATCTCCTAGATAATAGAAGGAAACTTCTTCTGTCTTGGATGAAGCCTCACTAGAAAGAATAGAAATCCCCTCTCCCAGTGTTGAGGAAAATGTCTCAACAAACTCTCAAGAACGAGACACATCTGAATCAGGTAATCCTAACCCATCTTCTCAAACAGAATCTAGAGATCTAGAAGGTATCTCAACCTTAGACAAAATAGACAATCTACAGAACACTCCAATATCTCCTGAGCATAAGAATGGGGAAATCAGGGTGGAAGAAGAACCCTCAAGTGACGATGATGTTCCTCTTATTTATCTACACCTAATGATAAAGAGAAAATTGCTGAAAAAGAAGAAGATGTATGTATTACAAGACGAAGAAGAGGTGCCTCATGTGAAGGAGAAGAAGAAAAAGAGAAAAGACATAAAAAAGGTGGGACATCCACTTCAACTGCAGAAAAAAAAAGGATATTGCATATGTCATTGATAAATCAGTCACACCTAAGGAAGAAGAAGAACTAGAAGAGCCCCATACACATGATACAAGAAAAAGAGCAGGAAGTCACAGACTTCCTCAAAATGTCTCCGATGCTCCGTTGAGTCTTCTTCAACTATGTATACGGAGCCAGTAAATGGAAATATGTGTATCATCAAACCATTTATCCAGAAAGGGAGATGTCCGAGAAAACCCATAAACTTGAGATCATCATGGAGCTACTCAAAGACGCAGGGCTCCTACAAACATACACCAACCTTCGTGTTTTCTACCCCGGCCTGGTCAAAGAATTCATTGTGAACCTCTCACCCTCCTTCAATAATCCTTTACATCCATTCAGAAAGGTCTATATTCAAGGTCACAGCCTTGACTTCTCTAATGACTCGATCAATGCCTATCTAGGAGTAGAGAAGGTGACTTCTGCTGATCATGGCACCACACTACACACTATTTCAAAGGAGGTCACTGGTCAGGCGAGAACAGAGTGGCCCTACAAAGAAAAATTGGCATCCTCCGAGCTCTCCGTTAAGTACTCAATATTATACAGGATCGGAGTTGCAAACTAGGCCCTTTCTACTCATGGATCAAACGCCACTACAGATTTTGCTCGTCTTATCTATCAAATAGGCATACACTCCACTGTTGATTTTTCCTCTATCATTATCAATCATCTAGTTAGACATGCAAAATTCTATGCGGTGAAACTACCTATTGGCTTTCCCACTCTCATCACCGGAGTACTTCTACAAAAAAATTCAACATTCTACGAGGATCGGATAAGGAAGGAAAGCGTCATAAAGAGCACAATATAAGTCATAAACTCTTTGAAGAGAAACATGTTCGAGACCTTGACGGGTCGACAATTGGACATCAAAAGCATCGGGCAACTCCAAGAAAGGGAAGACAGTTTAAGAGAATGTCTTGAATGAGCTTCAAGAAGAAGTAGCCTGCCTCACAAAGACTATTGATGTCCTCACTAGTAGGAAAATGATTTGTGAAGGACTTATACATGACTCAACAGCCAGGACTGAAGAAGAAGAAGAAGGAGCCATTTCTGAAGAAGAAGAAACTAACTCTGCATAAAAGTAAAATCTCTCTAGAAAATTTTTAAATAATTTAAATCTCTAGGGTGTGTCTAGGTTACTTACATTTTGAATACTTTTTCTCCTTGGTAGAGCTGGATTTTTGCTCCATCTTTAGGAGCTGGATTGCTCGTGTTTAGAGTTTGTTTTGTTTATGTTTTTGTGCCAATCCATCTTTTGTTGCCTGATGCGCCCGACAAGTGCACCGGCGTTCCAAATAATATCGGGAGTATTACGTCCCAGAGTTATTGATCCCACAGGGAGAGTGTTGTCTAAACAGTGTGAACACTAGGAGCTTGGGACAACTATGCTGGTCTAGTCGGTTTCAAGAGTATTGGTGGTGAGAACAATATCCAAAACACAAAAATAAACTCACGAAAAGTGCAAGTAATAACACGAAAACAAAATATATAAAGGCGATCGGGGAGTCGGGATTTCGTGGGATATTTCATTTTACCAATTTATCGAATTTGATTATTAACTACGGGAAAGCAACTTTAAGAAACAGAAATAAGTGTCGAGAATTCCAGACCTGTCCCAAACATATCTCTTGTCTGCAAGGGTTTCGTCTAATTAAAATAAATTAGTCAGGCCATTTAACTAAAATACTTAATTAGGGTCATCTTAAAACTCGTGTAGGAATCTCTATTGTAGTTACAACGGTTTTAGTGATTGGCTTATTTTTAAGGAACTAGAGAAAATGTCATAAAGAATGTCGAAGCATCCTATGCGACATCTTGTGTGACATTGTTGACGACATCTCGGCAAACATCTTGATCGACGGAAAAACAGGAAAGTCTAGATTATGCAGAAAGTACATATACGTTTAGGAAATTCCAGAACGTCTCCGATTCTGGAAAGAAGAAAGACGGTGATTAAGAGGAAACCCATTAGGGTTAGTACTCATGCTCGATTGCTATAAAATCTTAGGCTACCCCTTTAGCAATCGCGTGGTTCTTTTATTGTTTCCTAGCAATAATTTGCAAAGCTCTTAGATGTGAAGGTTTGCGGGCTGAGAGGTTGCAGATTGTGCTAAGGATATTGTGTATCACCATAACTATTGAGAGTTAGGTGATTGAGGGTTTACTGATCGCATGAGTGAAGACTGCACGGAACCACCAAGTTCAACGAAGACTTGAACTGACAGAGTAAGGCGATTGCTCGAAGAGTGGAATCAAGACGGAGTCTTGGATTAAGGGGGAGACCCTGAAATAGGTTGCACTGTAATAAGTAGCATAAAGTATAGATCTAGGGATGATCATAAGTACTTGTATGTTCTGACGAATTACTGATAAGTAAAACCTTTCCACTAGGCTGAGAGCACCCAGACGTAGGTGACGTTGCACCGAACTGGGTAAAAAATCTGCTGTGTCATTGTTTATTTAGCTTTACATTTACTGTCCTGCGTTATCTACACAAGAAGTCATACACGGTGTTATAGCTTCATACGTAACATTGTGTGTGTCATCTTGCACGACTAGCTGATCAAAATTTCAATTGGTATCAGAGGGGGCACCTACAGCTTTAGGTGAGTTCCTAAACAAATATTTTGATCAAGATGGACAATGCCAGAGAAGGAGGATCCATCAATCGACCACCTGTTCTAGATGAAAGTAACTACGGCTATTGGAAGGCTCGGATATGTGCCTTCATGAAGTCACTTGACAACAAAACATGGAAGGCTGTGATCAATGGTTGGAATACTCCACAACTCAGTGACAATGATGGTATCCCTATTGGTCCAAAACTAGAAAAAGACTGAACTGATGACGAAGATGAGGAATCACTGGGAAACTCTCGAGCTTTGAATGCTATTTTCAACGATGTTGACAAGAACCTATTCAGACTAATCAACACATACACAACTGCCAAATCCGCATGGGATATCCTAGCAGTTGCATATGAAGGAACAACCAATGTTCGAGAACAAAAACTGCAATACTTGACAACCAACTTCGAAGCCCTTGTCATGAAGGAGGACGAATCAATTGCAGAATTCAATGTTCGTATTCGTGATCTAGCCAATGAATCCTATTCTCTGGGAGAACCAATGTCTGATGAAAAACTGGTTAGAAAAACCATGAGTGCTCTTAGCCCTAGATTTAAGATGAAGATCACTACAATTGAGGAAGTTCATGACCTCAAGATCTTAAAATTCGATGAGCTGATGGGGTCTCTGATGACCTATGAGTTATCTCTGCCCAATATCGACAAAAGGAATAAATGAGTTGCCTTCAAAAGCTCAACACACAAGCAACCAGAACCTGAGGATTCTGACTCCGAAGAAGACATCGATGCTACAATGGTCCTTCTCACAAAAAATTACAACAAAGTCATGAGAAGATTCAGTCGAATGGGTGGACGGAATGTCACAACAAATGCCAGAAACAAAACTCCACAAAAAGCTCAAACAGGAGGAAGTCTTGACAAACCAAACAGGAGTGGAGAAGAAAACAACAAGAACAAAGGAATTCAATGTCATGAATGTGAAAGATTCGGCCATCTTCGCAGAGAATGTCCAAATTTCCTCAAACAACAAAAACGAGGTTATAATGCCACCCTATCAGATGATGACAATGAAGATAGTGGTTCTGATGAGGTAAGCAACTTTGTTGCATTCACTACTACTACTTCTGTATGTAACATTGATAACTCTGCCGATATCAATGATGATTACCACCATCCAACTCCAAATGAGAATTGGACTAAAGAGCAACTAGTCGAGGCATACAAAAGCTTACATACCGGATGGGTCAAGGAATCACTGATCCTTGATCAACAAGGAGAACGGATCATCAGTCTTACCAACGACAAATCTAGATTCCTAGAGACGATCGTGAAGCTAAAACACGAACTCACCAGACTTAATGGAGAAATTAGTCTTATGACTAAATCAGTAAAGATGATGAATCCTAGCACAGAAAGCCTTGACAAAATCCTATCAGTAGGAAAGCAGTCCAAGGATATGACGGGAGTAGGGTACACACACAATATGCCCTCGTCAGGAGTCACGAAGTTTGTCCCACGACAAGCCATGGTTGACAAATGTCTTGACATCGTCTATAAAATGTTCTTGTCAAGCAACTATCAAAAGACATCCTCCACGCAGACAGCAATACTACAGAAAACCAGCTTATCAATATCAGTGGATATGTCATTATTGTGGTCAACGAGGTCACATCAGACCTTTCTGCTTTCAACTCCATGGGAAGAAGCAAGCTCAGCTACCACAGAGACAAAGGAGACATCAAAGGCATCTCTCAACTCCTCAGAAAACATCCCACCTTGAATGGAGACCTAAGAATCTAGTCTATCGAGCTAATGTTGCATATACATCCTTGAGTGCCTCAACAAACAAGGACTGGTATCGCGATAGTGGATGTTCTCGACACATGACAGGTACTCCAGAGTTTCTTTCCAATCTCAAATTATACACAAACTGCTATGTCACTTTTGGAGATGGGATTCGAGCTCGAATCATTGGAAAAGGAGTACTCAAGTATCCAGGAACTACTTGCCTAACTGAAACATTACTTGTAGAAGGACTTAAGGCAAACCTAATTAGCATCAGCCAGATCTGTGATCTGGGTTCAGAAGTGAAATTCACTAAAGAAGCCTGTATAGTAAAAGACTTCGATCAAGTCACTATTCTACAAGGAATCCGCTCAATGGATAACTGTTACATCTGGTCGCCCGAATCACATATCGAAGCGGCAATGTGTCTTGTTTCTAAAGCAGAATAAACCAAACTGTGGCACAAGAAGCTTGGACATCTAAATCTTAGAAGTATGCATAAGGTAATCTCAGAACAGGCCATAACTGGAATTCCAAGCCTGAAAATCGTGGAAGGAAAGATCTGTGGAGAATGTCAGATTGGAAAGCAAACTAAGATGTCACACAAGAAGCTGCAACATATCACCACCTCTCGAGTGCTTGAGCTAATACATGTTGACCTCATGGGGCCAATGCATGTTAAAAGTCTTCGAGGAAAACGCTATGTTTTTGTGTGTGTAGATGATTACTCACGATACACATGGGTTGACTTCCCTCGTGACAAATCAGATACCTTCTCGATCTTCAAGAATCTATGCATCCAGGTCCAACGAGAAAAGGGGGAGACAATTGGGAAAATAATTCTTCTTCGTAGTGATCAGGGTCGAGAGTTCGAAAACAGCAGATTTGCAGAATTCTACAACTCATAAGGGATAGCTCATGAGTTCTCAGCACCAATCACTCCCCAACATAATGGCATTGTTGAGCGCAAAAACAGGACTCTACAGGAGATGGCTAGAGTTATGATGCTGGCAAAGGACATACCAACTCACTTTTGGGCAGAAGCACTTAACACTGCTTGCCATATCCACAATCGAGTCACTCTCCGACCAGGTATGTCAGTAACTCATTATGAAATATGGAGGGGGAGAAAGCCCAATGTTAAGTACTTCCATATCTTTGGATCCACTTGTTATATTCTGGCTGATAGAGAGCCTCGTCGAAAACTTGATCCAAAGAGTGATGAAGGCATCTTCCTTGGTTAATCAAGGAATAGTCGCGCGTTCCGGGTTTTCAACAAACGAACCAAAACCATGATGGAATCAATCAATGTTGTTGTTGATGATGACTGTGAAGATGCCTCAGAAGACGAGAATACATATGAAACTGTGTTCAAAATAAATACAAATTAAAAGTTGTTCAGTTTTTAAGGAAACCAGAAAGTTCTTAAAATCAAATAGAACTGCTGCTAGAACTAGCAGTCTCTTCTTCTGTAGCATCGGTATAGGCATCTTGAGGAGTGTCTTCAGTAGCATTGGGTAGAGAGGAGGAATCATCATTTTCCGAGTCTGGAGGAGACATTGACTTCAGCAGGTTGGCACAATGAGATCTTCGCTGGGAGAGATGCTTCAGAGCTATCTTTAGATTGACGATGTCCTTGTCAAGTACAACTATCTCTCTTTCATATATGATTGCATCCCTTCTGGTGGTCTTTGTTGGAGGGGCGACATTTGTGGCTCGACTGGTCGTCGCCTTGGTCAGCTTGGCTTCTGGCCTCACAAGATCAGAAGCATGCTTGCCCTCGAACAGCTTGTGGCTTACCACAATCAGTCCTCCGCGTTTGCAAGCCTTATCAGTTGTCTTCAACACTCCGGGGTGTTGATGTACCAGTAACTCAGAGATAAGGGAGGGAAAGGCAATAGGTATCTTCACAGCTAGTGATCTGGCATGTCTAATAAGATGATCAATAACAAACTGCCCAAAGTCAAGCGTGGAACTAGTACCTATTTGGAAGATGAGTATTGCCAGCTCCGGTTTGATGGAGGATGCGTGTGTGGAGGGAGCCTAGTTCGCTACTACGATACGGAATAGGATGGAGTACTTGGATGTGAGGTCCGAGGCTGCCACGGTGCCCTTAGTAGGCCACATTCTGCTTTTATCTCCGGTAATTTCCTTGAGGAACTTGTTCAGGTCAGGAGGAGGCACAGAACGAACACACTTTCTCCCCAAGAAGGCATTAATGATGTCAGAGGAAATGTTGAAGCGCAGGCCTCTGACATATACCTTCTCACAATCCGGATCATCCGGAGTCCCAAATTCAGTAGGCAAGTTAGCAATGAATTCTTTGACCAAAAGGGGATAGTGGTTACCAATGTCAGTGACGGTCTTCATGAGTTCTGCCTGTACCAGGAGTTTGATAATGGCTTCCAGTCCTAGTAACTCCGACGACAGGGTCTTCTCGGGATCCAGAGATGCTTCTTCTGTGTTATTGACGGCGACACTATTTTCCTTATCTGCGTCTTCCAAATCGGTATCCCCGTCTCTGGTCTCTTCTTTAGCAGATTCTTACTCCGCTTCTTCCGAGTCAGCAACTTCTTCTTCTCCTCCTACCACAGCCTCCTTTGTGGCTTCCGGAATGACATCTTTCACAACTTCTTCTTCTTCCCCTTCTCCTTCAACAATCCGTTCTAACCCATGACTGACTGGGGTCAAGTCATTCTTTTCCCCTTCAGGATTTATCAGTTCCTCAACCACACCTTCTTGAGGAGGGTCTTGATTTTCCAGTAGCGACTCTAACAAGTTGCTATTTCTAGAGGTGTCAGTGTTTGATATAACGGAAGAATCGATACCTGGGAAACTTGCTGATACAGGAATAATCTGCATGGAAGTTTCTCGACTTCCTTGGCCAAGATCAGTCTCTCGCTCTGGCCCTATTAGATCCGTCATGGAGAATGCAGAGCTTCCGGTTCGGGTCCGTTTGGGGACTCGAGAAAAAATTGGTATTGGTGCTTGGATTGCTGTTCTTGGAGCTTTTTGCCTCGGCCTTCTTGGGTTTGGACGGTCGACTGTCAGTGGCTTTCTTTGGCACTAGAGTGCTCCTTGTTTTCACCATGTTTGTGTGGGTAGTGAGGTTTTCGTCACAGGGTTTGAGAGGTGTGGGAGATGAGAGCGAAAACGAGAAGAGGCAGACTAGGTTTTGTTTTTGAAAACAAGTCAATTCAAATCAAATCTGTTGGAGACAGAGCGTATCTTGCGACCTTTCCTCTCTTTATATGGGCTTTTGGTATGCTTGGCCCAATGGCATGTGTTGGGATTTTGGACCGGTTCATGAAGAGATACCAACCAACTCCTCTCAACCGTTTTTGCAACTTCTATTACTCGTTGATGGTGCACAGACCGAGTGATGTCCTGAGGTACTCGAATCTACTCGCATGTAATGCCTTCGTGAAAATGTCAGCAAGTTGCTTTTCTGTATGAATGTGCTCTAGGATGATCTTCTTGTCTTCGACCAGCTCGCGAATGAAGTGGTGTCTAATGTCAATGTGCTTTGTCTTGCTGTGTTGGACAGGATTTTTGGAGATGTTGATGGCACTGACATTATCACAATATAAAGTCATGGCTTCCTGTCTGACATTGTATTCGACTAACATCTGCTTCATCCATAGTAATTGCGTGCAGCTACTCCCAACAGCAATATACTCAGATTCAGCAGTGGACAGGGCAACACAGTTTTGCTTTTTACTAAACCATGATATGAGGTTGTTGCCAAGGAAGAAGTATCCTCCAGATGTGCTCTTCCTATCTGCTGTGTTTCCAGCCCAATCAGCATCACAATACCCCACCAGGGTAGAGGATGTGTCGAATGAGTACAATAATCTCAAGTCTGTAGTCCCAGAGATATATCTTATAATACTTTTAGCTTGTGATAGATGACTAATCTTAGGATTAGCTTGATATCGTGCACATACTCCCACAGAGTAGGCAATATCTGGTCGACTGGCAGTAAGGTAGAGAAGACTACCAATAATGCTTCTGTATAGGTGTTGGTCGACGGCTTCTCCTGGATCATCTTTAGTTAGCTTGATATGTGTGGCTGCAGGTGTCCGTTTATATGAAGCTTTCTCTAGCCCAAATTTTTTGACAATATTCTTCGCATATTTGCTCTGAGATATGAAGATGTTGTATTTTAGCTGTTTGATTTGGAAGCCTAGGAAATAGGTAAGCTTTCCCACCATGCTCATTTCGAATTCTGATTGCATTTGTTGAATAAATTGCTCTACCATCCTTTTTGACATCCCTCCAAAGACAATGTCATCGACATATATTTGGGCTATCATTAAGTTCCCGTCCTCATTCTTCACAAATAGAGTCTTGTCGACTCCCCCTCTAGTGTAGCCGCTTTGAATCAGGAATTTTGTGAGCCTTTCATACCAAGCCCTTGGTGCTTGTTTTAATCCATAGAGGGCCTTCTTGAGTTTATACACATGATCAGGAAAGTGAGGATCAACAAATCCTTTGGGTTGTGACACATACAGTTCTTCGTTGAGATCTCCATTTAGGAAAGCACTTTTGACATCCATCTGGTAAAACTTAATCTGTAGATGGCATGATATCCCTAGTAGGAGACGGATTGCTTCAAGTCTATCTACATGAGCAAAGGTCTCATCGAAATCTACTCCCTCAATTTGGGTGTACCCTTGTGCTACTAACCTTTCCTTATTGCGGGTGATGTTTCCAAGTTCATCGGACTTATTTTTGAAGATCCATTTTGTGCCCATGATATTTCCTTCACTTGGCTTGGGCACCAGTTCCCATACCTGGTTCTTCTCAAATTGAATCAGTTCCTCTTGCATAGCATTGACCCAATACTCATCATTGATGGCTTCATTGATATTTTTGGGTTCAAACTTTGAAACGAAGCATATATTACCTATCACCTCGTTGTAGCTTTCAGGAGTTTTTGATCGAGTCCGTATGCCTTCATTTAGGTCTCTAATTACTCCAGAGATAGGATGATTAGCCTGGATTCTTTGTGAGGGATTCTTGTTGTCGGTTTCAGGAACTGTCTCATCGTTATCGACATTTGGACTAGCATTATTGTTTTCTGATTTGGTGCTAGCATCTTTTCTGACATCAATAATAGCATCCTTCCTAACATTGTTGGGATAGACTTCGTCTTCGTCTGTCGCGTCTTCTGAGGCATCTTCACAGTCATCATCAACAACAACATTGATTGATTCCATCATGGTCTTGGTTCGTTTGTTGAAAACCCGGAACGCGCGACTATTCCTTGAGTAACCAAGGAAGATGCCTTCATCACTCTTTGGATCAAGCTTACTAAAGACACTCCTCAAGATGCCTCTACCGATGCTACAGAAGAAGAGACTGCTAGTTCCAGCAGCAGTTCTATTTGATTTTAAGAACTTTCTGGTTTCCGTACAAACTGAACAACTTTTAATTTGTATTTGTTTTGAACACTGTTTCATATGTATTCTCGACTGCTGATCGAGGATATGTATGAGTTAAGTTTGTGCTTTTCTTATTATTTCCCTGTTTGTTATAAATATTTGTTTAAAGTTTGGTTCTTTTTGAGCCATCAAGGGGGAGTAAGATGTAAGACGCGATGATACGTGAAACGCAAGGCGACGCGAAAATGCAAGAAACACGAACAAAGACTTGATGACTGCCGATAGATTGCAAGCAAAAGATGAAGACAAATGCGACGCGGAATGCGATGAAGAGTCCTGACCTTGAAAATAGCCAAAGGGGGAGATCGTAGTTCCGACGGTTTTAGTGATTGGCTTATTTTTAAGGAACTAGAGAAAATGTCATAAAGAATGTCGAAGCATCCTATGCGACATCTTGTGTGACATTGTTGACGACATCTCGGCAAACATCCTGATCGACGGAAAAACGGGAAAGTCCAGATTATGCAGAAAGTACAAATACGTTTAGGAAATTCCAGAACGTCTCCGATTCAGGAAAGAAGAAATACAGTGATTAAGAGGAAACCCATTAGGGTTAGTACTCATGCTCGATTCCTATAAAAGCTTAGGCTACCCCCTTAGCAATCGTATGGTTCTTTTATTGTTTTCTAGCAATAATTTGCAAAGCTCTTAGACGTGAAGGTTTGCGGGCTGAGATGTTGCAGATTGTGCTAAAGATATTGTGTATCACCATAACTATTGAGATTTAGGTGATTGAGGGTTTACTGATTGCGTGAGTGAAGACTGCACGCAACCACCAAGTTCAACGAAGACTTGAACCGACAGAGCAAGGCGATTGTTCGAAGAGTGGAATCAAGACGGAGTCTTGGATTCAAGGGGAGACCCTGAGATAGGTTGCACTGTAATAAGTAGCATAAAGTATAGATCTAGGGATGATCATAGGTACTTGTATGTTCTGACGAATTACTGATAAGTGAAACCTTTCCACTAGGCTGAGAACACCCAGACGTAGGTGACATTGCACCGAACTGGGTAAACAATCTGTTGTGTCATTGTTTATTTAGCTTTACATTTACTGTCCTGCGTTATCTACACAAGAAGTCATACACGGTATTATAGCTTCATACATAACATTGTGTGTGGCATCTTGCACGACTAGCTGATCAAAATTTCATCCATCCTTCAACCTGGCGCCCTATTGATGTAAACCGTCCCCACGGTATATGTATCCCCATCACAGATTGGAATTAAGAAGTCTTCACAAATCCAATTACAACCCCCAAGACACACCTTGTAGATCCGGCCCCCAAATGCTACGTTCCACCTAGGTCGATTGCCGTCGACTCTTTTCCTAGATTTGATCTAAACTCAAGCCTACCGGGAGAGCTAGCATTAAGATAACATTCAATGTCTTATTCTATTTCACAAACCCAATAATTCAATCTTTAATCCGTTCAATCAATTAATTTTATATCCCCGTTCATCTCTTTCCCCGACCTAGATATTTAGCTACTCATGTTATTAAAAATACAATTCAACATCAATTTCATCATTCAATCAACCCAACCAATCAATCTCATGAAAAATACCTCAATTATATTAAAAACCAATTCAATCTCAATTATACAATTCCCAATTAAAAGCTGAAAATATAAATCCCTAATCACTACTACCAACCTCACGAATCGCCTCGAATCTTCCTCTTCGTCGCCTCCAAGTCGTCTCCAAATGATCACCCAAAAAGCCCTCACTCTTCTGCTCCTCTTTTTCGTGGCCTCGGGTTGCCGGGTAGGATCCGGCAGGTTTACCCAGCAACCTTGCTCCTTTTTCACGTTCTTGCATTTTTGGCTCCTTTTCGATCTGTTTTCATCAAAAGTATTTTTCGGGCAATTCATGAGGTAGAGTAGATTTTTGATCACATAAAACTCATAATTCGGGAAAAAATAAGGGTAAAAATGAGGAGATTTGACTAGGTTGGATATATAATATCCGACCACATCATTGCCCTTTGCCATTTTTGAGGCCATCAGGGGGAGATATATTGGAAGGTAAGGCAGTTTCAGGTCATTAGAAAATTCTGGTGACTTGTTGCTCAACATGAATGAACATGTGTCTTTACATGTTACCACGTGTTTTGTGCCTTGCTGCAGAAGACATCATGAAGAGGCTGAAACATGTGTCACAACATAATACAACCTTACTGCAGAAGACGTCATGAAGATGCTGGAACATGTGTCACAACATGTTACAACTTTGCTCGAGAAAACGCTCCGCTTAAGAACGATGAATGACGACTAAAGATAGTCGTCATAGCTGAAGACACTGCTAGCCGGAAATGATGATCGCTCGAAGCTGCTAAACATGCTGCTAGCCGAAAACGGTGCTCACTCAAAGTACGTCGAAAAAATGTGCTTTCCTAAAAAATTGCCAAATGAGGAGATTGTTAATACGATTAATATTGGCATACTTTTTAGCGCAAATTCAAGATTTCAGACAACATATTGCAACACAGTTGGTGCGACATAAGACTCGCAAGATTAGGCAAAACATCGAAGACTTCCTGTTTTGAGCACAGAAGGTCCGCGTGAAAAGGAATAAAGACTATGGAGGAGTTAGGCAAGGTACAACTTGAAGAAAGACACGTCAGGAAGATTTATTAAAGGCGGCAACGCCAACTTTTTACTTGCCAGAAACGTAAGGCGGCAAGAGATTTCATAATCGGAATAGGAATCTGATTAGGCAGTAGGAGTTGCTATAAAATCAGGCGCTACCCCCTTAGCAACTCAGTCCTTTCTCTGTGTTAAATTCTCAGAGCTCTTAATCGTGTACGACTAGCAGATTAAGAGGCTGATCAATTTAGAGAGGAGGTTTTCGAACACATACATCAACTCGAGTAGATTTGAGTGTTTGTGATCTATTGTGTTTTGGATTCGTGATTAAAGACTCACGAGAAGATTGTCGAAGACAACAAAACTGAGCATAGGCTTGCTCGAATGGTGAAATTTAGAAGAACTCAAAGAAAGGGGGAGTCCCTAGTCGAGGTTGTTCATGGTGAGATTGATAGTAGCTTAGGACAATAACTTGTGTAATAGCTAGTTGATGCTTGAAGTTGTACTATTGACTACTGAATAGTGAAAACCTTTCTACTGGCAGAGTGCCCCCAGACGTAGGTGCGGAGTCACCGAATCGGGTAAACATATTGTGTGATTAGGCAAGTTGTCGAACTAATCGTTACAACGTTGTATTCGACATTTTCTTTCTGCTACTTAACAGAATTTCAATCCTCAAAATCAAGAGTGATTCAGAGACTTTTTTGGTATAAACATAATCAAGTCTGTTTGTGAATTATGTGCTTATAAATACTCGTAAGGTACCCTTTTTCTTCAGTAAATTGATTTGCAGTGGTTTAGATCGGGAGAATTCCGTGAAAGTTATGTGTTATTATTTTATTTCACAAATCTTGTTGTAAGAAAATTCTTTTTTAGACTAAAAAATTATATACTTGAATATCTATCAACGTTGACCAATAAAAACATATAAACTCTGTCTCATATATTAAGAAATAGATACACTCATGAACTAGATCTATATGCTGTTGTGTCATGTCATGTACATATTCGATATTTGTATGAAAATCATGAAAGAGTAAATATGGCATCTCATCCCATGATTTAAAAAACTTTTTGTGGAATATATGCAAATAAGTGTTCAAAACCTAGATTTTGGTGAGCTTTTACTTTTTCATCTCCCAAGTCCCAACCACAAGCAGTGTGGCATAGCATGTGTCTACGAGGGAGGGAGTAGCCAATACCAAAGATAGTGTAGCTCTATAGCTTAATCTGGTGGTGCCATTACTTTTGTCAGCCAAAGTATCATTTTCTTTAACTTTTTATTTCGAGGATTTTCATTCACTTTAAGTAACTTTTGTGTCCAAGACTCAACTACTGTATTGCTGCATCAGCAGCAGTAACCTGTCTGTGATGTGCTGATGAAGAAGACCCATTATAAAGAAAATGTCTGCAACCCAGTCACTCTCTCGAGGAGAAAAAAGAACAGCTTGTCCTCTTTGGTAAAAGTGAATCAAAGTGTTTTGTCCACCCACATAAAGCTCTTTGCTTGGACGGTAATTAAGCAGAGCACATTATGTCCATAGATAATGTCTCATCTGAAATACCAATTCACACAAGGCCTAAATACCCGTTCAACATGCATTGGGATCAAGTTACAAGGAACTCAACCCACGTAGGTGAGGTTTGAATTCAAATATTTCTACACATGATTGAATTAGAAATTTCATCACTCAAAAAAAAAAAGAAATTTCTAAATTATTGCTACAAGAAAACATGACCAAAACATTCCCACGTGATGTGTGAGGGAGAGCATACACTAGTGGAAAAATGGACTTAACGACACACCTTGTAAGTCAGATACACCTTGTGAGTCGGTTGAAGCGTGAAATTTAATTGGGTACTTATATCCGGCATGTTTTATGTCAGGTATAGTATATGTCTATACGCACTAGTCGGTAGTAGTAATACACATCACCGCTTTGCATATTATGTATGTAAAATTCTGTTATACATATCATATCAGCTTTACTTCAATAATGTATAGACGACCATATCTGAATGAAACACTATGTAGTTGAGTATGGTCATACATTTTGCACAAAATAGCAAAGTTCCCAACACATTTTTGTCATTAACAAAATATATATCCCCTTTTGCAAAAGTGCATAGTATAGATCATATTTTTTCCATTTCCTATTTCAAAATTTGAGGGTAAATTCCACATAGCCCCCTAACTATACGCGTGTCTCACATGCCCCACCTTACTACAAGATCAATCTGTGGGGTACCTTAACCATCCAAAAATCCCACTTTACCCTTTTTTGTTGACTTTTTTTAAAATTCTGTAAAAAATTTGTGAAATGACGAAAATACCCTTGTATCTGAAAAATTAAAATACATAAATAAAAATGATTTTGAACTTTTTTTCTAATTTTCTCGTTGTACAAAATAAAGAATAAAAATAATTTAGTAGTAAAAATAATTTTTTAAAAGTTTTTCTTACAAAACAAATTTAAAAATAAAAATTTATTTTTAAACATCGTTTTTTATTTTTATTAATTTTTATAAATAATTTTTTTTTTAAAAAATTAATACTAAAATATATTTTTATTCTTTGTTCTTGTAAAATAAAATAGAAAATAAAAGTTCAAAACCATTTTTATTTATTTATTTTAATTGTTCAGAAATAAGGGTATTTTCGTCATTTTACAAAAACATAACAGAATTTTGAAAAAAGTCAACAAAAACGGTAAAGTGGGATTTTTGGATAGTTAAGGCAGCTCACAGATTGATTTTGTAGTTAAGGGGGGCATGTGACACACGCGTATAATTAAGGGGGTTATGTGAAATTTACCCAATATTTTAAGGTTTTAACTTCTTTTTTACATATTGAGAAGTTGGCTCATATATTATTTATTTCTCATTTTGACAGTTAAAGTGTACAGGAAGTGACGCCAAAACTATAGGGGCTAAGAATTACTTAAAGAGTTCAACTTTAAGTGTATATCTTAAATGTTGAAGCAATACGAACATCTTTGTAATCCATTACCTTATATTTCCCCGACCTTTAAACATTGTACACACAAGATAAATTCATAATTAATGTTATCACAACTTTATTATTTTTGAAAACAAATTGTTTTTTCATAATAGTTCCAATACAAGTGTCAACGTTACAAATTTTTACAGAATTTTTGCCTCTAAATTATTCTTAAGTAATTATGGATTATAAACTTAAGCTTTTTAAATAATAATACAACCGGGTGGTGTATGAAGAAAAAGTAAGAAGAGGCTAGGGTTTAGAAGAGAGAAGAGAGTAAATAGTAGGAATATGGAGAATTCTAAAATTGTCGTTTTGTGAAATTCATATACTAAAAGCTCGAGACTTGACCATGATGCAAATCCAATCAGTTGCTCCTTGTGTGATATAGAGGACGATTCCATTAACGAGGAACTAAGTCTGAGTATATCGCACCGAAAGACGTGAAAACTGACTACCTTATTGAGCAATATGACGAATGGATGTTTAAGAAAAATTTAAACTTGTTGAAATTTGACAACAATATTTTGATTTGAAAATTTTGGTCAAACAAAATAATTTATTTTTTGTAAATTGGTTAATCGATTATGTTTACTTATAAAACACATGAGTACGATTATAATTCGTTTTGTTTAACTAAAAGACAGACTATGCTAGGACCGGAAATTTTTTTTTGTGATTGTTGTTCAATTTCACTTTATTCTTATTGAGAACAGGTAAGGAAAAACTGACATGTTTCAATTGTAAGTCGAAAAACCTTGTTTCATGTGTGAAATTTTCAAATTTGAGTTCATGTGAACCAATTTTGTTTGACAACACGAAAGGCATATTGAACGGTGTCCTTTTTACATTGATACGCATTGAGTTTGTTCCATACCGAAACACGAAAGAGTAATTAAATCATAGCCTATGAATTATGTTACTAGAGAACGTTAACCGATTCAGTTTCATGAAAAATATGTAAAAATTGTTCAATGAAAATTTTTAATTAATCCATTATTATCTCATGGGAAACATATATGATTAATTAAATTAAGTATATTAATCGATTATGTCCCTCTATAAAATACACGTGATCAACTCAAATTTCAATTCTAGATTTAAGTTCAGTATGATATGTTATGTTCATGAACACGAAAAGACAATGAATGGTTTCAAGTGTTATCTGAGACACGTTAAATGTTTTCTGTACGAAAAGATGAATGGACAAATTAGTCAAAGTTCTATCAAAAAAATACACCAAACTTGTTCTGTACAATAAAATGTATGAATATAGTTAACAATTTCAATCGGAACACATTTAATCAAGTTTTAAAAATATGTTTCATTTTGGAAAAGATCAAATTGTTTTATTTTGGTTTTTGGAAATTGAAATAATCTTTTGTGTGAAATAAAATGACTAATTCAAGTTCATAACTCAACAAAATGTTTTCTATGTACCATTCATTCGCAATAGGTTTAGATGCAAGATCTTAACTCCTAAAGCTTCATGATGTGTTAGGATGGAAAACATTGTTTTTGACTAAGAATATGATGCTTGTGAGAAATGATTTTGTTTCTATTGAATCATGGAAACTAAAACATTTTATGTAAGTCTAAGTCTAAATTAATGAATAAAATAAGAAAGGTGCTTATTTCATTTACTAACTCATTTTGTGTATGACATGAAAATTTTGGAATATCAACTACCGTGCATTGCGTATATTAATAAAACTAAAATTCAAAAATTATAAATGCGAACTTGTGATAAGTTAAAACTAATACACCAACTTTTGCTTGACCAATTGATTAAACACTTGAACTTAGGTTTAAAGGGTTCTGAGTTCGAGTTACATCGAAAAACCTTTCGATAAAGTGGACTTGTATTATCTCAAGTATGTAGTCAATTATATGGGTTTTAGTGCATGTTGACAACTCTGGATTAATTGCTACCTTTGGGGTTGGTATTTCGGCAGTTAATAAAAATCTTCTCATGATGATGCGGTGGTGAAAGTTTGCCACTACTGATAACTCTTCTATCCGGAAAAGTGTCATATGCAACAAATATGGTTGGTATGCCAGTGTGTAGGAACTTGGTTCACTTTTGCTATACCATTCTTCCTCCTCCTCCTTTCTTATTTACCACATAATTAATCTCTCATCAGCAAAATTTGTTGCAGTGTTCGGTAGTGAGCGAATTAGTTTGTGACCAGGGTCGAACATTGCAATCAATTTATGGGAAGACTTGTTGGCTGGTTCGGTACCTCTTGCATCTATATTCCCAGGATTTCATGCTTTAGTGCCCTCTGATCTGTCCTACATTTTTAATGATCTATGGGACATGAAAGGCTATTGTCCTAAATTCTAGAGCTTTTCATGGTCTCTGAAGAATGATGCTACTCTGTCGTCACATTTTTCAGAGTTCTCTCACCTCCTACTCTCGTGCCTTAGAATTGATATATTTTGGGGATGATTTAGTCTTGGTAGGGTATCTAGATGGCGCTCCCGATAGAGGTGGGCACTTTTTACCCAAAACCGAAACCAAACCATGATTCAAACTGATTTCGAACTGAAAAAACGAGAACCATGGGTATCAGACAGTAGTTGGGTCTGAAAATTGAGAATCAAATCAATTCGGGTTGATCTGGTTTTGAGAGTGCATAATCGTTAATTAAATCCATTTATATTGGGTTCTAATTAAATAGTTTAGCTAAACTGACTCAGTTCTTTTGAACCGATGTCCTTCACCATCTGGTTTAAAACCTAGGCCAGAAATAACCAAATTCTCTCAATTCTCATACTTCTCGTATACTGACTTTTCAAGTCCCTTTTTCTATATACCTTGCTTAAAGTGTGTGACCCTCTAGGCTCATGAACCGTTGACAGACCGACGATAAATTGCCATTTTTCTCTTTCCATCATAAGTGGTCTCTAGCAAAACATTAAGATTACTCAACGTCCATGATTATCGATGATTTGATTTAACCTCTTATCGTCCATGTGACTATCCTTTTATCACTCAATATCTTGATTGATCATAAGGCATAGAACCGTCATCCTTATTTAATCAATCACTGTTTCTTGATATCTGAGATGACTGAAAAACTGATACTAAGTATCTCCCAAATGACCATAAAATTTCTTTCAGTCATACTCATCAAGTGGCCTAAACATATATCATTCCCATACCGAAGTATGAGGAAAAAATCCCTAAGCCGTCTTTCAAGTTCACTTGTGTAACTTATATCCAAGTCAAGTAGAGCCGTTATAGCTACCCTTTTACATGTAACGTTAGACTAGGTCAAACTTAGATACTCATTTCATAGTGATCACAAAGACTCCTCGGTCTAAGGATACAATGAAAAAACTATGATATGTGAGTATGTTCATGACAACATATATGCTATATACTCACCATCGGATTGTCCAATATCATTCCCCTAATGATATGTATAATCTAACTCCGACGCTCACCTTGTCATGATCAGTAGAGCGTGATCATAAAGAGTTAGTCTCATACTGGTCGCTTGTAATGAAGCTTAACTGACCAGGGACACATTAAATATGATTCGTTAAGATTAGTAGTTCTACTATTAGTGATGACATACATAAGGATACATATCAAATATATTACTACAAAAAAATTAGTATTATAATACCGTTTTATTTATTCTGAAAGATGATAAAACATTACATGTAGATAACTTATTACATTGGGTTAGGGCACAACTCTAACAATCTCCCACTTACCCCTAGTTCCAATCATCTACCATAAACTTCACATGCCTTTCATGCTTAGGCTACGGCAGAGCCTTCATCAAGGGGTCGGCCATATTATCATTAGTCGGAACATATATAATCTCTATGTCACCATTATCAACGTGCTCTCTGATAATATGATATTTTATATATATATATGTTTGGTTCTGTTGTGAAATCTAGGCTCTTAATTAAGTGCTATGACCCTTGTGTTGTAACACAACAAGCTTACCGGATCAGACACTCGCGGCATTACATCTAACCCGGTTAGAAAGCTTCTAATTCATACAGCCTCCTTAGCTGCTTCCGCTACAACTATATACTCAACTTCCGTCATAGAATCGGCAGTTGTGGCTTGCTTAAAGCTCTTCCAGCTGAATGCTCTACCGTTCAACACAAAGACATATCCCGCCTGAGATTTGAAGTCATCAGGATATGTCTGAAACCCATCATCAACATATCTTTTGACTGCTAGTTCTCCATCTATCCCTCCATACACTAAGAATGCGTCATTAGTCCTCCTGAAATATTTGAGAATGGTCTTGACATCAGTCTAGTGTTCTAGGCCATGGTTAGACAGAAATCTGCTGGCACAGCTAAGTGCAAACGAGACATCTAGTCTCGTTCATATCATGGCATACATGATAGATCCTATGGCCGAGGCATATGGAATCTTGCTCAGCTCATCAGGCATATTATGACCTTGTTTCTTGCTGAGCTTAATGCCATGACGCATGAGTGTGTATCCCTTCATATAATCAATCATTGAGAATCTTCTCAATACTTTATCTATATAAGTGCTTTGACTTGTGCCCAAATTTCTTTTGGAACGATCACTATAGATCTTCATGCCCAAAATAAATGCAGCATCACCTAAGTCCTTCATCGAGAAGCACTTTCCTAACCAAGCTTTGACTTCAAGTAAGGCTGGGATGTCATTCCCGATGATCAGTATGCCATCGACATAAAGCACTAGGAATATAATGTTACTCCCACTCGCTTTCTTATAGCAAGGTTCATCTTCATTCTTGATGAAGACGAATTCTCTTACAGCCTTATCAAAACAAAAGTTCCAACTCTGTGAAGCTTGCTTCAACCCATAAATGGATCTTTGCAGCTTACATATCTTTCTGAGATTCTCTAGATCGACATAACCCTCAGACTGTGTCATATACATATCGTCTTTTAAGTTCTCGTTAAGGAAGGCAGTTTTGACATCCATCTGCCATTTCTCATAGTCGTGGTATACAACTATGGCTAGAATGATCCGGATAGATTTGACCATGGCTACTGGTGAAAAGGTTTCATCATAATCCAGACCTTCAATCAGATGATAACCTTTTGCAACCAATCTAGCCTTATAGGTATGAAGTTTTCCATTCATGTCGGTCTTGAGCTTATAGACCCACTTACAACCGATGGGTTTTATCCTAGGGGTTTGATTAACCAGGTTCCATACTTGGTTATCATACACAAATTTCATCTCCTCATTCATGGCTTGCTGCCATTTATCAGAGTCAATTCTTGCCAAGGCTTGTCAAAAGGTTACTAGATCATCGTGATCCACAACTATCAAGTCATTTCCTTCAGTGGCTAGAAAGTCATATCTGACGGGAGCTTAACGAGATCTTTCAGACCTCCTTGGACCTTCTGGAATTTTTGTAGGGATTGGTTCCACATCTACGACCCTCTCAAGCTCCTGTATTTCTATATCTTGCATAGCAGGCTCTTGAATTTTTTCAGGTCGTTCTGTACTCTCTCGAATTTCTTCCAGATGCATGGGACTCCCACTAGCTGTTTTGGAAATAAACTCCCTTTTTCAAAAACACCCCACCACGAGAAACAAGAACCTTGTTCTCGTTGGATTTGTAGAAATAGTACCCCCTTGTTTCCTTGGGTACCCTATAAAGACACATTTTTGTGATTTTGGTTCCAGCTTATTGCCTTGCAAGAGCTTGACATAAGCTTCGCATCCCCAAATCTTTAGGAAAGACAACATGGGCTTCTTCCCACTCCATACTTCGTATGGTGTACTTTCCAGTGCCTATGTCGGGGCTCGATTCAAAATGAATGAGGCAATTTCTAGGGCATAACCCTAGAATGAGATTGGGAGATCAGCCTAACTCATCATTGATCGAACCATATCTAGTAAGGTTCGGTTCCTCCGCTCAGATACACCATTTAACTGCGGTATTCTAGGTGGAGTTAATTCAGAGAGGATCCCACAATCCTTTAGGTGACTGTTGAAAGGGATCACCATGGGTTCCAATCAATAATTTCATGCAGCGGAGCGTTATGTAACCATCGCGATCGAAAAGAATAAAGGATCTTAATGAAAAATTCAGCATGTTATAAAGATTTTCAATCTGAAAATTTACCTTTGTCAATCGATTAAAACACAACACAGTGTTTCTCTATCGAGTCCACACAAGCACAACAACCACTGATGGTTTTCTCTCACACACTTGCTAATGGATGTTTTGAGAATTTTTGACAAGACAAGCTATGGAGGAATTAGCATGAGAGGGTCGGCCAAGAGAAGAGGGATTAGGGGGAGGGTTGCCGAAAATTAGAGATAAAAAGGGAATAAAATATTTGTGTAATTAATTTGAAATTAAACCAAAAAATTTGATTTTGAATTTCAAATAAATAATACACACCTTACCCCTTTAAACTCTTAATTGCACTCTTTCCCCATTAATCAATTAAAACCCTAAATGGGCTTTAAGCCCGTTTAACTAAATCCAAATTAAAACTCATAAAATTGAGTTCTAATTTTGGTTTAGATGAATCGGTTCAATTTCCTCAACTTGATTTCTTCAACCGTCTCGTTAAAACCCTAGGCTAGAAATCAACTGAATCGTTTTCAATTTGACTAAATTGAAAACCGAATTCTCCCAATTTCCATCGCTTATTTGTCATGTATTGTGCTTAATGTGTGTGACCCTCTATGCTCACGAACAGTTGGCAGACTGGTAAAATTACTATTTTACCATTTCCATCATAAGTGGTCTCTAGCAAGACATTATGATTACCCAACGTTCGTGATTATCGATTATTTGACTTAACCTGTTATCGTACATGTCACTGTCCTTTTATCAAACCGATATCCAGATTGATCAATAGGCATAGAATCGTCATCCTAATTTATCAATCACTGTTTCTTGATATCTGAGATGGCTGAAAACTGATACTAAGGTATCACCTGCACGGCCGTGCTATTCCTTATGTCATACTCATCAAGTGACCTAAAAGGATATCTTTCTCATACTGGAGTATGAGTGATAAACCCCTCAGACGTCTTTTGAATTCACCAATGTAATTCATAACCAAGCCAATCACAGCCGTTATGGCTACCCTTTTACAGGTAACGTTAGACTAGGTCAAACTTGGAGATTCATTACACAGTGCACACAAAGACTCCTTGGTCTTAGGATATAATGACAAGCTACGATCTGTGAGTATCTCATGACGGTATCTATGTTGCATACTCACAATCGGGTTGTCCGATATCATTGGCCTGATGATATCTATGATATAACTCTGGCACATATTTTGCCATGATCAGTAGAGCGTGATCACAAGGAGTTGGTCTCATACTGATCGCTTCATAAAGAAGCTTAGCTGATTTGGGACTAATCAAATGTAATTCTTTTTGATCTACAGTTCTACTATTAGTGGTTACACACGTAATGGCATAAATCAAATTACATTCGATATATTACTACAACACATTAGTAATATATGCCGATTTATTAATTCAGAAAGATGATAAAAGATTACATCTGTAGATTACTTTTATATTGGCCTGGGGCATAACTCTAACAACTGTGAAACTCTTGGTCTAAGTATTAACCGTCCCGGTCAGACCGAAGCGCCTTTATACTCTTTCCAAGCTAGTTTTGCACTTCATTCTAAAACTCTTTGAACTTGTCACAGGCTTCAGACTTATGTTTCATTAGGTAGACATATCCATATCTACTAAAATCATAAGTAAATGTGACGAAGTAATTAAAACCCCTTCTGGATTGATTACTCATAGGTCCACATACATCGGAATGTATAAGATCTTACAAGTCTGAAATTCTGAATTGTAGCCGAGTCAAGAAGTCGAACACAAAGTCGTAACTTGTGTATCGACTACTTGCCTAAATTACAGACTGTGGTAAATAACAAACAATCAATAATAACGACACCAGAGATGATTACCCAGTTCGGTGACTCCGCACCTACGTTTGGGGGCACTTTGCCAGTGGAAAGGTTTTCACTATAAGGTAGTCAATAGTACAACTTCAAGCACCAACTAGCTATCACACAAGCTATTGTCCTAAGCTACTATAGATCTCACCGTGAACAACCTCGACCAAGGGCCTCTCCCCCTGTCTTTGAGATCCTCTCAATTCAACCTTCGAGCAAGCCTATGCTTGGTGTCGTAGTCTTCTTTGACGGAGTTGTGAATCTTCAATCACAAACAAAAATCCTAACCGATCCAAGCACTCAATCTTCACGACTTGATGTTTGATCGGAGCAAAGCCGTTCTAGCAAATCTAATCAATCTCTCAACTCGCCAATGGTGCACGGTTAAGAGCTCTGAGAAATCTTGCAATTTTAGAACAAGAACGGATGACTGCTAATGGGAAGCCCAAGGCTTTTTATAGCAGCTCACATTCCTAATCGTTCCCGGATTAGGAATAGGAAGTTTCAGACTTCCTGAATAAATTAGGCAAGTCGTTGCCGCCTGACAGGCTGGAAGTCGTCTTGCCTGTTCGGACTTCCTGAATGAATCAGGCAAGTAGAATTGCCGCCTTTTGCTGACGTGTTGCTGACAGCTGGAAGTCGCCTAGTTTGTCGACGTCACTCTCTTGCGCTCCAAGTCTTCGTGGCGTATTTCTTCTTTTGCTCCAAGCGGCGTCTAAATAGGAAAGCTTCAGATCTTTCCTAATCTGGATTGTAACTAGTCGCTCCACATGTCATGTAACATGTATCGACTTCTTACTTTTGCGTTAAAAAATTATGCCAACACTTAAACGTAGCAACAATCTCCCCCTTTGGCAATTTTTTAGGCAAACACATTTTTAGGCACATCGTTCATCTTGTGGCAGTTACGCACAGCAAGCGATGCGGCTAAACACCTGTTTAAGTCCATCGTCATCTTGTGGCAGTTACGCACAGCAAGCGATGCGACTTCTGGTGGGGCTATTGGAGCGGCTTCTAGTTCGTCTTCTGGAGCGGCGACTTCTGTGCGCAACTTCTGGTGCGACTTCTGGCGTAGCCTCTGGTGGCGTAGCCTATCTATCTCCCCCTGTTTGTCTAACAATATTGCCAAAGGCAATCATACAATGAAATTCGACTAACAGCAGGGTATAAACCAGCTCCAACATGAGCAAATAAGTCAGCTCAAACATGAGGAAAATATCCCAAAATAAAAACAAGTGTCATAATGTGCAGAAAATTAACTCGGACATACCCCGAGGATTTAAGAGTGTGTTTGGAACAAGTTTTCAGAGTAAATTAGAGAAATACTTAAAATGAGTTGGAGTCATCAACATCATCTTCATCAGCAGGTGCAGAGCGGAGGTCATTGAGAAGAGCTTCACAGGCAGCTTTGCGGATTGTCAGAACAGCAATTGACTTCTTTAGGTCATTGATCATCTCCACCATTTCTTCCTCCATCCTAGTGCCAAGTGGTCCTGAAGGTCGGGAGCTGGAACCAACTTCTGATGCTTTGGCCGTAGGAGGTGCGAGATCCTTCATATGCTTGCCTTCGAAATTTTTTAGGCTGATAGCGAGGGGTGGTGGCTTCTTACCCGGAACATCCGTCTCTCGGACAATGTGAGGACATTGTTGGAGAAGAAGACCGGCGATCAATGAAGGAAACCCGATAGGAAGCTTGACAGCGCATGATTTGGCATGTTTGACTAGATGTTCAATGACATATAAGCCAAAATCAAGAGAAGATTGCGTACTTATTTGGTATATGAGTTTAGCCAATTCGATTTTGAAGCTCGACCCGTGAGTGGAAGGCGCCCAATTTGCCAAGCCAATGCGATACATAATTGAGTATTTGGCAGTAAGCTCAGCAGCCGCAATAGGGTCCTTGAAGGGCCAGACCTTCTTCTGTCCACCAGTGATCTCAACCGCCACTTTGTTCAAGTGGGACTTCTGGAGTGACTTCTAGGTCCTCTCTGCCTAGATAAGCATTGATAGTTGTGGCAGATATTTCAAAGCACTCCCCCCGAACAAATACTTTCCTGTACTCCGCATCTTCCGGGTCATCAAACTCACTTGAGAGGTTGACAATAAACTCTTTGACTAACGCTGGGTAGAATGGCCCGATGTTTATGACCGTATTGGTCAGACCTGCTCTTCAGAGAAGTTCCACAATTGTGTTTATCCCCTGAGCTTCTGTGGAGAGCTCTCTCTCTGGATAGATATTGCGCTGGTATACATACTACCATTTAACCGCGTTGTCTACAGAGTGGAATGAGACATTATCCGTAGGAGCTTTAGGAACATTTTTGGGGAGTTTCTGCCCTCCCATTTACTTTTTGACCCGTGGTAGTATAACACGGGTGTCTTCTTCTTCAGACTCCTCTTCTTCTGGAATAAAGGTTGCTACAGAAGTCAGTGACTTCCTTCTAGACTTCTTCGGCTGTTTAGAAGCCGATGCTCCTTCTTTCTCTGTGGTTTTTGTTTTTGGGGTTAATCTCCTTGGTACTTGGGGTTCTTCTTCTTCATCGACCAACCTTCTTGTTGGTAGCTTCCTTCTCTCAAGCCTTTTAGGCACAACTTCTTCTTCCAGGGTCTCTGCTGTATCTCCTTCTTCTATACTGATAATATTCTCTACAAGTTGAGTAACTTCTGGGATAACTTCAGTATCTTCATTCATCCTTGGATCACTGTCCTGGGCAACAAGTGGACTGTCGGCTTTCCGCAAGAATTCTTTTGGTGGGGACTTCTCAGGCGCAGGTGCAGATTTTTGGGGGATAGATTTATCTCCACATACGACATCATGGATCTCAGGGGCGAGAGTTCCTTAAGCCTCTTCAGACACCTCTTTGTCTACAGGGTTTACTACATAAGGGGTAGTAGGAGTACCTTGTAGGGGCGTCTTCGAAGTGTGAGAGCCTTCCTCTTCTAGGTTAGCAGATTTGTTCTTCTCTACAGTGGAGGTAATCGCCTCCATTGGTGCATCCTGAGGTTTCGCTGATCCTTCCCAGGGAGATTCCTTCCACGAGTTTTCACTCCGTATTTGTTCGTTGTTGATTTGGAGGCCGACAACTTCTTGGCAATCACTTTTGCCCTCATCTTTGCTCGTAGCTATTTGGAGGTAGATGGTATGCGTCCACTTCGGGTACCAACCATTTGACAGAGGATTTGATCGGAATTGATTTTGAGAGAAAGAGCAACTGCTATCGTTTGCAGATTTGTTTTTGCCTTTTCGTGGTGCCCTAGCGGTTTTGGGAAGGTGGAGGGGATGTGCAGGCTTTTTCTGCGGAAGTTGAAGGGGGTTGAGAGCCGATTGGTTTGTCGTCAGTTTTTTTCAATCATTCCCCTTTTTGAATTTTTTAATAAAAATTGTAGTTGGGCTTTTGATAATGAAATTTGGGTCCGGCTAGATTTTATGGACCCTGGTCGGTCCTGATAGAGAGAGTAAAAATCCACTCAAAAGCTCCCTCTCTTCTGTCTTGACTTCTGGTTACTCCAGACAGCAAAGTCCAAGGGATGACCTCAGACTTTCAAACCTGTTAGCATCTAACGCCTTTGTAAAGATGTCAGCGACTTGTTTCTCAGTGGGTAGGTACTCTAGCTTTATCTTCTTGTCTTCTATAGGTTCTCGAATAAAGTGGTGCCTGATATCAATATGCTTTGTTTTGCTGTGTTGTACTGGGTTTTTCGAGATATTGATAGCACTGATGTTGTCGCAGAACAAAGTCATGACTTCTTGCTTGACTCCATACTCTGCCAACATTTGTTTCATCCAAAGAAGCTGAGTACAGCTACTTCCGGCTGCAAAATATTCGGACTCAGCAGTAGACAAAGCAATACAATTTTGCTTTTTGCTGAACCACGATACAAGATTGTTCCCCAGGTAGAAACAACCTCCAGAGGTACTTCTTCGATCTGGTGTGCTTCCCGCCCAGTCAGCATCACAATATCCAACAAGAGTAGGAGAGGTATCAAAGGAGTATAGCAAACCCAATTCAGAGGTTCCCGAGATGTACCTTATGATCCTCTTGGCATGAGCTAAGTGACTGACTTTTGGATTGGCTTGATATCGAGCACAGACTCCCACGGAGTAAGCGATGTCGGGTCGACTTGCTGTTAGGTAGAGAAGACTTCCTATTATGCTTCGATAAAGGCTTTGATCAACTGGTTCTCCCATCTCGTCCTTGGTGCATTTGTCATGTGTGGCAATAGGAGTTCTCTTGTGTGAGGCCTTTTCTAACCCGAACTTCTTGACAATGTTCTTTGCATATTTGCTTTGGGAGATAAATATTTCATCTGACATCTGTTTGATCTCGAAGCTTAGAAGTATGTGAGCTCACCGACCATACTCATCTCAAATTCAGACTGCATATATTGGACGAACCGTTCCACCATCTTGTCTGACTTTCCTCCAAATACAATGTCGTCGACATATATTTGAGCAATCATGAAGTTCCTTCCTTCCTTCTTCACAAAGAGAGTTTTGTCTACTCCCCCTCGAATATAACCATTCTGTACTAAGAGTTGGGTAAGATGTTCATACCATGCTCATGGGGCTTATTTGAGACCGTAGAGGGCTTTCTTGAGTTTGTAGACATGATGAGGAGAGTCATGGTCTTCAAATCCCTTTGGTTGAGCAACGTAAACTTCTTCGTTGAGATTTCTCATTAAGAAGGCACTCTTTACATCCATCTGATAGAGTTTGAACCGCAGATGGCATGCTATGCCGAGAAGAAGTCGTATAGCTTCCAGTCTGGCTACCGGAGCAAAAGTTTCTTCGAAGTCAACTCCTTCTACTTGTGTGTACCCTTGAGCCACCAGTCTTGCTTTGTTTCGAGTGATGTTTCCTTGCTCGTCAGTCTTGTTTTTGAATATCCACTTTGTCCCGATGACATTGACATTGTCTGGCTTGGGTACAAGTTCCAAGACTTCATTCCTTGCAAATTGAACCAATTCTTCTTGCATGGCGCAGACCCAGTACTCATCATTGATGGCTTCTTGTATATTCTTTGGCTCAATTTTGGAAATAAAGAAAATGTTACCTATCATCTCTTTGTAGTCTAGAGATGCCTTTTGTCGAGTCCGCACTCCCTCATTTATGTTTCCTATCACATCCTGGGGTGGATGATTCTTCTGAATTCTTCTTGACAGAGCTCTCTATACCATAGGAGATGCCACTTTGTCCGGGATGATTGGGCTTTCGTCTTCAGATTCTTTGCTGCGCACTTCGCCTCTGACTTCCGGTCTGACTTCTCCTCTGACTTCTGGTCAGACTTCTCCTAAGAGATTTAGGACTTCTTCGTCCTCGTCACTGGGTTGCTTATTACTGTCATCGATCACGAAATTGATGGATTTCATGATAGTCTGGGTGCGTTTGTTGAATACACGAAAAGCCCGACTATTTCTGGAGTATCCAAGGAAGATGCCTTCGTCTCTTTTAGGATCAAGTTTGCGTCGAGGTTCCCTATCTGCAACTATGTAGCAGATCGATCCAAAGGCATGAAAATATTTGACATTAGGCTTCCTCCCCCTCCATATTTCATAAAGAGTGAGCGAAGTTCCAGGGTGGAGGGTCATTCTATTATGAATATGGCAAGCCGTATTCAAAGTTTCAGCCCAGAAGTGCTGCGGATATGTCTTTGGCTAACATCATGACTCTTGCCATTTCTTGAAGAGTGCGATTTTTTCTTTCAACGATCCTGTTTTGCTGAGGAGTGATGGGAGCAGAAAATTTGTGTGCAATTCCTTCAGCATCACAAAAATTTGCGAAGCTGATGTTCTCAAACTCCTTTCCATGATCACTTCGAAGTCGGACGACTTTTCCAATGCCTTCTCCTTATTCTTGTTGAGCTCTTCGACATAGGGCTTCAAAGACTGAAAAGGTGTCTGACTTCTCTCTGATAAAGTCTACCCAGGTGTATCTCGAGAAGTCGTCTACACAAACAAATATGTACTTCTTCCCTCCTAGACTTTCTACTTGCATAGGTCCCATAAGGTCAACATGAAGAAGTTCTAGAACACGAGAAGTAGTAAGATGTTGTACCTTCTTGTGTGACGTCTTGACTTGTTTCCCAATCTGGCATTCTCCACAAATTTTTCCTTCAATGATCTTGAGGTTGGGAACTCCGATGATCGCCTTTTCAGATAGAATCTTTTGCATGCTCCTCAAATTTATGTGGCCGAGTTTTTGGTGCCATAGCTTCGTCTCTTGTGCTTTGGTTAAAAAACATTTGTTTAGCAAGGTTGTGACTGTTGGAGACCATCGATAACAGTTATCAAGGGACCTGTGGCCTGTCATGACTTCCTTCTACTGTTCGTCTTTGACCGTGCACTTGTCACGAGTGAAGTTGACATCCAGATTTAAATCACATATTTGACTTATGCTGATGAGGTTGGCTGTAAGACCTTCTACCAGTAGATCCTCTTTCAAGCACGGTGAGTTGGGAAGGTTTAGTTTTCCTTTCCCGAGTACTCTAGCTTTTACTCCGTCACCAAAAGTAACAAAGCTATTTGTGCAAGGTATTAAAGTGACCAAGAATGAGCTATTACCAGTTATATGTCGAGAGGATCTACTATCAAAGTACCAATCATTGCTGGTTGAGGCCTTTAGAGCGGTGTAAGCAATATTTGCTTGATAGTTTACCTCCTTGACTCGCCATTCCTTACGTGGTTGTGCTTTCTTGATGGTGGTTCTTTGCTTAACGAAGCTCCTTCCACATAGGCGATAGCAGAAAGGTCTAATATGACCTCTTCGTCCATAGTGATGACATACCCAGTTATGTCTTTTGTTCTGTGTCTTTGAAGCGACCAGGGTATGAGGCTTTTTGGTCGCTTGGTCAGGCGTGAAGTTAGTAGACTTCTGACGAGACTTGTGGGTGACAACCTTCTGAGGGACGAAGACGGTGTGTGATGATGATACTTCTTTCGAATATCCAAGACCTTCCATATTTCTAGCTGGTTTTCCGATCGAGAGAATTTGGTCTAGAGTGTCAGTGCTTGGATTCATCATCTTTACCGACTTGGTGACTTGTTCTAACTCGCCTTTTAACCGAGCAACTTCCTTTTTGAGATCAATAGTAGTTTCAAGAAGTCGTGACTTGTCTTCATTAAGAGAAAGAATGAGAGCATTCTGTTTTTCGATTACCTGAGAGTCTTCAGGCCACTTGGCATACCATTCGTTGTATGCATTGTTGAGAGTCTCATCGGATAGCTCATTATCAGAGTCATACTTCTTTGAATTCTCGGAAGGTTGCTCTATTGTGGAGGAAGTAAAAGCAGCATAGTTACTTGTATGCTCAACGCCACTGTCCTCCTCATCTTCATCGTCAGTTAGAGAGGCATTGAATCCCTTCTTCTGTTTCTTTACGAAGTTAGGATATTCTTTCTGCATGTGTCCATACCCTTCACATTCAAAACACTGAACTCCTCTTTCTTTTCCTGATCGCTCTCCTCTTCTACCATCGCTATTTGTGCTTTTGAACTTCTGGAACTTGTGCTGCGGCTTGTCTCAGACTTCTCGGGTGACATTCCTTACTGTCATCTAGCTAAATCTTTTCATGACTTTATTGTAGTTTTTGGCCATCATAGCGATAGTTTCCTCAATGTCACTATCCGAATTAGAGTGCGTCAAGTTCTTCTACTTTTGGGTAGAACTTTTGAAAGCCACACCTTTATGTTTCTTCTCGATAAGAGGTAGGGAGAGCTCGAAGGTCATTAGAGATCCCATAAGTTCATCAAACTTCAGTGTCTTCAAGTCATGGACTTCTTCTATGGCGGTAATCTTCATCTTGAATCTGGGACTTAGGGCTCTCAGCGTTTTTCTGACCAAATCTTCATCGGTCATAGGCTTGCCAAGTGAATATGATTCATTGGCCAGATCCTTGATGCGTACATTAAACTCCGCAATAGTTTCGTCTTCATTCATGGTAAGGGCCTCAAAGTTGGTCGTGAGGTTCTGTAACATCTGCTCTTTGACTTTGGAAGTACCCTCGTAAGCAACATCAAGAGTGTCCCAAGCAATTTTGGCACTTGTTCACGTGTTGATGAGTCAAAACACATTCTTGTCTACTCCATTAAAAATAGCATTGAGTGCACGAGAATTACCTAGGGCGGCTTTATCTTCTTCCGCGCTCCACTCTTTTTCTGGTTTGGTACTAGTTTGATTTCCATGAGCATCAACATAGTGAGGTTCCTCCCATCCATTGATGACAGACTTCCAGGTTTTGCTGTCGAGGGACTTCAAAAAGGCACACATTCGTGCTTTCCAGTATCCATAATTTGTTCCGTCGAGCACTAGTGGTCGATTGACAGATCCTCCTTCCTTCGAATCCATATTAGCTATTCAGAATTTTGCAGGAAAATCACCTAATAGATAAGGTGTCTCCTCTGATACCAATTGAAATTCTGAATTGTAGCCGAGTCAAGAAGTCGAACACAAAGTCGTAACTTGTGTATCGACTACTTGCCTAAATTGCAGATTGTGGTAAATAACAAACAATCAATAATAACGACACCAGAGATGATTACCTAGTTCGGTGACTCCGCACCTACATCTGGGGGCACTTTGCCAGTGGAAAGGTTTTTACTATAAGGTAGTCAATAGTACAACTTCAAGCACCAACTAGCTATCACACAAGCTATTGTCCTAAGCTACTATAGATCTCACCGTGAACAACCTCGACCAAGGGCCTCTCCCCCTGTCTTTGAGATCCTCTAAATTCCACCTTCGAGCAAGCCTATGCTCGGTGTCGTAGTCTTCTTTGACGGAGTTGTGAATCTTCAATCACAAACAAAAATTCTAACCGATCCAAACACTCAATCTTTACGACTTGATGTTTGATCGGAGCAAAACCGTTCTAGCAAATCTAATCAGCCTCTCAACTCGCCAATGGTGCACGGTTAAGAGCTCTGAGAAATCTTGTAATTTTAGAACAAGAACGGATGACTGCTAATGGGAAGCCCAAGGCTTTTTATAGCAGCTCACATTCCTAATCCTTCCCGGATTAGGAATAGGAAGTTTCAGACTTCCTGAATAAATTAGGCAAGTCGTTGCCGCCTGACAGGCTGGAAGTCGTCTTGCCTGTTCGGACTTCCTGAATGAATCAGGCAAGTAGAATTGCCGCCTATTGCTGACGTGTTGCTGATAGCTGGAAGTCGTCTGTTTTGTCGACGTCACTCTCTTGCGCTCCAAGTCTTCGTGGCGTCTTTCTTCTTTCGCTCCAAGCGGCCTCTAAATAGGAAAGCTTCAGATCTTTCCTAATCTGGATTGTAACTAGTCGCTCCACATGTCATGTAACATGTTGTACCGACTTCTTACTTTTGCGCTAAAAAATTATGCCAACACTTAAATGTAGCAACAAAGTCACTCGCCCTTTCACCTAAACTCGTGAAAGGTGCCTTTGTCATTTTGCCCATTAGGCAAGATTCACATCTCTCAATTGAAGTAAATTCAAGTGGACTTAGAAGTCCAGACTTGTGCAGTGCTGAGATGTGTTTCTCGCCTATGTGCCCTAAACAACAATGCCATATCACAGTCTGGTTTAAATCATCGGATTTAAGCCTTTTATTGTTTACGTTATATATAGAACTTGCGTTAGTGTTTTGAGTACTTAAAACATACAAACCACCAATCAACGAAGCATTTCCATAACAAACATGATTTTTATAAATATTGAATAATCCATCAGAAATAGAAAAACAATATCCCTCCTTGTCAAGCAGAGATATCGAAATAATGTTTCTGCAAAACGCATGTACACAATGAACGTTGTTTGAATATAAAACAAGCCATGTGTGCAAACTGAGACTAATAGTTCCTACAACAATTGCTGAGACTTGATTGCCATCACCAACTCGTAGATCCGCTTCGCCGCTGCCCATATCTTTTCTACTTTTCATAACCTGCACATTAATACAAATGTGAGACTCTGCACCGGTATCAAGTGCCCAAGAATATGAAGTAGAAAGAGTGAGATTAAGCTCAATAACATAAATACCTGGCCCTAAAGACGTGGAAGTCCCACTCTTCTTCTGATACTCCTTGAGCCTTTTGCAATCCCTTTTCCAGTGCCCCGGCTCCTGACAATAATAATAGACAACATGTGTGTCCTTAGCATTCACAGCAGCCTTAGGAGCTGCTTGAACCTTTACCACGCGATATCGACGAAAAACTCAATTTTTCTCGATTCGCTAATTATTCTCTCAAACCGAACCTATGGCACAAAACCTCCAGTTTTGTCCATATATTACTCCTCAAGAAACATCAATGTTTCCTTGTCTCAAGTTATCCGCCTTGTATGTGTGTGACCCTCTAGGCTCATGCCACCGTTGGCAGATCGGCGCAAAAGATCGCTCTTGCCCGATCAATCATAAGTGGTCTCTAGTAAAACATTATGATTACCCAAGGTGCATGATGATCGATGATTCGACTTAACCTTTGTGCGTACAAGTCACCATCCTGTTATCTCTAGATATCCCGATTGATCACAAGGCATAGAGTCGTCTCCCTTGTTCAATCAATCATTGTTACTTGATATGCGAGATGGCTGAGAACTGATAACCCGTATCATTGGCATGGCCATGCTCTTTCTCTCAGTCAGTCTCCATCAAGAGGCCTTCTAACGGATATCTTTCCCATACCGTAGTATGAGGGATAAATCCCTTAGCCGTCTTTCGTGTCACTCATGCAACCCGTTCCGCCACCCAATCATGCCCTTTATGGCAATCCTTTTACAGAAAGCGTTTGGCGCAAGTTAAAGCCGTACGTTCATTGCATAGTGATCACAAAGACTCCTTGGTCTAAGGATGCCGTGACAAGCTATCGCATTTGAATATGTTTATGGCTTAATCTATGAAAACACTATTCAAAGCGGGTCGTCCGATATCAATCACCTCATGATATCTATGATATGGTTCCAGGATCCCTCATCCCTATGACAAGTAGAACTACGTCATTAAGAACCATCCTCATACTGGTCGCTTCTTAGGAAGCATGTTTTGACCAGGGACTCGTTAAGAGTGATCCGTACAGGTTTATGGTTCTACTACTTTAGTGGTCATAAATCAGATCATGCTTAACATATTACTTCAACACATAAGTAATACAAAGCCGTTTTATATATATGTTACAAACGATGATAATGTACATAGGCGTTTACAGGCTAATAGCAATTGGACTAGGGCACAAATGCTATCAATCTCCCACTTGCCCCTAGTTCCAATCTAAGTCCCAGTCTATACCCATTGACCTAACATGTTTATCATGTTTTGCTCGTGGAACAGCCTTGGTCAAGGGGTCGGCTGTGTTATCATCAGTTGCAACGTAGTGGATCTTCACGTCACCTTTTAGCAAGAATGTCGCGGATGATGTGATACTTTCTGAGTACATGTTTGGATCTGTCATGTGCCCTAGGTTCCTTAGCTTGCGCAATGGCCCCGGTGTTGTCACAATATAAGTCTACTGGGTTAGATGGGTTTTTAATTACACCTAACCCAGCCATGAAACTCCTGATCCATAGAGCCTCTTCTCCCACTTCGGATGCGGCAATGTACTCAGCTTCGGTCGTAGAGTCGGCAATGGTGTCCTGCTTCTTGCTTTTCAGCTGAAAGCTCCACCGTTCAACATAAACATATAACCCAACTGACTTTTAACTCATCGGGGTCTGTCTGGAAAACTAGCGTCAACATATCCTTTGACGACTAGATCATCATTTCTTCCCCCGTATACAAGAAAAACGTCTTTGGTTTTTCTCAAAAATCGAGAATCGCCTTGACGGCAATCCAATGTTCCTCACCGGGTTCGGACTGATGTCTACTGGTACAGCTTAGGGCAAACGAGACATCCGATCTCGTACATATCATGGCACACATTATGGACCTTATAGCCGAAGCATATGGGATCTCATTCATTCTTGCTAGCTCTGCAGGTGTCTCAGCACACTACTTCTTGCTTAGCTTTATGTCATGACGCATGGGCAGCAGTCCTTTCTTTGAATCTAGCATCGAGAATCTTCTCAATATTTTGTCTATGTAGGTGCTTTGACTTAAGCCTAAGACCCGCTTGGCACGGTCTCTATATATCTTGATCCCCAAGATGTAAGAGGCCTCGCCCAAGTCCTTCATTGCAAAACACTCACCTAACCAAGTCTTTGTTAAGAGCAAGGTAGGGACGTTGTTTCCAATGAGCAGTATGTCATCAACATAAAGCACCAAGAAGACTACTTTGCTCCCATCTGCCCTTTTATATATACGCAAGGTTCATCATCGTTCTTGTTGAAGCCAAACTGTTTCACAACTTCATCAAAACGTTGATTCCAACTCCGAGATGCTTGCTTCAAACCATAAATTGATTTGAGCAACTTGCAAATCTTTCCCTTATTCTTAGGATCCTCAAAACCCTCAGGCTGGGACATATAAACGTCCTCAGCTAACCTCCCGTTGAAGAAGGCGGTTTTGACGTCCATTTTCCATATCTCAAAATTGCTACGGCAAGTAGAATGCGGATAGATTTGACCATAGCTACTGGAGAAAAGGTCTCTTCATAGTCAATTCCGTGGATTTGCCTATAACCTTTTGCTACCAGTCTTGCTTTATAGGTCTGAGGTTTGCCATATCTTTATTTTAAAGATCCATTTACACCCAATGACTTTTACGTCAGTGGTTTGATCCACCAAGTCCCACACTTGATTATCTGACATGGATTGCATTTCTTCCCTCATGGCTTCCAGCCATTTCTCAGAGTCGGTTCCGTCCTTATTAACTGTAGCAATTGGTTCTTGCTCAACGACTACTTCTGGTGGACGTCCAGTGGTTCCTGAGTGACCATCTCATCTAGAAATTCATTAAGATGAACAGCCCTCCCACTGACTGTCTTGGAAATAAATTCTTTTTCCAAGAATGTCCCACCTCGATTATGAATACGGCTGTTTGCAGAGCGTAACCCCAGAAGGAGATCGGGAGATATGTGAGACTTAACATCGATCGAACCATATCAAACAATGTCCGATTCCTTCGCTCGGACACACCATTGAGTTGCGGTGTTCCTGGCGGAGTCTACTGAGATAGTATTCCACTTTCTGTAAGAAACTCTTCGGATAAGTATTCTCCACCCCGATCAGAACGGAGTGCCTTGATACTTTTTCCGAGTTAGTTTTCTACTTCAGTCCTAGACTCCTTGAATTTATCAAAGGCTTTGGACTTATGTCTTATGAGATAGACATAATCATATCTACTGAAATCATCAGTAAACGTGATAAAGTAGCCTAAACCACATCTGGCTGGTGTACTCATTTGGTCCACATACGTTTGAATGTATTAGACCTAATAGATCACCTGCCCTCTCACCTAAACCAGTGAAGGGCATTTCAGTCATCTTGCCCATTAAACAAGCTTCGCATCTATCAATCGTTTGGTATTCGAATTGACTTAGAAGTCCGCGCTTATGAAGCGCTGAGATGCGTTTCTCATTTATGTGACCTAGACGACAATGCCAGATTAGAGTTTGGTCTAAATCATTAGCTTTAAACCTCTTAGGTAGAACAAGGTTAATAGAACCCACGGCAGTTGCGGTAACTCTCACGTTGTTCCCAACTCTTAGGTCCACCTCGCTTTCCCCATATCTCTTCTACTATTCTACACTTGTATATCCGTACAGACATGAGACTCAGCTCTAGTGTCTAGTAACCAAGTATTTATCGTAGAAAGATATAGCTCTAATGGAATACCTGATGAAGTAGCGGCCCCACCGCCCTTCATCTGATCCTCCTTCAGCTGCTGACAGTCTTTCTTCCAGTGACCAGGCTTTTGGCAGTAGAAACAGACCGACTCCTTTGCCTTCCGCTTGCCTTTTACGGGCATGGAAGGTTTAGGAACAAATGGTCTGATCTTCCTTGCCAGGTGCATTGGGCCTTTACCCTTGCCACCACCAGCTTTGAAGTTCGATCCCTTCATACGTAGGACGTGTGGACCTACGGAGCTGCCTGCTGACATCTTGCTGGTAATGAGTTCTCGGAGAACAGTGTATTTTTCAATACGTACTTTCTCTTTGAACATATTCTTGATCTGCGCAAACATTGCAAACGGATCATGGGATAGCTCCATAAACTGCTTCTGGAGGTCCGCCTCTATGCAGCCCAGCATGACACACGCAACGTCGATAGAGTCGTTAAGGTGTTTCTGGTACGCATCCTTAACGACCCTCGTTGCGTTGGCAGCTGGCTCCACCGGGATAGCCTTATCAAGGACGTACTCCCTGTGTTCCAACTTTAACATAAGTCGTAAATTTCTGTCCCAGTCTAGGTAATTTGTCCCGTTGAGTTTACACTTTTCGAGTATAGTCCTCAACGACAAATTAGACGAGTTTGTTGAATTACTAGCCATTTCTACACGAAGAAAGTAAATTTAATCAGAAAAGTTGAATAAATTTACGAAGATCCGAATTAAACACCAACCATAAGATTCTAAGGTTTAGAATCTTAAACCAAGATCCCTTATTCGTCATTTGAAGTACGCTAAGGCGCACCGCTCCAATTGACTTATTTAGGTAGGACGTCCGTCCAATTACAACCCGTGTAACTCTTAGTCAGGGTATGTGCAAAAACACACGGCTTACCCTTCCGATGCCCCAGCTCGACCTCAGGCCAAGAATCGTGGTCGAGTCAACCAACCTTCACTAACGAGTTAACTTTGTGCAGATGCTCCGCTAAGGCGCAGGACATCCCACAAAGTTTACCATTCCCATCTAGAACCCATTCGATCGATGCTCCGCTAAGGCGCACGACACCGATAAAATGTTTCTACACGGGTGTGAATTTGGGTGGCATCGCACTTGACTCAAATTAGCTTGTAAATTGGTTGTGCTTAATAATTCGAAAGTATTTGGTACAATTACGAACCTGTCATCAACAACCCGTGTTGTGACGTTTCTAATTGTATTACATACTATCTTCATTTGAATCCGTCATTTGCAACCCGTGCAAACACGTTTCAATTTTGAACTCATCAATCACAACCCGTGCGATGATAGTTCACAACGCTTTAAACATGCAAACAATTAAAGTTGATTTTAATCTTTGCATGTGAGGTGATGGCTTATAAACTTATAAGCTAATCATGCAAGCATGTTATTAATTAAATAATTCAAGCAAGCATTCATAAAGCGTTAAATATGCATTTTATAGCCCATCCTAAACTTAGGATTCTACGAGTCTTCACATATTCTCGTCTTTCTCATTCGGGCTCCCACTAGCTCTTGGACTTCCTCCAAGACCGTCATCGTGCTCGATTTTCCATCCTTCTCGTCTTTGAGTAATAATTACAATTAATACTCGGTTCGTAAACCGGATAAAAAATAATTACACTTTATGGGCTCGAATAAAAGAATAATTACACGCTAACACTAACGGTATGCAAACCGTGAAAGCGATAAAATCTAATGGGCTACTAATGCATCATACATTTCATCACATCATACAACATGTTATCACACAAACATGTTATCAAATAATATGCAATAATTCCGATTTTAATTTTGCCAAGTTGCTTGGTCGGGTTTATCGAAACTAGACCTTTTCGAAAAACGGTTTATCGAAACCGATTAAATTTTGAAAGTTTTCGAAATATTGGATCGCAGGTTCGTGACACGGATCAAACACCACGCACGAACCAAGTCGGGCCAAGCCAATGGGCCGAAGCCCCATTGGGCCGAGCCCAACTATGCACGGCCCGGTTTTGGGCCTTGGAAGGCCTAAACCGGCCTTGCCGCCACTCTCGGCCTCGCCCGAGAGTGGGAACGGGCTCGGTCACCGCCGGCCTCCCCGGCCTCCGGTGACCTCCGTTCGGTACCTCCAATCCGGCTCCCCGAGAGTCCCTTCTCGGACCCGACAAATCCAATAATTTCCGAAAAATTCCAAATTCAATATATTTTTCAAAAATAACATATTTCATGCAAATATCCCAAAAAGCATTAAAATCATGTTATCAACAATTATGGCATTTGTATCATTACAAAACCAAAATAACATACAAGGATCTCGGAGTGGTAGACCGCCTCTAATACCACTGTTGGGTCCCGGGGCATCCTAATTACGTTCATGGCAGCGGAAGCAACCTATAAACCGCCCCTAACCTGCGCAAGATCGACTACCAAGTTAGATCCTTAGGAAATCGAGTTTTCGGGTTTTACCAGAATCTGCCCGACAGAAAACCGAGACTTTGAAGCTCTATATCTCGAGCTACATATCTCCAATTGCTTCGGTTCTTTTTGGAGATTAAACCTCGACCAATTCCCTACATCTTTTGTGTTTTGCTCTAAACCCAGTTCGGACGAGAAGACCTTCGTCTGGAGCAAAACATTTTTCCCGTCTCGCTGGACAGACTCTGCGGACCAGTCTGCTTCTCGGCCTTGTATCTCCTAAACCAACGCTCCTTTTGAAAATCAGTATTTCACAAAAGTTGTAGCCCTTGGACTTATCTTTCCAATGCCGCAAGTTTCAGGTCAATCGGAGCTCGGACGAAGCGGCTATGGCTCACGCATTTTTGGTCATCGGAACTGGACAATCTGGACAGTTTCTCCATTTTGCATTTAGTCTTCGTTGAATCGATAAAGAAGAACGTTCGGATCTTCTTCTCTAAAGCAAGTCCACACCAAGGGGATGATCTTGATGATCCCTCACTTAATTGCCTACTAGAACAATTAAATGAAGAACAAGAGAGCAAAGAGAGGAGAGAGTGTTGTGAGAGTTGTGTGATTCTTGAATTAATGAATGAATGCTAGATATTTCAATTCATCATCCAACAAGCATGGGTCAAAAGTGATTGGTATGGGCTTAAAGGTGCTTTAACCCACACCCCTTAAATCACTCACCTCTTAATCCACAATCACCAACTAAGCATGGTGTTGTGTAGCCCCCACACATGGACCCACCATGTGGGCCGGCCATGAGGTCTTGTTGGGCCCTTAATGGGCCGGCCATGAGGCTTCATGGGCCGAGCCCAATGGGCCCTCCCGTGTTGTCTCATGCCGTGTCCAAAAATCGCCCGACCCTTTTGTCGTCACTTATCAAACAAAGTCCGACGCGATATCGACGAAAAACTCAATTTTTCTCGATTCGCTAATTATTCTCTCAAACCGAACCTATGGCACAAAACCTCCAGTTTTGTCCATATATTACTCCTCAAGAAACATCAATGTTTCCTTGTCTCAAGTTATCCGCCTTGTATGTGTGTGACCCTCTAGGCTCATGCCACCGTTGGCAGATCGGCGCAAAAGATCGCTCTTGCCCGATCAATCATAAGTGGTCTCTAGTAAAACATTATGATTACCCAAGGTGCATGATGATCGATGATTCGACTTAACCTTTGTGCGTACAAGTCACCATCCTGTTATCTCTAGATATCCCGATTGATCACAAGGCATAGATTCGTCTCCCTTGTTCAATCAATCATTGTTACTTGATATGCGAGATGGCTGAGAACTGATAACCCGTATCATTGGCATGGCCATGCTCTTTCTCTCAGTCAGTCTCCATCAAGAGGCCTTCTAACGGATATCTTTCCCATACCGTAGTATGAGGGATAAATCCCTTAGCCGTCTTTCGTGTCACTCATGCAACCCGTTCCGCCACCCAATCATGCCCTTTATGGCAATCCTTTTACAGAAAGCGTTTGGCGCAAGTTAAAGCCGTACGTTCATTGCATAGTGATCACAAAGACTCCTTGGTCTAAGGATGCCGTGACAAGCTATCACATTTGAATATGTTTATGGCTTAATCTATGAAAACACTATTCAAAGCGGGTCGTCCGATATCAATCACCTCATGATATCTATGATATGGTTCCAGGATCCCTCATCCCTATGACAAGTAGAACTACGTCATTAAGAACCATCCTCATACTGGTCGCTTCTTAGGAAGCATGTTTTGACCAGGGACTCGTTAAGAGTGATCCGTACAGATTTATGGTTCTACTACTTTAGTGGTCATAAATCAGATCATGCTTAACATATTACTTCAACACATAAGTAATACAAAGCCGTTTTATATATATGTTACAAACGATGATAATGTACATAGACGTTTACAGGCTAATAGCAATTGGACTAGGGCACAAATGCTATCAATACTATGACCTAACTCCGGCCCCCATCTGGCCTTGATCAGTAGAGCGTGATCATTTAGAGTTAGCCTTATACCGATCGCTTCTTATGAAGCTATTCCGATCGGGGACTACTTAAGTAAGATTTTATCTTATCTGTAGATCTACTATTATGTGTTGACACATCAATGATACAGATCAAATCATACTTAAGATATTACTATAATACTTAGTAATATGAATGCCAATTTTATTTCAACTAATAATCTTATTACATGATTAGATTGAAAATACATTGTGCTAGGGCACAAAAACCCAACACTAGCGGCGTTTAGTGTTGACTCAGGAGCTGGGTTCTGGGTAACGATATAATCCTTATGTTCATGCTTGAGAATAAGTCTCAAGTTCCGACCCCAATCGAGAAAGTGAATGTCGTTAAGCTTATCTTTCTTGATTTGGGACCTTAGCGCGCTGTTGTCAGAGTGTGTTGTGTTTGCCATTATATGTACACGGTAAAAGAAATTTTAATCAGTATCTGTTTAGAATTAAAGTTGGAGATTGAGATTTAAAATGTTTGTCTGATTCTAAACTTTAGAATCTGAACCAGGATCCTTGCATACCCTCGATTGAAGTGAACGTAGGCTCACCGCTCCAACCGATGGTACCAAGGTAGGATGGCTCATCCAGTTACAATCCCATGTAGCTCCTGGCTAGGGTTTCTACATAAAATGTACACGACATACCCTATCATGATACCCTAGGTCAGCCCTAGCTGACAATCGTAGAATAGTCTACCAAAACTCAACCATGACTTAGTTTAATATGGCTACTACGCGTACGCGCACGCATCTGTATTAAACTGTCCAACTCATTTGGCCTTTCTCCCATATGAATGCTACGCGTAGGTGCACACAATCACAGGTTCGAATGTTTTTTGAGTGTTGAGCTTTGGTTTGTATCTCGCTTGACTTGTAATTATTTGTGAATATGTGTTTTAATACTCCCTGATTGTATATCGATACAATCTTAATTGAAATCATCAACTACATATCAATGTAAAGATGATTCCAAGTCCAATTACATGCATAGCTGATTAAATTATGGTTTTTAATCTTCCGCACGTGGGTGATAGTATAAACTACATAAACTCATGCATTTAAAGTAAACATATATTCATACATTCAATATAAATGTAAATAACCATGTATAGCCTAGCCCGACATACATCCTAAGAAAAAAAAAACAAAACATAAAGACTAAATATTCAGTTTTGTGCTCGATTCTTCCTCGTGGACTCCCACTGGCTTGGAGCCTCCTTAGGAACTCCACCGTCTCCGTCTTGATTTCTTTCTCGCGTCGGTCTTGGTAATTACAAAAATATTTAAATTACAAATGAACGACAACACGTATGTCGTAATTAAATTACAAACCAAAGCAACTACGCAGGTTGCAAAATAAACCGAAATCTAGACGGGCTAAGCTACACATCACATTGAAATCAACATGTTGTCAAACATCATGTTATCAAACACTATGTTATCAAACAAAAAAATTCATTCCAAATTTTATCTTGCTTAAATGTGGGAAAAATCTAGTTTATCAAAACTAGATGGTTTTAAATTAATTAGTCGAAATTGAACCGGCTTACCCCCGATTTATCGAAACTAGACCGGGTCTGAAAAATTTGAATTTTGGGAAATTCCCCAGGAGAGGACACGAGCCAAGGATCGGCCCATACCCACGGGGTTTATCGGCCAACCCCGGCTTGCCCACACGTCGCCTACGGGCGACCATAGGCGTGCTCGGAGCCAACGATATGGTCGGCCAAGGGCTTGACCATGAGCGCCAAAGGGCCTCCCATGGGCGAGCCTTTGGTCTCGACCTAGTCCGCCAATGGCAACAACCATTGGCGCCCAAGGGCCACCCATGGACGCGCCCAAGGCTCAAACGTGGTCGCCTGCGGCACGCCCATGGGTGGCTCGCAGCCTGCCTTGGTCGGCCCGAGGCGACCTGGTCAGCCTTTGGTGCTGAACATGGTCTGCCCGAGGGTTGTCCCTGGTCCACCAAAGGGCTAAACCATGGTTAACCATGGCTCGGCCATGGCTAACCCAAAATAGCCCCAAACATTCAGATATTCAGCATTCAAAGTCAACTCCAAAAATCAAATTTCTCATATTCATATCATTCAAATACTGAAGAACACATATGAATTTATCCAGGATTTAAATCTAATCCTAACATGTTCAAAATCAATATCACATATCAACACATGCTCTGATACCACTGTAGGAATCCATGGGGTCCAAACAATTAAACTCATGCATAGCGAAAGCAAATATAACCATGGATTTGGTTAAACTAATCTAAAAGGATCATCATGAGATAAAAATTCCATAAAGTATGAATATGAAATTAATATGAAAATATACAATTTCCATAACCGAATCAACCTAACACAAAATGCTTTTGTGTTCTCTAGACGTATCCACACAAGCAAAGTTCATTTTCTAAAAGGTTTCTTCAAACAAATTTGATAGTTTTGATGTGAAGAAGATGCAAAATAAATGAGTGAAGAAGAGAGAGGGGAGGACGGCAACAAGAGGGAGAGAGGGACGCCAAAATGGGAGAGCTTTTGGGAAAAATTAAATTGAAAATCAATTCTTTGATTTTCAAATTCTTTCCCTTAATAAAATCACATAATTATCTTCTTAATATAATACCTTAGCCGTCTTTCGAGGTCACTCATGTATCTTTTATCTGAGCCAATCAGCGCCCTTATAGGCTATAGCTACCCTTTTACAAGTAATATTAGACTAGGTCAAACTTATACACTTATTACATAGTGATCACAAGGACTCCTCGGTTTAAGGATACAATGACAAACTACGATATGTGAGTATGTTCATGACATCATTTATGCTACATACTTACCATCGGATCGTCTAATATCATTCCCCTAATGAAATCTATGATCTAACTATGGCACTCGCATTGCCATGATCAGTAGAGCGTGATCATAAAGAGTTAGCCTCATACTGGTCGCTTCTAATGAAGCTTAAATGACCAGGGATACATTAAATATGATTTGTTAAGATATGTAGTTCTACTATTAGTGATGACACACATAATGATACAAATCAAATCATATCTAATATATTACTACAACACATTAGTAATATAATGTCGTTTTATTTATTCTTAACGATGATTAAACATTACATTTAGATAACTTATTACATTGGGCTAGGGCACAACTCTAACAGGTTCTTGGCTCCCTTTCGATCAATGATCTCAAGTTTAAATTCTTGCAATAACAAGACCCGTCGTATCAACTGGGCCTTTGCCTCCTTCTTCGCCAACAATTACTTCAAGGCGGAATGGTTTGTGTGCACTAAGGTTTTCGAACCTATCGCCTACGGTCAAAATTTTTCAAAAGCAAAAAATACTGCAAGTAATTCCTTTTCCGTCACAGTATAGTTTTCTTGAGAGGCCATTAAGTGTTTTGTGCGCATGGTAAATTGCTCGGAAGACCTTCTCGTGCTTTTTCCCAAGCACCGCATCGAGTGCATAGTTACTAACATCGCACATGCTCTCGAATGGACGATTCCAATCCAGTGCCACCACCACCGGTGCCTTTGCCAACCTAGCTCTCAACTCGTCAAAAGCTTCCTTGCACTCTTTTGTAAATTCAAACTTTACATCCTCTCTAATAACTTACAAAGTGGGTTAGAAATTTTAGAGAAGTTTCGAATAAATCGCCAATATAACCCGGCATCATCAAGAAAACTTTGAACTTTGCTTGATCAACTTCTATTCCCTCCTTGGAAATTTTGTGGCCAAGCACAATGCATTCATTCACCATGAAATGGCACTTCTCCCAATTCAATACTAGCTTGGTCTCTCGCATCTCTTAAGCACCTTAGTTGGATGCTCCAAACATTCATCAAAGGACTTTACGAACACCGAGAAGTTGTCCATGAAGATTTTCAAATAATCCTCGGCCACGTCCGAGAAAATTGCCATCGTACATCGTTGAAATGTGGCGGGTGCATTGCAAAACCCAAAAGGCATGCGTCGGAAAACAAAGGTCCTATATGAGCAAGTGAAAGTCATCTTCTCTTGATCTTCCACGAGTATATAGATTGGTATTATCCACTATGGCCGTCCAAGAACCAAAAATAATCAATTCCCGCCAAGCGATCTAGCATTTGATCGATGAAAGGTAACGAGAAGTGGTTTTCCTTGTAGCATTTTTTAGCTTTCGATAGTTCATATATATGCGCCACCCAATCACCGTTCTTTAAGGGATAAGCTTGTTCTTAGACTTAGCAACCACGATTAGCCCCCCCTTCTTTGACACGCATTGGACGAGACTCATTTACTATCGGAAATGAGATATATTACTCTAGCATCTAGCCATTTCAAAACCTCCTTCTTCACAACTTCTTTCATTGCCAGATTCAGGCGACGTTGATGCACTACGGACCCTTGGCAATCCTTCTGAAGAATGATCTTATGCGTGGAATAGGTCAGATCTATGCATTGAATGTCGGCAATAGTCCAACCTAAAGCATGCTTTTGTGCTTGGAGTATATTCATCAAGCTCCTCTCTTGCTCTTGTGAAAGGGAAGAAGAAATAATCACCGGAAGAATAAAATTTGGCCCCAAAAATCGATACTTCAAGTGTGAAAATAAGACTTTCAACTTGAGATTAGGTGCTTCCTCGACGGATAGCTTGGCATGGGGGATATCTCGATCCCCGTGAAATAATGGCTCCACAAACCGTAACCCATCTTTCTTCTGATAAAAGCCGATTGCATATAAATGAATATGCTCCATCAATTCCTCACTTTCCTCTAAATCTAGTTGTTCATAGAAAACACGAGAGAAACCGTTAAATAGACGCCAAATTCGAGAACTCCAAGTTAGGAGTTCTAATTCCCTTGAGAATGTCAAACACGATAGTCTCCAAACCCACCGTCATCTCCAATACTCCTTCCTTGACTCGAATCACCGTGTCGGCGGTTGCTAGAAAGGGTTGTCCCAATATGAGATTCACATCCTTACTAGCCTCGTAGTCATGGATGAAGAAATCCTTGGGCACTAAGAATTTGCCTATTTTCACCAATATGTTTCCCACAACTCCATAAGGGACAACCACCGAGTGATCGGCTAGTTGTAATTTCACCATGGTTTCTTTCATGGAAGTAAACCCCAACTCTTCATATAACATTAAAGGCATTACATTGACACTGTAACATAGATCACAGAGGGCCTTTTAATATGAAAACCCAATCCCTATTGGTACTCCAAAAGTCCTGGGATCTTTCATTTTTTGTGGAAGTGTATTTAGCAAAGAACTTGCTTCGGGACTCATTTTCATCATAGGCTCCTTATGAGCCTTAGTTTTTATTTGATCAAGTTCCTTTAGAGTCCCATGGATATCACTCATTTTCTCCAAAGCTTTCATCATAAGGGCATTTATGTCCACCTTTTTTCAAATTACTCAAACAATCTTGAGTCATCCTGGTGTCCTCTCTCTTTCTCGCCCTTTGTGGAAATGGGGGAATGAGCTTAGGTGTCCATGATTCACTAGTAACCTCATTAGCTTTGTTCACTACAAGAGAGATAGCGTTCACTTGTTGCTTTCCATTGTCATGGGGTTTCTCGGTGTTACTTGGGAGTGTTCCCATAGGCCGTGGAGCACTTTCTTGATCTATACGTGTTTTAATGTTCTTCATTTCTCTCTTGACCTCCTCATTGAGTGAGGTTTGACTCTTCATGAAAGTGGCAAGAATGTCCTTCAAAGATGGATGTTTTCCCTTTTTCATATGTCGAAGGTCGATTTCCTTGGTAGTTACCTCCTTGTGCTCTTTCTTGGAAAACCTTATCATAGCCTCGAGATTGATTGTTGGGAGGAGGTCGTGCATTGTAATTGTTCTGATGGTTTCCATAACCACCGGGGTAGTTTGAGACGGGACGGTCTTGATAGCCACCCCCTTGTCTTTGGTTGTTGTTATTTCCTTCTATAATGACCTTGATTCGGCCCTCGATTGTTGTTCCCATAATCAACTCGATTCACGTCCGTTTGGGACCCCGAATTTTATCTTGGCCTCCTTGTACAAGTTTGAGCACCATGTTCAATTTTTCGGAGAGACTCTTCATAGTCTCTTGCTCTTCGCCTTCATTCGAAAATGTGGCCATTTGCTTGCTAGGATCGTTGTCCACATTGCTACACTCGTAGCTCGTGAGAGCGAACTTGTCCACAACATTTAAAACACTTTCCGAGGGATGGGAAAGCAATAATCCTTCTCCCCCGACATTCACCGCTATTTGGGATGCTTGGTTGAGCCCTCCAAAGAAGACTTGATTCAAACCACCATCACAAATTTGGTGGTCGGGGCACTTGCGAACAAAATGCTTGAATCGCTCCCAAGTCTCTCCAAGAGTCTCGCCCTAATATTGAGAGTGATTGAAGATGTCCTTCCTTAGTAACCCTTCCTTCCTTGGGGGCACATACTTAGCGATAAATAGCCACTCAAGGGTCTCCTAATCTCGTTTGTCTCTTTGAGGCAAAGTCATATAGCAATCGTTAGCCGCTCCTTCCAAAGAAATTGGAAAAAGCTTGCACTTGACTATGTCCTCTGGATAACCGGCTGCGGTAGTCTCCACAACTTGCTTGAGTAGCCTCAAATGAGTGTGCGCCTCATCACTAACCTCCATGAGTTGAGGATTAGTCTTAAGCATAATCAACATCACCGGTCAAATCTCAAAGTCATGAGCTGTATGGCAATGCCCTTCCCGTCCCCCGTTGTGAGGTAGATGAGGACGTTGGTTGGCTTGTACCCTTCCCTCTTCATTAGTTTGAGGGGGAAGGGGCACGTTGCGATCATCTTCGTTCTCGTCCTCAAAATCATCATCATCGAGGTCTCGCCTCACATTGTTGTCCACCAAATTTGGACCCTCATCTCGTTCAACTTCACTGGCCGCCGAACCCAAATTATCACCAATTACCAGTGTAGCCGCCATATCACTAGCTTCCACCAAAATCTCACCAAAACATATTCTCACAGAGTTGTTTTTCAGACAAAGGGCCTCAATCTCCAGACTGTAGGCAAACTCAATCACACCCGAGCTCCGAGTCAAGCACTAAACTAAGGTACCTAACAAACAAACAAGCAAGTATCAAAGTCCAACTTAAACAAGACACAAACACAAGAACTAGCCGTTTGCCAATTAATCCCCGACAACAGCGCCAAAAACTTCTAGACTCAAAACATGACACAAAAATGTCACGTTCTGGTTTTCCACATGCAAGTGCACACGGTCACAAGTAATAAAAGTTCTGGTAAGACCATGTCGAATACGCGGGAACTAATGTAGGGTCATCGATTAATTTTTGTATTTGTGAAAGAAAATTGGACGACCAACTATTTGTTTTTGCAAATTAAAGAGCTAACTAAAACTTGTGAGCGGGTGTTCTCTAATGATAGCATTTTTGTGCCCTAGTCCAAATTGCTAGTAGTCTATAAATGTCTATGTATATTTATCATCGTTTGTAATAAATAAAACGGCTTTGTATTACTTATGTGTTGAAGTAATATGTTAAGCATGATCTGATTTATGACCACTAAAGTAGTAGAACCATAAATCTATACGGACCACACTTAACGAGTCCCTGGTCAATATATGCTTCAATCGAAGCGACCAGTATGAGGATGGTTCTCAATGATGTAGTTCTGCTTATCATAGGGATGTGGGATTCCGGAATCATATCATGGATATCATGAGGTGATTGATATCGGACGACCCGCTTTGAATAGTGTTTCATAGATTAAGCCATGAACATATTCAAATGCGATAGCTTGTCACGATATCCTTAGAACAAGGAGTCTTTGTGATCGCTATGCAGTCGACGTACGGCTTTAACTTGCGCCTAACGCTTTCCGTAACAGGATTGCAATAACGGGCATGATTGGGTGGCAGAACGGATTGCATGAGTGATACGAAAGACGGCTAAGGGATTTATCCCTCGCACTACGGTATGGGAAAGATATCCGTTAAGGCCGCTTGATCGAGAGTCACTCATAGAAAGAGCATGGCCATGCTAGTGATACGGGTTATGAGTTCTCAGCCATCTCACATATTAAGTAACAATGATTGATTAAACAAGGATGACGACTCTATGCCTTGTGATCAATCGGGATGTCTAGAGATAATAGGATAGTGACTTGTACGCACAAGGTTAAATCGAATCATCGATCATCATGCACCTTGGGTAATCATAATGTCTTACTAGAGACCATTTATGATGGATCGGGCAAGAGAGATCTCTTGCACCGATATGCCAACGCTGGCATGAGCCTAGAGGGTCACACACATATAAGAAGGATAACTTGAGACAAGGAAACCTTAACGTTTCTTGAGGAGCAATACATGGACGAAACAGAAGGTTTTGAGCCATGGGTTCGGTTTGAGAGAATAATTAGCGAATCGAGAAAACTGAGATTTTCGTCGATGTCGCGTCGGACTTTGTTTGTTAAGTAACGACAAAAAGGGTCGGACAACTTTTGGACACGGCACGCGGCCACATGGGCGAACCCATTGGGCTCGGCCCATGAGGTCACCTAGCCGGCCCAACAAGGGCCCAAATAAGGCCCAATAAGCCCAAGTGGCCGGCCACCTTGGTGGGCCGAAGGGTGGGGGCCACACACACCATGCTTAGTTGGTGTTGTTGATTAAGAGGTGAGTGAGTTAAGGGGTATGGGTAATGACTTGCCTTTAACCCATGCTTTCATCATTTTTCACTTTAATAACCCATGCCTTAAGTGTTGATGAAGTAGACAAATGAAGAATTAATTCAAAAAACTCACACTCTCACTTTCTCTTTCCTTTGGCCGGCCACCCCTTGCTCTCCTCTCTTCTTGCTCTCTTGTTCTTCACATAATTGTTCTAGTAGACTCTTTGTGAAGGATCTTGAAGATCATCCTCTTGGTGTGAACTTACTCTAGAGAAGAAGATCACATAGTTCTTCTTTCTTGATTCAACAAAGACTAAAAGGTAAATTTCTTGTGGAATAGATTTTGCCTTGGGATTTAATGGTTCATGTTCTTGGACAAGGTTTGGAGTTGCTTTTGTTTATGCTTCCGCTATCTCGATGATCTTGAACGCTCCAAAACCCTACATCTATATCACGAATGGACCTAGGGTGCTAAACATGCATGGTCTTTGAACACGAATTCGAGTTACTAGTCCTTATGGTGATTCAATTGATGAACATATGCCATAAATACCAATCTCGCCTCTCGGCATTGAGATTGGCCTAATTCCAAGTCAATTCTTGCCCTCTTGGGTTCGAAACCAACTTGAAACCTCATTTTCCTGACAATATTAGATTAAGGGTTAATCCGAGGTGTCAAAACACGGATTTAGAGCCTCTAACCCTCGGTGGTTCCTGAAGGATTCCATGGGTTCCATAGAATTTAATTTAATGCAGCGAACTTGAAATAACCATGGGAATCAAAATAAACAAGATCTTATTGTTAAAATTTCAGCATGCAAAATTAATTTCTAGATCTGAAATTATACCTTTTCGAATCACAAACACAAAGAAGCTTTAGTGAATCTGTCTGCAGAAAAACGTAACTTCTAAAAGCCATAACTTGAGCTACATATCTTTAAATTACTTAGTTCTTTTTGCAGATTAAATTTCATCTAGTTCTCTACGACTTTTATGTTTTGCACAAATCCCAATTCGAACTGCAAGATCATCGTCTGAAGGAAAACATGTTACTCGTCAGTGCTGGACAGATTTTCCATTTTGTCCCGATTTGTTCCATCTTTGAGGATTTCGAATTTGACAAAGCAAAACCAAAAAGATTGTGCTCTCTAGATCGTCCACACAAGCACAACACCTTGGGAAAGATTTCAACACACACCCTTGCTAGCGTTATGTGTAGAATCGAACAAAACTAACAATTGAGGAGTTGAAGAGGGAGGGTCGGCCAAAGAGAACAGAGAGGGATTGGATTTCGAAATTCATTAGGGTTTTTAGGAAAATATATTTGTGTAATTAATAAAAAATTTGATTTTTTAATCTTCTTTATAATTACACAATAATCCCCTTAAAACCCTTAATTGCACTTAAGCCCCATTCTTAATTAAAACCAAGAATGGGCTTTTAAGCCCACTTAACTAAAACCTAATTATAAGCCATTTAATTGAATTCTAATTATATGGTTTAGCTAAACCGGTCCAATCTCTCTAACTTGATTTCTTCAACCGTCTGGTTAATAAACCTAGGCCATAAATCAACCGAATCGTTTTCAATTTGACTAAATTGAAAAGCGGATTCTCCCAATTACAATCCAATCTTGTTTGTCACATATTGTACTTAAAGTGTGTGACCCTTTAGGCTCATGACCCGTTGGCAGACTGGTAAAATTACTATTTTACCCTTTCCATCATAAGTGGCCTCTAGCAAGACATTATGATTACCCAACGTCCGTGATTATCGATTATTCGACTTAACCTGTTATCGCACATATCACTGTCCTTTTATCAAACTGATATCCAGATTGATCAATTGGCATAGAACCGTCATCAAAATTTATCAATCACTGTTTCTTGATATCTGAGATGACTGAAAACTGATACTAAGGTATCACCTGCATGGCCATGCTATTCCTTTAGTCATACTCATCAAGTGGCCTAAACGGATAAATTTCTCATACCGAAGTATGAGTGATAAATTCCTCAGACGTCTTCGAGTTCTCTAATTTAATTCATAACCAAGCCAATCACAGCCGTTATGGCTACCCTTTTACAGGTAACGCTAGACTAGGTCAAACTTAGAGATTCATTACATAGTGCACACAAAGACTCCTTGGTCTTAGGATATAATGACAAGCTACGATCTGTGAGTATCTCATGACAGTATCTATGCTGCATACTCACCATCGGGTCGTCTGATACCATCGACCTGATGATATTTATGATATAACTCCTGCACATACTTTTGCCATGATCAGTAGAGCATGATCACAAGGAGTTGGTCTCATATTGATCACTTCTTAAAGAAGCTTAGCTGATCAGGGACTCATCAAATGTAATTCTTTCTGATCTACAGTTCTACTATTAGTGGTTGCACACATAATGACATAGATCAAATTACATTTGATATATTACTACAATACATTAGTAATATATGCCGATTTATTTATTTGGAAAGATGATAAAACATTACATCTGTAGATCACTTTTATATTGGACTAGAACTCTAACAATCTTCTACTTTCCCTGGTTCCAATTTAAGTTCTGATCTACTCCCTATAGACCTTGCATGTTCCTCATTCCTAGGCTGCGGCTGAGCCTTTGTCAAGGGATCGGCCATATTATCATCAGTCGAATAGTGTATAATCTCCACATCACCTCTATCTTTGATAACTCTGACGAGGTGATGCCTCCTGAGTATATGTTTGGATCTGTTGTGGAATCTGGGCTCTTGAGCAATAGCTACGGCACCTGTGTTGTTCCACAACAAGCTTATCGGATTAGACGCTCGCGGCGTTTGCATCAAATCCGATCAGAAAGCTTCTAATCCATACGACCTCTTTAGCTGCTTTTGTTGCAGCTATATACTCAGCCTCCGTTGTAGAGTTGGCAATTTTGGCTTGCTTAAAGCTTATCTAGCTAAAAGTGCCACCACTCAACACAAAATATATCCTGACTGAGTTTTTGAAGTCATCTGGATATGTCTCAAAACTAGCATCGACTTGTCCTTCGACTACTAGTTCTCTATCTGCACCCCATACACTAGGAATGCATCATTGGTCCTCCTCAAATATTTGAGGATGGCCTTTGACAACAATTCAGTGTAACTGGCCGGGGTTAGATTGGAATCTGCTGGTACAGCTCAGTGCAAACGAGACTTCCAGTCCTGTGCATATCCTGGTATACATGATGGATCCCACAGCCGAAGCATAAGGGATCTTACTCATCCTGCTCAGTTTATCAGGAGTACTAGGACTCTATAGCTTGCTGAGCTTAATGCCATGACGCATTAGGAAACACTTTCCCCTAAACTGGTGAAAGGTGTCTTTTTCATTTTGCCCATTAGGAAAGACTTGCATCTTTCAGTTTTAGTCAATTCAAACGGATTTAAAAGTCCACACTTGAAGTGTTGAAATGCATTTCTCGCTCATTAGGCAATATTCGCATTTTTCAGTTTGAGTGAATTCAAACGGAGTTTAAAAGTCCACACTTGTGAAGTGTTGAAATGCGTTTCTCGTTTCTCGCTCATTAGGCAAGACTTACATCTTTGAGTTTGAATGAATTCAAACGGACTTTAAAAGTCCACACTTGTGAAGTGTTGAAATGCTTTTCTCGCCTATATGCCTTAAACGATAATGTCAGATTATAAGTTGGTTTTAATAATCAGATTTAAGCCTTTTCTTATTTACGTTATATCGATTAAGCTCAGCAACGTAAATATCTGATCTTGAAGACGTGGATACCCACTCTTCTTCACATGATCCTTGTATTGCTTACAATCCCTTATTCCTCTGTCCTGGCTCATTGCAGTGATAGCAGACCTCCTCCATTTTGTACTTAGCCTTCACATCAGCTTTGGGAGCTTCTTGAACCTTTGGACGCTTGGGGTGTCTGATCTTTCCTGCAAGGTGCTCAGGAGCCTTACCCTTACCCTGATCAGCTTTCTTGAAGCTGACCTTTTTGTTGACCATAAGGACCTCCTTGGTCTTTCCCTTGAGTTCTTTTCAGTGGTCACAAGCATCCCATGAAGCTCTGTTAAGGACTTGTCCATGTCATGCATATTGTAATTTACTACGAAATCACTATATGTATATGTACCAGGATACCATCTGAGAGAGATCACCATGGGTTCCAAACGTTAAATTTCATGCAGCGGATACATATGTAACCATGGTGATCGAAAGAGACAAAGATCTTAATGAAAAATTCAGCATGTTCTTAACCTTTTCAAATCTGAAAATTACCTTTATAAATCAATGAAAACACAATGTAGTGTTTCTCTATTGAGTCCACACAAGCACAACAACCAAAACTGGTTTTTTTCTCACACTTTTGCTACGAATGTATTTTGAGAATTTTTGACAAAACAATAATGGAGGAAGAGGGTGAGAGGTTCGGCCAAGAGGGAGAGAGAATGAGGGGGTGGTTGCCAAAATAGTTAGAGAAAAATAAGGGAGATATTTTGCAATTTAATTTTAAATTAAAACTAAAAAATCTTAATTGAATTTCAAATCAATTAATTGCATATCTTACCCTGTTAAACTCCTATTTGCACTTTTCCCCATTCATCACTTAAATCTCTAAATGGGATTTAAGCCCGTTTAACTAAAAACCAAATCAAAACCATTAAATTGAGTTCTAATTTCGGTTTAGATAAATCGGTTTAATTTCCTCGAATTGATTTCTTCAACCGTCTGGTTAAAACCTTAGGCCAGATAACCACCGAATCGTTTTCAATGTGACTATATTGAAAACCTGATTCTCCCAATTTCCATCCATAATTATTTGTCATGTATCGTGCTTAATGCGTGTGACCCTCTAGGCTCACGAACGGTTGGCAGACTGGTAAAATTACTATTTTACCCTTTCCATCATAAGTGGTCTCTAGCAAGACATTATGATTACCCAACGTTCGTGATTATCGATTATTCGACTTAACCTGTTATCGTACATGTCACTGTCCTTTTATCAAACCGATATCTAGATTGATCAATAGGCATAGAATCGTCATCTTAATTTATCAATCATTGTTTCTTGATATCTGAGATGACTGAAAACTGATACTAAGGTATCACCTGCACGGCCGTGCTCTTCCTTCAGTCATACTCATCAAGTGGCCTAAACAGATATCTTTCTCATATCGAAGTATGAGTGATAAATCCCTCAGACGCCTTTCGAGTTCACTAATGCAATACATATCCAAGCCAACCGAAGCCGTTATAGCTACCCTTTTACAGATAATGTTAGACTAGGTCAAACTTAGGTATTCGTTACATAGTATACACAAAGACTCCTTAGTCTTAGGATATAATGACAAGCTACGATCTGTGAGTATCTCATGACTGGATCTATGCAGCATACTCACAATCGGGTTGTCCGATATCATCAACCTGATGATATCTATGATATAACTCCGGCACATACTCTGCCATGATCAAGAGAGCGTGATCACAAGGAGTTGGTCTCATACTTATCGCTTCATAAAGAAGCTTAGCTGATCAGGGACTCATCAAATGTAATTCTTTCTGATCTATAGTTCTACTATTAGTGGTTACACACATAATGACATAGATCAAATTACATTCGATATATTACTACAACACATTAGTAATATATGTTGATTTATTTATTCGGAAAGATGATAAAACATTACATCTGTAGATCACTTATATATTGGACTGGGGCATAACTCTAACACCATCATGCCCTCAATTGAATTGAATGGAGGCCCACTGCTCCAATTGAGAGCATCAAGGTAGGAATACATCCATCTACAAAACCATGTAATTCCTGGCTAGGGTCTGTACTAAAAGTACACGGCATACCCTATGCTGATACCCTAGGTCAGCCCTAGCTGACAATCGTAGACAAGTCTACCGAGCTTGAACTATTGACAGAACTAATGTGGCTACTACGTGGAGGCGCACACACCCACATAGAACTGCCCATCGCATCCAGACTTCTCCTCTATGAATGTTACGCGGAGGCGTACCGACATCCATTGGCTATAAACCCTTTTGAGTGCCCAAACTTGCATGGTATCACGCTTGACTTGTAATTAATTGCGTTTACGGTAATTGTTACAGTCTGATTGTATATCGATACAATCTTAATCTGGAATCATCAATTGCAAATCCATGCAAAGATGATCCCTTATCCAGTTACATGCAAGTCTGATTAAATACCTGTTTTAATCTTTGCATGTGGGTGATAGCTAAACATACATAATCTTGTATATAAAAACTATCATACATTCATACATATTCAACATACAAATGTACGAACAGAATATGCATAGCTAAGCCCATCTTAGGTTCCTAGGATTCTAGCAAAACTAATCCTAAAGACTTGGTCTTCAAGATCCAGACTTGCTCCATCCTTATGGACTGCCACTGGCTTCGAGTCTCCTCCAGACTTCGAGTCTTCTTCCTGACTTGTATCTTGTGTCGGTCTTCGTAATTACATATTTACAAAAGTAAAATAAATACAAATCACGACACGCAGGTCGTATTTACTACAACCCAAAACTTAACAACACGCAGGTTGCAAAAACTGAAATTTGAAAACATACAAGTCTAGAGGGCTTAGCTATACATCATGTGGAAAACAACATGTTGCCAAACATGTGATCACTCATCATGCTTATCAAACAACAAAATTTTCCAAATTTTATCTTTCTTAAGTGTGGAAAAATTCCGGTTTATCAAAACTAGACGGTTTAAATTAATTAATTGAATTTGAACTGATTTACGCTGGTTTATCGAAACCGAACCGAATCTGAAAATTAAAAAATTTATTGGGAAATACCTCGGGGAATCGCCACGGGCCCAAAAACCCCAAAATTGATCAGCCCGCCTCGGACCGTCCCATAGTGGCCCGTGGGCGACCATAGGATGGCCCGTGGGCGCTGATTGGGTCGCCCAAGGGCTGACCGGTCTGGTCGCCCGCGGCAGCGACCATGGACGCCCGTGGGCCATCCATGGTCGAGCTGAGGACTGACCGATCTAGTCGCCCACAGCAGCGACAATGGACGCCCGTGGGCCATCCATGGTCGCCCGAGGCGACCTGGTCGGCATTTGGTGCTGACCATGGTCGGCCCGATGGCTCTCCATAGTCCACCAAGGGCCTCTACCCCGGTTAGCCATGCCTCCGCCATGGTTGACCCAAAACAGCCCCAAAATAAATTTCTTTTCAATTTTTCAAATCAATTAAAAATCTGAGTTTTTTTCAATTTTCATGCATATTCAAAACCGATGAACATATGAACAATTAAAGCAAAAAATAAAGATCATTCATGCTTAAATCAAACACAAAATAACCATGGCTCTGATACCATTGAAGGATTCCCATGAGTTCCATTGAATTTCATTTCATGCAGCGGACTTGAAATAACCATGGGAATCAAAATAAACAAGATCATATTGTTAAAATTTCAGCATGCAAAATTAATTTCTAGATCTGAAATTATACCTTTTCGAATCACAAACACAGAAGCTTTAGTGAATCTGCCTGCAAAAAATGTAACTTCTAAAAGCCATAACTTGAGCTACATATCTCTAAATGACTCGGTTCTTTTTAAAGAGTAAATTTCATTCAGTTGTCTACGACTTTTATGTTTTGCACAAAACCCAGTTCGGACCGAAAGATCATCTTCTGAAGACAAACATCTTACTCGTCATTGCTGGACAGATTTTCCGGTTTGTCCCGATTTGTTCCATATTTGAGGATTTCGAATTTGACAAAGCAAAACCAAAAATATTGTGCTCTCTAGATCGTCCGCACAAGAAAAACACCTTGGGAAAGGTTTCTACACACACTCTTGCTAGCGAAGTGTGTAGAATCGAACAAAATCAACAATTGAGGAGTTGAAGAGGGAGGGTCGGCCAAAGGGAAGAGAGAGGGAGTGGATTACGAAATTCCTTAGGGTTCTTAGAAAAATATATTTTTGTAATTAATAAAAAATCTGATTTTTTTAATCTTCTTTATAATTACACAATAATCCCCTTAAAACACTTAATTGCACTTAAGCCCCATTCTTAATTAAAACCAAGAATGGGCTTTAAGCCCACTTAGCTAAAACCTAATTAAAAGATATTTAATTGAGTTCTAGTTATATGGTTTAGCTAAACCGTTCCAATCTCTCTAACTTGATTTCTTCAACCGTCTGGTTAATAAACCTAGGCCAAAAATCAACCGAATCGTTTTCAATTTGACTAAATTGAAAAGCGGATTCTCCCAATTACCATCCAAGCTTGTTTGTCACATATTGTACTTAAAGTGTGTGACCCTCTAGGCTCACGATCTGTTGGCAGACTAGTAAAATTATTATTTTACCCTTTCCATCATAAGTGGCCTCTAGCAAGACATTATGATTACCCAACGTCCGTGATTATCGATTATTCGACTTAACCTGTTATCGTACATGGCACTGTCTTTTTATCAAACCGATATCCAGATTGATCAATAGGTATAGAACCGTCATCCTAATTTATCAATCACTGTTTCTTGATATCTGAGATGACTGAAAACTGATACTAAGGTATCACCTGCATGGTCATGCTATTCCTTCAGTCATACTCATTAACTGGCATAAACGAATATCTTTCTCAAACCGGAGTACGAGTGATAAATCCCTCAGACGTCTTTCGAGCTCACAAGTGCAATTAATATCCAAGCCAATCAAATTCTAGCCCTGAACCATAGTGCTCAATCCAATAGTCATAATCAAATACAAAGCAAAATACAAAAACACAAGTAAGGATATGTAGAGAATGTTAGAAATTGCTCTTGTGTTCTTGAAGGTGCAGGACACTTCGTGCTTGGTAAATGATGAACTGCCGATTCTACAACAGAGGTTGAATACATAGCTGCAGCAGAAGCAGCTAAGGAAGTCGTATGGGTTAGAAGCTTTCTAACCGGATTAGATGTAATGCCGCGAGCGTCTGATCCGGTAAGCTTGTTGTGTGACAACACGGGGGTGTTAGAATTATGCCCCAGTCCAATATAAAAGTTATCTACAGATGTAATGTTTTATCATCTTTCCGAATAATTAAATCGGCATATATTACTAATGTGTTGTAGTAATATATCGAATGTAATTTGATCTATGTCATTATGTGTGTAACCACTAATAGTAGAACTATATATCAGAAAGAATTACATTTGATGAGTCCCTGATCAGCTAAGCTTATTTATGAAGCGATCAGTATGAGACTAACTCCTAGTGATCATGGCAGAGTATGTGCCGGAGTTATATCATAGATACCATCAGGTCGATGATATCGGACAACCCGATTGTGAGTATGCTGCATAGATCCAGTCATGAGATACTCACATATCGTAGCTTGTCATTATATCCTAAGACCAAGGAGTCTTTGTGCACACTATGTAACGAATACCTAAGTTTAACCTAGTCTAACGTTATCTGTAAAAGGGTAACTATAACGGCTTCGATTGGCTTTGATATTGATTGCACTAGTGAACTCGAAAGGCGTCTGAGGGATTTATCACTCATACTTCGGTATGAGAAAGATATCCGTTTAGACCACTTGATGAGTATGACTGAAGAAAGAGCACGGCCGTGCAGGTGATACCTTAGTATCAGTTTTCAGTCATCTCAGATATCAAAAAACAGTGATTGATAAATTAGGATGACCATTCTATACCTATTGATCAATCTGGATATCGGTTTGATAAAAGCACAGTGACATGTACGATAATAGGTTAAGTCGAATAATCGATAATCACGAACATTGGATAATCATAATGTCTTGCTAGAGGCCACTTATGATGGAAAGGGTAAAATAGTAATTTTACCAGTCTGCCAATTGTTCGTGAGCCTAGAGGGTCACACGCATTAAGCACGATACATGACAAATAATTATGGATGAGAATTGAGAACGATTCGGTAGTTTTCTTGCCTAAGGTTTTAACCAGACGGTTGAAGAAATCAATTCGAGGAAATTGAACTGTTTTGTCTAAACCGAAATTATAACTCAAGTTAATGGGTTTAATTTGAGTTCTAGCTAAACGGGCTTGAAGGCCATTTAGGGATTCAAATGATGAATAGGGAAGATATGCAAATAGGAGTTTAAGAAGGGTAGATATGCAATTATTAATTTGAAATTCAATTTTATTTCAAATTAAAAATTCCAAAATATCTCCCATAATTTTCTCCAACTATTGGTGACCACTTCCCTCTTCTTCCTCCTCCCTTTGGGCTGAACTCTCTCACTCTCTGATCCTCCATTGTTGTCAAGTTTCTCTCAAAAATTAATAGCAAAATTATTGAGTGAAAACCTCTTCGGTTGTGGTGCTTGTGTGGACTTGATAGAGAAACACTATACTTGTGTTTTCATCGATTAGAAGAGGTAACTTTCAGATTTATATTTATATATATAACATGTTGAATTTGCATTAAGATCATACTTGAATCGATCAACACGGTTACATAACGTCCGCTGCATGATATTTATCGATTGGAACCCGTGGTGATCTCTTTCAGTGGTATCAGAGCCATGGTTGTTGTGTATTCTTCTACATGTTTAAATCTGATTTTTTTTGAGTTTATATGTGTTCATCACCTTAGCATGCATGTGAATCAAAAAAAATTTCAGATTTGATTGATTTTGGAAAATTGCAAAATAACTTTTTTTTGGGTGTTTCGGGTTAGCCATGGCCGACCAGGTCGAGACCCTTGGTGGACTATGGAATGCCCTAGGGCAGACCATGGTCAGCACCAAGGGCCGACGAGGGTCGCCTACAGGCGACCATGGCATCCCTCGCGGGCGACCATGGTCGCAGCCGCGGGCGACCACGGTTTGCCCATGCGGGCAACCATGGCAGCCCGTGAGGGCCACCATGGTTGCCTCGCGGGCGACCAGGGTCTGCCCTAGGGGCGACCATGGCTGCCCTCGCGGGCTACCATGGTCGTTCCCGTGGCCGACCACGGTTAGCCCCGCGGGCCACCGTGGTTGCCTCCGCGGGCGACCTCGGTTGAGCCGGTTCGGCTCGACCAGATTCGAGCTGAACCGGTTGGTTCGCGAGAATATTTGGAAACCCTAAAAATTTAATTTTCAGATTTGGTTCGGTTTCGATAAACCAGCGAGAACCGGTCTAGAATTCAATTAATCGATTAAAACGTCCGGTTTCGATAAACCGAAAATTTATTTGTTTGATAAGCATGTTGATTGTATACATGATCTTTGATAACATGATGTTTTCCACATGATGCTAGCTAAGCCCATTAGATTTGCATTTTAATTTCGGTTTTGCAACCTGCGTGTTGCTTAATTTTGGTTTGTAGTAAATACGGCCTGCGTGTCGTGATTTGTATTTCATTTTATTTATTTTAATTTGTAATCACGAAGACTGACACAAGAATCAAGTCAAGAGGGAGACTCGGATTGGAGGAGGCTCGAAGCCAGTGGGAGTTCACAAGAATGGAGCAAGTTTGGATCTTGAAGACCATGTCTTTAGGATCAGTATTGCTAGATTCTTAGGAACTTAAGATGGGCTTAGCTATGCATATTTTATCGTTACATTTGTATGTTTGAATGTATGAATGTATGATAGTTTAAATATACAAGTTTATGTATGATTTGCTATCACCCACATGCAAAGATTAAAATCGGAATTTAAGCAGACTCGCATGTAACCAGCTAAGGGGTCATCTTTGCATGGATTTGCAATTGATGATTCTAGATTAAGATTGTATCGATATACAATCAGACTTTTATAATTCACTTAAACGCAAATAATTACAAGTCAAGCGTGATACCATCCAAGTTTGGGCACTCAAAAGGGCTTTGACCCTATGGATGTCGGTACGCCTCCGCGTAACATTCATAGAGAAAAAGTCTAGATGAGATGGGTAGTTCTGTATGGGTGCGTGCGCCTCCGCGTAGTAGTCACATTAGTTCTATCCATAGTTCAAGCTTGGTAGACTTGTCTACGATTGTCAGCTAGGGCTGACCTAGGGTATCAGTATAGGGTATACCGTGTACTTTTAGTACAGACCCTAGCCAGGAATTACATGGTTTTGTAAATGGGTGTATTCCTACATTGATGCTCTCAATTGGAGCAGTGAGCCTCCGTTCACTTCAATTGATGGTATGATAGGATCCTGGTTCAGATTCTTATGTTAGAATCAGACAAGTGTTTTGTAACTTAATCTCCAACTTGAATTTTAATTAATTTTACCATGTAGAACTAAAAGGCAAACACAACACAAAGGAGTAATAGCGCACTGAGAGTCCAGATTGAGGACAGAATCAAGGGCGTGAATTACTCAGATTGCAATAGAAACTTGAGGTTTGTACTCAAGCATGAACGCAAGTAGTATATCCTTACGAAGGAACCTCCTGCCGAGCCACCGCTGAACACCGCTAGGGCACTAATGATACTTATCAAAGTTTCTTAGTAACCAAATCGACGAGTCATGCATTATGGCGGGCAGTAGGATGCCAGAGTTGCAGAAGCAGTTCAGGAACGTTTCAGATGACCCTCATACCTGTAAGGCAGAGGTCAAGGAAATGCTCAAGGAGAAAGCTCGTGTCGAAAGATATGATACTTTCAGAGAACTTAACTCCTGCAAAATAAAGGCTGGAGCCTTGTTAGCCCCCATGCCACGAAGATTTAATGTTTTCAGGAACATCTAACCAGACTCGGTTTTGAAGATCAGGAGGAAATGGCTGCGAATTTTATGTTGCAGTCACTTCCAGATACATATAGTGATTTCATAGTAAATTACAATATGCATGCCATGGACAAGTCCTTAACAGAGCTTCATGGGATGCTTGTGACCGGTGAAAAGAACCTCAAGGGAAAGACCAAGGAGGTCCTTATGGTCAACAAGAAGGTCAGCTTCAAGAAAGCGGATCTGGGTAAGGGTAAGGCTCCTGGGCACCTTGCAGGGCAGATTAGACACCCCAAGCGTCCAAAGGTTCAAGCAGCTCCCAAAACTGCTGTGAATTCTAAGGACAAATTGGAGGAGATCTGCTATCACTGCAATGAGCCAGGACACGGGAATAAGGGATTGTAAGCAATACAAGGATCATGTGAAGAAGAGTGGGTATCCACGTCTTCATGATCAGATATTTACGTTGGTAAGCTTAATCGCTATAACGTAAATAAGAAAAGGCTTAAATCTAATGATTTAAACCAAGTTATAATCTGGCATTGTCATTTAAGGCACATAGGCGAGAAATGCATTTCAACACTTCACAAGCGTGGACTTTAAGTCTGTTTGAATTCACTCAAACTGAAAGATGCAAGTCTTGCCTAATGAGCGAGAAACGCATTTCAACACTTCACAAGTGTGGACTTTTTAAGTCCGTTTGAATTCACTCAAACTGAAAGATGCAAGTCTCGCCTAATGAGCAAAATGACGAAGGCACCTTTCATAGGTTTATGTGAAAGGCGAGTGACTTATTAAGTCTAATACATTCCGACGTATGTGGACCTATGAGTACTCAGGCCAGAAGAGAGTTGAACTAATAATTGACTCTGGAAACGGCCACATTCATTTTGAATTGGGCTCCGATGAAGACAACGATAGTACACCCTGTGACAGTCATTCTGTCTCCCATTACTGTGGATGCGTGCGCCTCCGCGTAGCATTCATTGGGATGTGAGCTGAATAAGGTAATCAGTTCTATTTGGATGCGTGCGCCTCTGCGTAGTAGCCAAATAAGAGCTGGACCAGAGTCACAGAAGGTACACCACATGACACTCATTACGTCTCCCGTTACTGTGAATGCGTGCGCCTCCGCGTAGTATTCATTGGGATGGGAGCGGGATGAGATGGTCAGTTCTATTTGGATGCGTGCGTCTTCGCGTAGTAGCCAAATAAGAAATGGGCCATAGTCATATATGGTGTGGAAAACATCCTAGTATGTTTTCCCTAAAAGATTTGGGTAGCAGAGATGCAGGCATCCAAATCAGACAAATGTGTCTTCGTAAGGTATCCTTAAGAAACTAAGAGATACAACTTCTACATACCCAGGGAGTACAAAGTCTTTGTTGCTCGAGGAGGGGTATTTTTGGAGAAATATTTTATTTCCAAAATAGCTAGTGGGAGTCCCGTGCATCTCGAAGAAATTCGAGAGGATACGGAACAGCTTGAAGCAATTCAGGAGCCTGCTGTGCAAGATGTAGAAGTATTGGAGCCTCAGATGGTCACCGATGAAGAATCAATCCCTACAAAAATTTCATATGGTCTAAGGAGGTCTGAAAGATCTCGTCATGTTCCAGAAAGATATGGCTTCACAGCCACTGAGGGAAATGACGTGATGTTGGTGGATCAGGATGATCCAGAAACCTTCAGACAAGCTTTAACCAGTCCAGACTCTGAAAAATGGTAGAATGCCATGAGTGAAGAAATGAAATCCATGTATTTCAACCAAGTCTGGTGCTTGGTTGATCAAACCCCTGGGATAAAACCCATCAGTTCTGAGTGGGTCTATAGGATCAAGACCGACATGGATGGAAATCCTCAGACCAATGAGGCTAGGATGTTTGTAAAAGGTTATCGTCAGATTCAATGCATGTATTATGATGACACCTTTTCACCAGTAGCAATGGTCAGATTGATCCGGATTTCAAAACCCCTTCCCTAGCAGGAACTTACTAGATGGCGTGTATATTACACGACATGTGGGTTTTGTAGATCCAAAAAAGTCCCGGAAAGATCATAATGTCTTGCTAGAGGCCACTTATGATGGAAAGGGTAAAATAGTAATTTTACCAGTCTGCCAACGGGTCGTGAGCCTAGACGGTCACACGCTTTAAGTAAAATATGTGACAAATAAGCTTGGATGGTAATTGGGAGAATCCGCTTTTCAATTTAGTCAAATTGAAAACGATTCGGTTGATTTCTGGCCTAGGTTTATTAACCAGACGGTTGAAGAAATCGAGTTAGGGGGATTGGACCGGTTTAGCAAAACCATAATTAGAACTCAATTAAATGGGTTTTAATTTGGATTTGGCTAAATGGGCTTAATGGTTTTAATTCATGAATGGGGCAAAATTGTGATTATGAGATTAAATGGGTAAATTGTGTAATTATCAATTTGAATTTCAAAATCAGATTTTTTGATAATTACACAATATTCTTTTACCAAAAATAGATCAAATTTTCGGCAATCACTCCCCATTCTCTCCCTCACATTGTCGACCCTCCTTCTCCATTCCTCCATTTTTGGCCATTTTGTCTTCTTCTTCTCAATTTCATTAGCAAAAGATAGAGAGAAAACCTCTCAAGGTTGTTGTGCTTGTGTGGACTTGATAGAGAACACTATACTTGTGTTTTCAATCGATTAAAGGTACGATTTTCATATTTGAAAAGGTTATATGCATGCTGAATTTCTCAATAAGATCCTTAGTTTCATCATCGATTCTCATGGTTAATTCATACCGTTGCATGAAATTATTATTTGGAACCCATGGGAATCCCTTTCACTTCAACTTTAGATGATGAAGAATTGGGGAAGAACTTCACTTGATGGAATGTAGAAGATGGAACCCAAGTGAGGCAAAGGGAATGTGTGCTGGAACTCAAAAGACTACTGATGGGATGTTTTGTAGGTGTGATTTGCTCTCCAATCCCTAGGTCAAATGACCTTATATAGCTGCTGACTTTGGCCTTGTCACGATCGTGTCTTCATGTGTGGGACCATTTATGCTCCTGGTCAAAAGCACGGTATTCGTCTTTTTCATCACGATCGCGTCTGAATTTGAATTTTTGTCATGATCGTGACCATCTCTATGTCACGATCACCTCAGCTCCATGATGCTCGTCGTGTCAGGCTACGAGTTTCAAGCCAAATAAAGATTGAATTTGTCACGACCGTGACAGGCTTAGAAACCCTAGCTCCTTTGGTTGCTTCTCACGCAAACCTTGACCTTCTTGACCTGAAATACTTAATCTTTTCCCTCCAAAACTGGCAACTGATCTCAAACCAACAAAGCGTAAAATTGTCCTAGTTTGGCTCTAATTAGCTACTACGAGACAAATAAATACTCAAAATGTGACGTTGAGCGGGATCAAACAGAAACCGTTCAACTCCGTATCATTGGAGGAGGTCGATGGCGTAGGATATTTGATTCAAGAGCTTGCCTTTTCCCTTCTTCCGGCGAGCCCAGGAGCTCACCTCAGCCATTTTCATATGTGACCCTATACGGCGTATTCTTCATATCCTCTAGCTCTCGAACCCACATTTTCCTTCATTTATCTGTTTGAAAAGGAGACAGGGTTAGAGGCGTTATCGGAGACGATACTGGTTCGCAACCGGAGGCAACGTTGGTTTGCCAGCATTGCAAATCCGGCGATGGTTTCCAGCAAATCGTGTGTTTTTACGAGTTTTAAATAAATAATAAATTAAATTGGCTTGTTGGACAAGTTCACTTTGATTTGAAAAGTTATAATTGAACCGGTTTAATTATGATCTCTTAAACTACGGGTAATTTAGGTAATTTAGGGGGAGGGATATAAATAAAGAGAAAATGTTTGTTAGGGTATGAAAGTTCAAATTGATATAGTTAAGTGTTGTAAACTGTCATTATCGCCAAAAAGAGTTTATAAGTTTTTTTGAACATCGTTTATTTTTTATACGTTTTTGTAAAATATATTAATTTTTTTCTTTGTCTTACAAACAAAATATTTGAAACAAATTTATTTAAATTTTCTAATTCAATGATTTTTTGGCATTTTAATAAAAGTTCATTGAATTAAAAAGAAAATTCACGGAGAGGTTTAAACTTAAAGTAATTTTTTTTTAAATTTAAGGGGAGGGATCCGAACAAAGTTGGGCTAAATGAAACTGGTCAATGCTTACGTAAACTTTCTGAATGCTCAAGTAATAGCAACTCCTTGAAGTGCACGTCATCCTGAAAAACATTCTGTAGTCGAGAAAAAACACTATTATAGTCATATGGGTCACTAAAGAGCATCACTAGAGGATCTGCAGAATGATTTGATTCTTCATCCCCGGCACTGCATCATTCAATGGTCATTTTGAAGCTCAAGTCCAAGTCAAATCATATCGGCACTGATAATCTGAAATTAAATTTGACAAAGCATGACGCACGTACAGTCCTTCCCGCGTTTCAAGCCATGCTCCCCAACTATTGTCTATGGTTACTCTTCATGGTTTAGGCTACCATCATTAGATCTTCCTGCAAAGAAAGTTAAATATTGCACTTTTACAAAGTTAAAATACAGAAGAATAAAAACACCAAACTGATGTCAATGAATATATTTGAAAAGAGGGTGAGAATGAATCAATGCAATCAGAGTCAGCTCTCTGCCAGAACTTGTCAAGGGAACTGAATTTGAACAATTACCCCCAAGAGCGATTCACACTATAAGGTCGCATATGTCCCACGGTACTATAATGACAGACAGGGACCTTTAGAGTCACGACGGATTTTCATTTTTGTATTCTTAATTTTTTTAATATAAATTAATTTACATATGTAATAAAAATGTACATATTAATTATTTTGAACAGATTCAGCCCAAATTAATTCAAAATCAACTCTAAACAAGCTCAAAACATAATGGCGCTATGCTCGTGTAGTTTTTACTGCCATGGTGGCCACCATTTACAACAGTGACTATACTCATATGCACATTGTCAAAATTTAATGACATGTACTTGAGCGTTACAAACTTCTCATATTGGCCATGGAGGCATTCATACGACTGTAAAGCCCCCTCTCTAAACTTGGTCATCATCATACAGTTTAACATCATATTCATATAACGGAAGAACGACGTATCAAAGAAACATGGCACATGGAACACAAATTTTGACCAATTAATAATCAAGAAAAGAAGTGAGCACAAACCAAATCATCCATGGAGCCAGCCAAGAAATATTGGTTGCAGGATGTAAGTGAAATCAAACTAGAGTTCGAAGATACAAAAAAATAAGCCATGATACACACTTATTTATGAAGAGAAGATACGAATAAATGAAAAGGTATATCAACAACTAAGCAGGAAATAGATGAAGCCATGCAAAAGGTATGAGAAGAGTCTATCTTCCATTTGTGCTGCAAATTATGAGGGAATCAAATCTATTATCTACTGGAAACAAGGCAGCTCCTATGAGAACACCCAATTGATGATTCATTACATGAGATCGCCAAACTAATAAATTATGTACAATGTTTTGAAATTCCTGAGTTTTCCGACAATAACAAGTGAAAACTAATTTCAAAATCGGTCAACATAGCGAGCCAACTCAGTCAAACATAATGAAAGTATTTTTAGTTTAATATATATTTTAGGGTATTGATCAATTGCAAATATTGAATTTTGTTACAAATTTTAAAACACTTCTAGTTTATTTGATGAAATATTGAATGGTCAGATTTAATGTTGAGCCATTAAAATATGAATTAATTGTAAATTTCTTTTGGTCATTTTATACTATTAGAAGGGTATAAACGTATTTTTATACCTATATTTATTTTGAATATTATTTTCTTAATCACATATCTTATTTTGAATTTTGAATTTTATGTAATTAGTTGAATAACTTTTAATATTGGTTTATTGCAATGATTTGATCGGTTCACTTATAAACCGTTCTATCGATTCAATGCAATAGTTTTATTGATTCATCTAATATGTTTTATCTGAGATGATTCATCTGATATGTGTTATAAAATATGTTTCATCGGTTGTGTTTATCTCATATGTTTCATCGAATATATTTCATCAGATGTGTTTCATCGAATATATTTCATCGGATATGTTTCATCGGGATTGTTTCATCTGATATGTTCATCTCACATATTCCATCATATATATTCCATCGAACTGGTTTCATAAATATGATTCATATATGAGTTCATATAACCGATATTCAAGAGTCACCAAATATGTACACTACACGATAATAATTAATCAACAATAATGACTCGTGAGAATTTGAACCGACAATCTCATATTTCGCCGCACCCCTTGAAATCGTTTTATCGTTTAATCATTCCATTTCAATTGTTTCATCGTTTCATTGCAATTGAGTTATCAGTTTATTGTAATTGTGTCATCAGTTCATTGCAATTGTGTCATCAGTTTATTGCAATTGTGTCATCGGTTTCACTTGCAACCATTTCATAAAATTACACCCAAGAAAGCAAGTAATCTAGGCACATGAAAGTTTTCAAATTTTGCACAAAAATTTGAAAGATTAAGTTACATAAACAACAATCAGATAGACAATGAAACAAATCAATTGATACATTCACGCAAATAGCATCCAAAAAAATCTCAAAAGTTGAATCAAAATCAGATACAACTCATTCCAACCAATCAGCTCCAACAAAACATGAGCATCAATCAAATGAAAGAAATGAGATGAGATCAAAACTCATACACAGCACCAATCAATGTTTGTGTTGTTTATGAGGATCAAAATTATGTTGTTCCGACTTAATCTGGATATAGCGAGCTCATGAAACAGTGTACAGAATTTTGGTATTTGAATAAAAACAATGACTGAAGGACAAAAAATTACCAATCAATTTGTGTCACGATAAAATTGGTGTAACCCAAAATCAACACCTCCTTGATCTAGAGAGCCCGTGGTTGATTCGTCTGAATGTCTGAGGGTGTGGCCGTAGCGGGGCGATTCAATTGTCGGAGGCGGTAGCTCGATGATTCGATGATCGGTGTTGATCTAGACAGGAGCTTGAATCGCCGTCAACGAGCTCTGATTGCGCCTAGGCGAGAACGCGAGTTGGATCGAGGACGGCGAGACAGGGGTGAGAGGTGACGAGGTAGACATGAGATGGGTGGCGAGGTAGACTCATGGGCACGACATGGCAGTGAGGCATTTTATCTAATTGTTTTATCCGTTATATTATATAATTAATTACAACCATCGATGAAAATTCATCTAATGGTGATTAGTTGTTTTAAGATTTGTATTAGATTAATAGTTTGTAGCTGATGAACTATACTTTATAATTGTTCTACACTTCAATCTGTTTCTGGTACATCAATATCATGGCTACAGTTACAAAGTTGGTAACGATAACAATTTTGGAATAAGAAATTTGAGGCATTAGTTGAAACACAAACCTAGTATGCAATAATCGAGATCATTTTTTTCATGATGCAATCATCTGCACAATTCATGAACTGCGTTCAAAATATACTTGAGACATTATTATTGCTTTTTAATTAAACCCAAGGGGAAGCAAGCTTCATTTCATGATGTATAAATTTCAGCACAAACAAAACAACAGTGCACGAAAATAAGAAAATGAAACAAATTGTAATAAGACTCTCTAAACCCCCACAACCAATGCATGGACCAACCATCATGTTCCTAAAATGAAACAAAATATAATCTACTAATGGATCAAGAAAAAATTGGAAACTAATTACCATCAAAGTCAAATATATAGGGAAACATGAAATAGAACGAATTGAAAATTAATTACCATCAAAATCAAATATGCATACATGATTCCTAAAACATATACACAACCAAAAATACAACCAAGCTACTAAGGAAATCAAAATAAGAATCTAACCCTTAAATTACAGTGAATCAAAACCCAACCGAAAAAACACAGAAATCCACAAATTTCAAAGCTTTCAAAATTTCACCTACACGGGTCTTTGCGGTGGTGGTTCTCGGCCCGTCGGTGGTGGCGGAGATTAAGCGCAACATGATGGGAGCATGTAGTAGTTCACGGGGGCGGCAACATTAAAGATATGGACAGTGCTTCGCAGCAGACGACGGTGTTGGAGAACTGGATCTTGAAGTTTCTCGAGATGGGCGGCGGTGTCGAAACCATTGGTGGTGCCGCCTTTCAAACCAATATTTGAGCTGTGGAGGCGCTTGGCATCGGCCGTTGTTGGGACGCCGAATCCAAGGTGCGCGGTAAGAAGACAGGGTTTTGTGAAATGTGCATTAACATAAAAGACGTGGTACTTATCATCGTTCATGAAATCAAATATGTAAGCCATTGTTATTGAGGTCTCGAGTTGTTGTATCTGAAATGGAATCTACGTTTTCTCATATTGATCACTAGGCGATATTTAATTACACGTTATGGTTTGAATTTTGAAACAGGTGAATTGACATAAGTACCCTTTTCATCATTTTATGTATTTAACTTCAGTATAATTATGGTAATTATACCCACCATTGATTAGTATCATTCTAGAAGTTATATTGGTTCTTTTATTATTCTCTAAGCAATGGTTTTACGAGAATGCATCCCAAGATTTATACACCTTTTCTGGTGGCCACAAGCAGTAATTATTGATATTTATGAATTTATCATCGTGTTTTAATTAAACAATGGGGGTAGCAAAATAATAGTAAATCAGACTCACTCCCATAAATTCTGGCTATTAATTCGATTAAATCCCCACAAAAGTATCCGAATTGCCAACTAATTTAAGTTAAAGCTAAAGTTGGGTTATATACATTTTTAATTGGGTGTAAATAAGTGTCAAAAGTAAATTCTTGGTAATGGGCCGAGAAGCGCACATGCACCGCGCGCACCAGACGCGATTGTTGTCAAGTAAAGTTATATTCCGGCTGAAATTCGAGTCGAATTCACAGGGACCAAAAGGGGTCTTATACTTGAACATCTCGTGCTTCCCAAAATAAACACACAATAAAATAAAAACATTATTAGAATAGTTAATTAAGTTAGGGTTTCCTATTAGTATTATGTTTCACAGTTTGGTTATTTCCTATCGTTTCTTATATAAAGGAACCACATATTGTAATTTTTAATACAGTTATTCATAATAATATCAAGGGAAAATGACACTTTTGTGCACCTAAACATACACTTTTGACACTTTCATACCCTACCTTTTTTTCTCTTCTTTTTAGTACCATGAATTACATTTTGGGACAACTTACCTCTAAAATTTCAAAAATACCAAAATTACCACTGAATTGAACCAAAATTAAATCTGGTCTAATTCGGTATTTTGAAATTTCATGAGTAAGTTGTCCCAAAATCTGGTCTAATTCATCATCGTTACTATTCACGGGAATTCACTGTTCACAGAACTGTTCATCCCGATTTTTCAGATCTGTTTCTCGTTCTAATATCCTCCAGCGATCATTTTTCATCACCTCCACTTCGGTTAGGCTTAGAGACCTCCAACAAGTTCCTTTCAATATGTTTGGATACTTCCGTCAAACACGCCCACGCGTCGTCACACGCTTTTGATGCTCGTAGACCAAATTTAATTACTCCATTAGACCAGATTTAATTTTGGTTCAATTCAGGGGTAATTTCGGTATTTTGAAATTCCATGAGTAAGTTGTCCCAAAATAAAGGGTAGGGTATGAAAGTGTCAAAAGTGTATACTTAGGTGCACAAAAGTGTCATTTTCCCTAATATCAATATATTTTGGAATTCAACATGGTATTAGAGCTAGATTAGATTCAATCCTAGCCATGTAACTTTACTCACTCGCTAATTATGTTTTAGCAGGTGGGCGCGACATTATAGTGTTTTTTTTCTCCAAACAAAAATTTTCGAGTTACTATTCACGGGAATTCACTGTTCACGGAACTATTCATCCCGATTTTTCAGATCTGTTTCTCGTTCTAATATCATCCGGCGATCGTTTTTCATCACCTCCACTTCAGTTAGGCTCAAAGACCTCCAACAAGTTCCTTCCAATATGTTTGGATACTTCCGTCAAACACGCCCACGCGCCGTCACACACTTTCTCCTGACGTAGTTTCTTGAGAAGTTTTGTGATTCTTCTTAAAAATCACCTTTGCACCGTTGTTATGCGACGTAGTTGCCACATTATCATTATATGACGTAGTTTCTTGAAAAGTGGTTATTAATTTTAAAATCACCTTGCACCGTTGCTATGAGACGAGTTGCTGCACCGACATTATATGACGTAGTTGCTTGAAAAGTGGTTATTAATTTTAAAATTACCTTGTACCGTTACTATGCGACGAGTTGCCGCACCATCATTATATGATGTAGTTGCTTGAAAAATTTTAGTGCTTCTTTTTAAAAATCACTTGTTTTCATGTCCGTATGATCGGCATGATTGAAGATGTTTTGTACCGTCGTTGTTCGACGTAGGTGTTTCCTTCCCTAATAATTCTTGATCCACATGCAAGACTCGTGTTTTACTGCTTGCATGTGAGGGAGAGTGTTAGAATAGTTAATTAAATTAGGGTTTCCTAATTAGTATTATGTTTCCTATTTAGGTTATTTCCTATTGTTAGTTATATAAAGATACCTCCTATTACAATTTTTAACCAAGTTATTCTTAATAATACTATTATATTTTAGAAATTCAATAAACATAAATACGTTTTAGGATGTTTCAGTTCAAAGGGTAACTAATTAAGTGCAAAAGAATAAAGCGCAAGGATGAACACAAGAAGTAGAAAAACCACGGGTGCTAAACTAACAACTCTCTAATAATTAATAGATAATTAAGTCTTACACACACAATTCGTCTGGCCTATGTTTTAATTATATTACCCGTCTCTCGACTTTAGACAATGCCTAATATCAGACCGATGACCCTCTCAGGATTGTTTGTAACCGTTTTTCAACAGCTTTAAGTTCAACATTTTCATACCAAGAGAAACACTCTAGGAGACCGATCTCTCGCAATTTACTTATGTCAACTCCCAATCCCAAATCTCAGCGTCGATCGGGAATTAAAAAATTGAACCCTAAGTAACGACCTTAGCATTCACAGTAAAGCACAAAATAAATTCAATCAATCACAAGATGTCTACAATTCCAAATCCAACATTCAGTTTCTCTATCATGCATAAATTGGTCTATGTTATAAATACGTTACTCGCCTCTCGGCATTGAGTAACGCCTAATTTCGGGTCAAAAAACCCTCTCAGAAATTATATTCGACCCTCCACAGCAATAAGCACACAAATTTTTGAACCTAGACATCGACTACTGGAGACCGACCTCTCGAACCTGCTTAGATCGGTTCTTAACCACACATCTCAAAGATGATCTCGAACGTAAAGTATAAACATCAAACATTCAATTTAACATCCATAGAATAAGCACAAAGCAGAGTAAATTCAACATGCATCAATTAACCAAAAATCTAAACTTGTCATGGCATTAAGTCGTCATAAAGTCTATCGCCCATGATCTAGAGTTTTTAGCCTCATATCATGGTGTTCAAGCATTCGGCAAAAAGAGATTACAAGATTCAAGAATGGGAAAGAAAATAAACAAACCCAACTGAAATTCTGTTAAGTGGCAGGGACAAGATGTCGAACCTAATGTCGTAACGTTTGGTTCGACAACTTGCTCAATCACAGTTTATGGACAGTAAATAGTAAAGTAATAAACATAAGACACAATATGTTTAACCAGTTCGGTGACTCCGCACCTACGTCTGGGGGCACTCTGCCAGTGGAAAGGTTTTCATTATTCGGTAGTCAATAGTACAACTTCAAGAATCAACTAGCTATCACAGAAGCTATTTTCCTAAGATACAAGAGATCTCAACGTAAACAACCTCGACCATGGACTCCCCCTGTGTTTGAGAACGTTTCAATTCCACCCTTCGAGTAAGCATATGCTCGGTTGCGTTGTCTTCGACAATCTTCTTCGTGAGTCTTCAATCACGAACAAAACCCAATAGATTACCGACACTCAAATCTCCTCGACTTGATGTATGTAATCGAAAGCATCATGTATAAATAGATCAGCCTCTCAGTCTGCTCGTCTTACACGGTTAAGAGTTCTGTCAATTTAGCACAGATAAAAAAACTGAGTTGCTAAGGAGGTAGCGCCTGCATTTATAGCAACTCACGTTGTCTAATCGGATTCTTATTCCGATTAGAGAATCCCTTGCCGCCTTGTGTTTCTTGCAAGTGGCAGGTTGGCATTGCCGCCTTCATTAAACCTTGCTTGCGTGTCTTTCTTCCAGCTGGACCTTGCCTAATCCTGTCATGCTTAGACTTCTTCGTGCGCATCTTCCGTGAGTAAAACAGGAAGTCTTCGATGTCTTGCTTATTACTGCGAGTAACATGTCGTACCAACTGTGTTGAAACTTCCTTACCTCAATATCTCCCCCTGATTGCCTCAAAAATGGCGAAAGGGTATCATCAAGGAAGAGTATGACAAAACTACAAAAGAAAACCAGCTCTAAACTCAAGCAAACTAACCCCTAACCATGGGGCAAATATCCAGCTCCACCAAGGAGCAAAAAGCATTGTTTCAAAAAGTAACCCAAACAGTCCCCGGGGATTCAAGAGTGTTTAACAAAAAATAAATGAGTTTTTCAGTTTGAGTCAGATGGTGAACTAGGAAGAGGCAGAGTGAGCAGCATCGTCTTCGGCATCAGGACCCTCGGTTGGAGCGGCAAGCATATCGTGCAAGAGCTGTTCAAATGTGGCTTTTCTGCTGGTTAGGGTTGCAATGGTGCCTTCCAGATCGGCAATTCCCTCCATAAGCTCATGCACCATTTTTTCTCTGATGGCCCATGTGGCTCTTGAGCTGTTTCCTTCTTCATACGACTTTGCTAAGGGTCGTGGGACATCCTTCACATGCTTTCCTTTGATTCTTCGATAGAGACTTTGATCAGTAGGTTCTCCTTGATCATCCTTGGTGAGATTTACATGGGTAGCGATGGGAGTTCTCTTGTGTGAAGCTTTTTCTTAACCAAACTTCTTTATAATGTTCTTGGCATACTTGTTTTGGGAGATAAAGATGCCATTATCCATTTGTGTGATCTGGAAACCTAAAAAGTAGGTTAGCTCACCGACCATACTCATCTTGAATTCAGACTGCATATGTTGAATAAAACGTTCCACCATCTTGTCTAACATTCCTCCAAACACAATGTCATCAACATAAATTTGAGCAATCATAATGTTGCTTCCTTCTTTCTTCACGAATAGAGTTCTGTCAACTTCCCCTCGAGTATATCCATTTTGAATTAGAAACTGTGTTAGACGTTCATACCAGGCTCGAGGTGTTTGTTTGAGACCGTACAGGGCTTTCTTAAGCTTATAAGCATGTTGTGGTGAGTTGTGGTCTTCAAACCCCTTTGGTTGAGCATCATAGACTTCTTCGTCTAGATATCCGTTCAAGAAATCACTCTTTATGTTCATCTGATAGAGTTTGATTTGTAGGTGGCAGGCAATGCTGAGAAGAAGTCGGATAACCTCTAGTCTGGCTATAGGGGAAAATGTTTCGTTGAAATCCACTCCTTTCTACTTGTGTGTATCATTGTGCCACAAGTCTAGCTTTATTTTGAGTGATATTTCCATGTTCATCGGACTTGTTCTTGAAGATTCACTTTGTCCCGATGACATTAACATTGTCGTGCTTGAGTACTAGTTCCCACACAGCGTTTCTTTCAAGTTGAACCAGTTCTTCTTGCATGGAACATGCCAAGTATTCATCGTTGATGTCTTCTTGCACATTTTTGGGTTCAATTTTTGAAACAAAACATATATTACCTATCATCTCTCTGTAGTTCACCAGAACCTTTTGTCGGGTACGCACACCTTCATTGACATTGTCGATTATGTCCTAAACTGGGCGATTCTTTTGGACCTTTCTGGATGGGATTCTCTGTTCTATCGTGAAAGGATCCTCTCTATCAGGACTGATGTTAGCTTCGTTTTCTGGATCTGAGTTGTCTGCTTTGTCACTGACATCTGGTCTGACATATGGAGTGTTCGGGATATCCTCTTCATTGTCGTTAGGCATTTCAGGAATGTTGTCATCAACAACTACATTTATAGACTCCATCATGGTTTTGGTTCGTTTGTTGAAGACACGATAAGCACGACTGTTTCTAGAGTATTCGAGAAATATTCCCTCGTCGCTTTTAGGATCAAGTTTTTGTCGAGGTTCTCTATCGGCCAGAATATAGCATATTGACCCAAAGATATGAAAATACTTGAATTAGGCTTTCTCCCCCTCCATATTTCATAAAGTGTTACCGAGGTACCTGGACGGAGGGTGACACGATTGTGAATATGGCAAACTGTGTTGAGTGTCTCTGCCCAAAAGCGTGTAGGGATGTCTTTAGCTAACATCATGACTCTAGCCATTTCTTGAAGTGTTCGGTTCTTCCTTTCAACAATCTCATTCTGTTAAGGGGTGATGGGAGCAGAGAATTCATGAGCAATTCCCTCAGTATCACAGAAGTTTGCAAAGCTTATGTTCTAGAATTTTCGTCCATGATCACTTTTGAGTCTCACAATTTTGCCAATGGTTTCTCCTTTCTCTCTTTGAACTCTTCGACATAAGGATTCAAAGACAGAGAATGTATCTAACTTTTCTTGAATAAACTCAACCCAAGTGTACCTTGAGAAGTCGTCCACACATACAAATATATATTTCTTACCTCCAAGACTTTCAACTTGCATAGGTCCCATGAGATCTACATGCAGAAGTTCTACGACTCGAGAGGTGGTAAGATGTTGTACCTTCTTGTGTGACGTTTTGACTTGTTTCCCTATCTGACATTCTCCGCAGATTTTTTCTTCAATGATTTTTAAATCTGGAACTCTGATGATGGCTTTTTCAGACAGAATCTTCTGCATGCTCCTTAGATTTATGTGTCCAACCTTTTGGTGCCAGAGCTTGGTTTCTTGTGTTTTGGATATAAGGCATTGAGTAGATAAAGGAGCTGCTGTTGGAGACCATAGATAGCAGTTGCCTTGTGACCTAAGTCCACTCATCAGTTCCTCTAGTTGAATGTTCATTACTGCACACTTGTTACAAGTAAATTTGACTTCAAGGTCTAGATCGTAGAGTTGATTGATGCTTATCAAATTCGCAGTAAGCCCTTCTACTAGTAAGGCTTCCTTTACACAGGGTGAGTTCGCTAGGTTGAGCTTCCCTTTTCCTAGTACCCTGGCTTTTACTCCATCGCCAAAGGTAACAAAGCAATTTGAGCATGGTCTCAGAGTAGTAAGAAATGTACTATTACCAGTCATATGCCTAGAGAAGCCACTTTCGAAGTACCAATCATTACTAGTAGAGGCTTTTAGTGAGGTTTAAGCAACGTTTGCCCTATAATGTACTTCCTTCACCCGCCATTCTTTTGTATTTTGGGTTGGAGATTACCTTTCTCTCCCTCCATACTTGTTGATTTTGAGCTTCGGCAGTCCTGCGTTTAACGGAGCTTTTTCCATAGAGATGATAGCAGAATGGTCGGATTTGACCTCTTTGTCCACAATGATGGCATGTCCAATTATGGTTTCTTTTCTTTGGACTACCATGATGGTTTTCCTTCCGAGACAGAGTTCTTCCGGATGTCTGTGACATCTGTTGGAACATGTGATGGGTAGTTCTTTGAGGAACAAAAGTGGTCTTTGACGTTGGGGCTCCTGTAGAGTAACCAAGTCCTTCCAGGTTGTTTGCTGATTTTCCAACGGATAGGATTTGGTCCAAGGTGTTAGTGCTTGGATTCATCATCTTGATGGACTTGGTCATGAGCTCCACTTCTCCCTTTAGATGAGCTATTTCCTTCTTTAGATCAATGATGGCTTCGAGAAGTCTGGTCTTGTCTTCATTGAGGGAGAGAATGATAGCATTCTGTTTCTCAATGACCTGAGAGTCTTCAAGCCACTTGACATACCAATCATTGTATGCGTTGTTAAGAGTCTCATCTGATAACTCGTCATCCGAGGTAGATTTCTTCATTGGTTCGGTGGATGTGGAGGCAGTGAATGCTACATGGTTGCTTGTTAGTTCTATATTACCTTTTTCTTCTTCTTCATCCGAAAAGGATGCAATTTATCCCTTCTTTTGTTTTTTCAAGAATTTAGGACATTCCCTCTGCACATGCCCATAGCCTTCGCATTCGAAGCACTGAACCCTTCTTTCTGCCTTTTCGCCTCGTCTGCCTTCTTTGTTCTCACCCTTCTGAAACTTTAGCTGTGGTTTGTCTCTAACATCTTGTGAGACATTCTTTCCATCCATTTGGTTGAACCTTTTCATGACTCGATTATAGTTTTTGGCGAGCATAGCAATGGTGTCGTCAATATCATTGTCAGAGTCTGAAAGTACTTTCTCCTTCTAGGCATGAGTGGAGCTTTTGAAGGCTACTCCTTTATGCTTTTTCTCCAAGGTTGGTAGCGAGAGCTCGTAGGTTATAAGGGATCCCCATGAGTTCATCGAATTTCAGAATTTTTAGATCATGACATTCTTTTATGAGAGTGATCTTCATCTTGAATCTAGAGCTTAGAGCCCTAAGAGTTTTTCTAACTAAATATTCATTAGTCATTGGTTTTCCCAATGAGTATGACTCGTTGGCTAGATCCCTGATCCGTACATTAAACTCAGCTATGGTCTCGTCTTCTTTCATAGAGAGAGCTTCAAAATTAGTGGTGAGATATTGTAGTTTCTGCTATCGGACCTTGGAAGTTCCTTCATAGGCAGTGGCAAGGGTATCCCAGGCTATCTTGGCACTAGTGCACGTGTTGATAAGCCTAAAGACATTCTTGTCTACTCCATTAAATATAACATTGAGAGCTTTAGAGTTACCTAGGGATGATTCATCTTCTTCGTTGCTCTAGTCTTTCTTAGGTTTTAGATCGGTCTGCTTTCCTTGAGCATAAGCATAATGAGGTTCTTCCCAGCCATTGACAACAGCCTTCCAGGTCTTGCTATCGAGTGATTTCATGAAGGGACACATTTGTGCTTTCCAATAACCATAGTTAGTTCCATCGAGCACTGGTGATCGATTGATCGACCCTCCTTCCTTTGAGTCCATATTAGGTACACAGAATCTTTGTAGGAAATCACCTAAGAATTTAAGGTGCCCCCTCTGATACCAATTGAAATTCTGTTAAGTAGCATGGACAAGATGTCGAACTTAATGTCGTAACATTTGGTTCGACAACTTGCTCAATCACAGTTTATGGACAGTAGACACAATATGTTTACCCAATTAAGTGACTCCGCACCTACGTCTAGGGGCACTCTGCCAGTGGAAAGGTTTTCACTATTCGGTAGTCAATAGTACAACTTCAAGCATCAACTAGCTATCACACAAGCATCAACTTCATTAAACCTTGCTTGCGTGTCTTTCTTCCAGCTGGACCTTGCCTAATCCTGTCATGCTTAGACTTCTTCGCACGCATCTTCTGTGAGTAAAACAGGAAGTCTTCGATGTCTTGCTTGTTACTGCAAGTAACATGTCGTACCAACTGTATTGCAACATGTTGTCCGACATCTTGACTTTGTGCTAAAAAATATGCCAATACTAAACGTAGTAACACCAACATCTACAAAAAATGTGGGAACTCTCAAATCTCAGTCTCCCTTTTAGCTTTATGCCTCCTTTGCTTCGTCCCGTGGTGGTGGTGATGGAGCCCTTTTCTTGGAACACTAACGATGGCCTCCAAGGGAGAGTTTGGCCTCTAAAAACTCTCTCTGGAAGTGCTGGCTCGAAGCTGGTGAAATTTAAAGTGATCGATCTCCGAACTAGGGTTGAAATTTGCGTGTATGGCTGATTTTCGGGCCTGCGATGTCGATGTGATGATCGTCACACAAATGTTACAAGTTTTTTCCTTTTCTTGGAATGTGACGTTTTGTGTGACGACATGGATCGTCACACGCACCGTCACATTTCTCCAGAGTGTAGATCATGGAATTCCCTTCAAATCGACAAACAATGGGCCCAAATCAGAGTTCGAATGAGAAATCTACGCCATCCGGAAGTTTCAGCTTTGCTACAGAGTTTTCTTAGACGATTTTCAGCTCCATTTTCACCTGAATTCTACACAATTGCAACAAACATAACCGAAAGCGTAAAGTGGCACAAAAGACTCTAAATAGCCACAAAATGATGATTTAGGCACCGAATAGACCCACATCACTTGGATCTACTTAAGTGTCATTTAAGTAAAAGTCAATTCCAAACAAGAATTAGTGGACCATCAGCCAACAGTTTTGATATAAGAAACATCGAATATAGTAACTGAAACATAATGGGCTATGATTTCAATCATCCTATTATTGAAGAAGTGTATATAGAGAATATGTAATGAATTGACTGATCTTATTCATATTCAAGTGACATATTTATGTACAAAAGATGTAACAAACATAAAGAGATAAGAGGGAGTAGTTCCTATAAACTCTCCAACTAAATACAAGTGAATTGAGGAAATTAAGGATGACTAATTAATCTTATCAACATTCCCCTCAAGTTGGGCGACCACGTAGTGAGGTTCAACTTGTAACAAAGGGTCTCAAATCGAGGACACAATAGTGGCTTAGTGAGAACATCGACGAGCTAATCATCAGTATAGACATATGACACACGAAGAATACCAAGTTGAACTTGTTCACGAACAAAATGATATGCCAAAGCGATGTGTTGCATCCAGGAGGATGAGATCTATTTAGAAATTTGAACAAACCAAAACCTTTGAGCGTAGCCTTCATTTAAAGCTTCCATGTTAAGTATTTTGTAGATGTGAGTTTTATAATATGTGAAAGGAAACAGTTGTAAAAGGTTTTGTGGTTTCGTAATATTTTGTGATATGTGAAAGGGAAATAGTTGCAAAAAATATTGTAGTTTCGTAAGGTGAAGATTTTTGTGTGGTTTCGTAAGAATTTTGTAGAAGCGAAGATGAATCAATAGCCATTAATGAGTATAAATTATGAATTCATGATGAAATTATTGGTTTTGTGGAAAAATAGATAAAGAGAGGCTATATACAAAAAGATCTGACTAAGTTGTAGAGATAAATGGAAGTAGTTCCTATAAATTCTCCAACTAAATACAAGTGAGGTGATGAAATTAAGGATGACTAATCAATTTTATCAATGGTGTATTAGAAAATCCAAATATTCTATTGAAAATTATTTCACTCAAAAAGCGGCAGGAAATAAGATTTAAAAAGAGAACAATCATATAAAACTCAAGAAATTAGGTATAATCAAACTCATAAGTATATATAATCGGCGAGGAGCATTTAAACTCCCTGTAAAGCCCTCTGTAGTTACGACGGTTTTAGCGATTGGCTTATTTTGAAGGAACTAGAGAAAATGTCATAAAAAATGTCAGAGCATCATATGCGACATCTTGTGTGACATTGTCGACAACATCTCAACAAACATCCTGAGCGACGAAAAACAAGAAAGACCAGATTCTGCAGAAAGTACGATTGCGTTTAGAAAATACCAGAAGTTCCAGAACGTCTTCAATTCTGGAAAGAAGAAAGACAGTGATTAAGAGGAAACCCTTTAGGTTTAGTACTCATCCTCGATTGCTATAAAAGCTTAGGCTACCCCCTTAGCAATTGTGTGGTTCTTTATTTGTTTCCTAGCAATAATTTGCAAAGCTCTTAGATGTGAAGGTTTGCGGGCTGAGAGGTTGCAGATTGAGCTGAGGATATTGTGTATCACCGTAACTATTGAGAGTTAGGTGATTGAGGGTTTGCTGATCGCGTGAGTGAAGACTGCACGCAACCACCAAGTTCAACGAAGACTTGAACCGACAGAGCAAGGCGATTGCTCGAAGAGTGGAATCAAGACTGAGTCTTGGATTCAGGGGGGACCCTGAGATAGGTTACACTGTAAAACCTAGCATAAAGTATAGATCTAGGGATGATCGCAGGTACTTGTATGTTCTGACAAATTAATGATAAGTGAAACCTTTCCACTAGGTTGAGAGCCCCCAGACGTAGGTGACGTTGCACCGAACTGGGTAAACAATCTGTTGTGTCATTGTTTATAGCTTTATATTTACTGTCCTGTGTTATCTACACAAGAAGTCATACACGGTGTTATAGCTTCATACGTAACATTATGTGTGACATCTTGCACAACTAGCTGATCAAATTTCAATTGGTATCAGAGGAGGCACCTACGGCTTTAGGTGAGTTCCTAAACAAATATTTTGATCAAGATGGATAATACCAGAGAAGGAGGATCTATCAATCGACCACTTGTTCTAGATGGAAGTAACTACGGCTATTATAAGGCTCGGATGTGTGCCTTCATGAAGTCACTTGACAACAAAACATAGAAGGCTGTGATCAATGGTTGGAATGCTTCACAACTCAGTGACAATGATGGTAACCCTATCGGTCCAAAACCAGAAAAAGACTGGACTGATGATGAAGACGAGGAATCACTGGGAAACTCTCGAGCTCTAAATGCTATTTTCAACGGTGTTGACAAAAACGTATTCAGACTAATCAACACATGCACAACTGCCAAATCTGCATGGGATATCCTAGCAGTTGCATATGAAGGAACAACCAAGGTTCGAGAACAAAAACTGCAATACTTGACAACCAACTTCGAAGCGCTTGTCATGAAAGAGGACGAATCAATTGCAGAATTCAATATTCGTATTCGTGATCTAGCCAATGAATCCTATTCTCTGGGAGAACCAATGTCTGATGAAAAATTGGTTAGAAAAACCCTGCATGCTCTTAGCCCTAGATTTAAGATGAAGTTCACTGCAATTGAGGTAGTTCATGACCTCAAGATCTTAGAATTCGATGAGCTGATGGGGTCTCTGATGACCTATGAGTTATCTCTGCCCAATATCGACAAAAGGAATAAAGGAGTTGCCTTCAAAAGCTCAAGACACAAGCAACCAGAACCTAATGATTCTGACTCCGAAGAAGACATCGATGCTACAATGGCTCTTCTCACAAAAAATTACAATAAAGTCATGAGAAGATTCAGTCGAATGGGTGGACAGAATGTCATAACAAATGCTAGAAACAAAGCTCCATAAAAAGCTCAAACAGGAGGAAGTCTTGACAGACCAAACAGAAGTGGAGAAGAAAACAACAAGAACAAAGGACTTCAATGTCATGAATGTGAAGGATTTGGCCATCTTCGCAGAGAATGTCCAAATTTCCTCAAACAACAAAAACGAGGTTACAATGCCACCCTATCAGATGATGACAATAAAGATAGTGTTTCTGAAGAGGTAAGCAACTTTGTTGCATTCACTACTACTACTACTTCTGTATGTAACATTGATAACTCTGCCAATATCAATGATGATCACCACCATCCAACTCCAAATGAGAATTGGACTAAAGAGCAACTAGTCGAGGCATACAAAAGCTTACATACCAGATGGATCAAGGAAACTCTGATCCTTGATCAACAAGGAGAACGGGTCATCAGTCTTACCAACGACAAGTCTAGATTCCTAGAGACGATAGTGGAGCTAAAACGCGAAATCAACAGACGTAATGGAGAAATCAGTCTTATGACTAAATCGGTAAAGATGATGAATCCTAGCATAGAATGCCTTGACAAAATCCTATCAGTAGGAAAGCAGGCCAAGGATACGATGGGACTAGGGTACACACACGATATCCCCTCGACAACAATTACGAAGTTTGTCCCACAACAAGCCATGGTTGACAAGAAACCACTGGATGCCCGAACACATCCTACAGGACGACCTACAACAAATGTCATGACATCGTCTACAACATGTTCTTGTCAAGCAACTATCAAAAAACATCCTCCACTTAGACAACAATACTACATAAAATCATCTTATCAATATCAGTGGATATGTCATTACTGTGGTCAACGAGGTCACATAAGACCATTTTGCTTTCAACTCCATGGGAAGAAGCAAGCTCAGCTACCACAGAGACAAAGGAGACATCAAAGATATCCCTCAACTCCTCAGAAAAATCCCGCCTTGAATGGAGACCTAAGAATCTAGTCTATCGAGTTAATGTTGCATATACATCCTTGAGTGCCTCAACTAACAAAGACTGGTATCTCGATAGCGGAGGTTCTCGACACATGACAGGTACTCTAGAGTTTCTTTCCAATCTCAAACTATATACAAACTGCTATATTACTTTTGGAGATGGGATTCGAGCTCGAATCATTGGAAAAGGAGAACTCAAGCATCCAGGAGCTACTTGCCTAACTGAAGCATTACTTGTAGAAGGACTTAAGGCAAACCTGATTAGCATCAGCCAGATCTATGATCTGGGTTCAGAAGTGAAATTCACTAAAGAAGCCTGTATAGTGGAAGACTTCAATCAAGTCACTATTCTACAAGGAATCCGCTCAATGGATAACTGTTACATCTGGTCGCCCAAATCACATATCGAAGCGGCAAAGTGTCTTGTCTCCAAAGCAGAAGAGACCAAACTGTGGCACAGAAAGCTTGGACATCTAAATCTTAGAAGTATGCAGAAGGCAGTCTCCGAGCAGGCCATTACTGGAATTCCAAACCTGAAAATAGTAGAAGGAAAGATCTACGAAGAATGTCATATTGGAAAGCAAACCAAGATGTCACACAAGAAGCTGCAGCATATCACCACCTCTCGAGTGCTTGAGCTAATACATGTTGACCTCATGGGGCCAATGCAAGTTGAAAGTCTTGGAGGAAAACGCTATGTCTTTGTATGTGTAGATGATCACTCGCGATACACATGGGTTGACTTCCCTCGTGACAAATCAGATACCTTCTTGATCTTCAAGAATCTGTGCATCCAGGTCCAACGAGAAAAAGGGGACACAATTAGCAAAATAATACGCCTTCGTAGTGATCATTGTCGAGAGTTCGAAAACAGCAAATTTGCAGAATTCTGCAACTCAGAAAGGATAGCTCATGAGTTCTCAGCACCAATCACTCCCCAACAGAATGGCATTGTAGAGCGCAAAAACAGGACTCTACAGGAGATGGCTAGAGTTATGATGCTGGCTAAAGACATACCAACTCACTTTTGGGCAGAAGCACTTAACACTTCTTGCCATATCCACAATCGAGTCACTCTTCGACCATGTATGTCAGTAACTCATTATGAAATATGGAGGGGGAGAAAGCCCAATGTTAAGTACTTCCACATCTTTGGATCCACTTGTTATATTCTGGCTGATAGAGAGCCTCGTCGAAAGCTTGATCCAAAGAGTGATGAAGGCATCTTCCTTGGTTACTCAAGGAATAGTCGCGCGTTCCGGGTCTTCAACAAACGAACCAAGACCATGATGGAATCAATCAAAGTTGTTATTGATGATGATTGTGAAGATGCCTCAGAAGACGCGATAGACGAAGACGGAGTCTATCCCAACAATGTTAGAAAAGATGCAATTACTGATGTCAGAGAAGATGCTAGCAGCAAATCAGAAAACAATAATGCTAGTCCAAATGTCGATAACGATGAGACAGTTCCTGAAACCAGCAACAAGAATCCCTCACGAAGAATCCAGGCTAATCATCCTATCTCTGGAGTAATTGGAGACCTAAATGAAAGCATACGAACTCGATCAAAAACTCCTGAAAGCTACAACGAGGTGATAGGTAATATATGCTTCGTTTCAAAGTTTGAACCCAAAAATATCAATGAAGCCATCAATGATGAGTATTGGGTCAAAGTTATGCAAGAGGAACTGATTCAATTTGAGAAGAACCAGGTATGCGAACTGGTGCCCAAGCCAAGTGAAGGAAATATCATTGGAACAAAATGGATCTTCAAAAATAAGTCCGATGAGCTTGGAAACATCACCCGCAATAAGGCAAGGTTAGTAGCACAAGGGTACACCCAAATTGAGGGAGTAAATTTCGATGAGACCTTTGCTCCTGTAGCAAGACTTGAAGCAATCCGTCTCCTACTAGGGATATCATGTCATCTACAGATTAAGCTTTACCAGATGGATGTCAAAAGTGCTTTCCTAAATGGGGATCTCAACGAAGAAGTGTATGTGTCACAACCCAAAGGATTTGTTGATCCTCACTTTCCTGATCATGTGTATAAACTCAAGAAGGCCCTCTATGGATTAAAACAAGCACCAAGGGCTTGGTATGAAAGGCTCACAAAATTCCTGATTCAAAGCGGCTACACTTGAGGGGGAGTCGACAAGACTCTATTTGTGAAGAATGAGGACGGGAACTTAATGATAGCCCAAATATATGTCGATGACATTGTCTTTGGAGGGATGTCGAAAAGGATGATAGAGCAATTTATTCAACAAATGCAATCAGAATTCGAGATGAGCATGGTGGGAGAGCTTACCTATTTCCTAGGCTTCCAAATCAAACAGCTAAAAGACAGCATCTTCATATCTCAGAGCAAATATACGAAGAATATTGTCAAAAAATTTTGGCTAGAGAAAGCTTCACATAAACAGACACCTGCAGCCACACATATCAAGCTAACTAAAGATGATCCAGGAGAAGCCGTCGACCAACACCTATACAGAAGCATTATTGGTAGTCTTCTCTACCTTACTGCCAGTCGACTAGATATTGCCTACTCCGTGGCAGTATGTGCACGATATCAAGCTAATCCTAAGATTAGTCATCTATCCCAAGCTAAAAGAATTATAAGATATATCTCTGGGACTACAGACTTGGGATTATTGTACTCATTCGACACATCCTCTACCCTGGTGGGGTATTGTGATGCTGATTGGGCTGGAAACACAGCAGATAGGAAGAGCACATCTGGAGGATGCTTCTTCCTTGGCAACAACCTCATATCATGGTTTAGTAAAAAGCAAAACTGTGTTGCCCTGTACACTGCTGAATCTGAGTATATTGTTTTTTGGAGTAGCTGCACGCAATTACTATGGATGAAGCAGATGTTAGTTGAATACAATGTCAGACAGGAAGCCATGACTTTATATTGTGATAATGTCAGTGCCATCAACATCTCCAAAAATCTTGTCCAAAACAGCAAGACCAAGCACATTGACATTAGACACCACTTCATTCGCGAGCTAGTCGAAGACAAGAAGATCATCCTAGAGCACATTCATACAGAAAAGCAACTTGCTGACATTTTCACGCAGGCATTAGATGCGAGTAGATTCGAGTACCTCAGGACGTCACTCAGTCTGTGCACCATCAACGAGCAATAGAAGTTGCAAAAACGGTTGAGAGGAGTTGGTTGGTACCTCTTCATGAACCGGTCCAAAATCCCAACACATGCCATTGGGCCAAGCATACCAAAAGCCCATATAAAGAAAGGAAAGGTCACAAGATACGCTCGGTCTCCAACAGATTTGATTTGAATCGACCTGTTTTCAAAAACAAAACCAAGTCTGCCTCTTCTCGTTTTCGCTCTCATCTCCCTCACCTCTCACACTCTGTGACGAAAACCTCACTACCTACACAAACATGGTGAAGACACGGAGCACTCTAGCACCAAAGAAGGCCACTGATAGGCGACGATCCGAACCAAAGAAGGCAGAGGCAAAAAGCTCAAAGAGCAGCAATCCAAACACCAACAGACATGGAGTCCGAATCAAAGGACTAAAAACGCAGAAGAAAGCCGAGGAATCTCCCAAAGAAACACCACCGGAGGAAGCACCAATGCTCATTTTTTTCCCGAGTTCCCAAACGGTCTCGAACCAGAAGCTCTGCATTCTCCATGACAGACCTAACAGGGCCAGAACGGGAGACTGATCTTGGCCAAGGAAGTCGAGAAGCTTCCATGCAAGAAGGTGTGGTTGAGGAACTGATAAATCTTGAAGGGGAAAAGAATGACTTGACCCCGATCAGTCATGGGTTGGAACGTATTGCTGAAGGTGAAGGAGAAGAAGAAGGTGTAAAAGATGTCATTCCTGAAGCCACAAAGGAGGTTGTGGTAGTAGAAGAAGAAGTCGCTGACTCGGAAGAAGCCGAGGAAGAAGTTGAGAAAGACGGAACCAGAGACGGGGATACCGATCTGGAAGAAGCAGAGAAGGACAACAGTGTCGCCGCCAATAACACAGAATAAGCACCTCTGGATGCCAGAGAAGATGTGACAGAAGATGCTACTGAGATAGCACACACAGTGTTGTCATCCTTGAAAAAGAATGTATTAGAAGAGAATGAAAGTCTAGCAGTGATGGTTGGAAAACTCAAAGAAACCAAGAAGAGGAAGGAGGTAGAAGATGCTGGAGGCCCCAACAAGAAGAAGAAAAAGATGTCTGTCAAAGAAAAAGAAAAGAAAGTTGTCTCCAAAAGGAGATTAGTGGATGAAGAAACTGATGACGATGTAGAGGAGGTTACTGCAGAGGAAGCAAAGAATGGAGGAAGCCTGAAGACGGTCAAGAACACCTCGAGTGTTCCTTACGACAATGTGTCGTTTCACTCTGTGGACAGTGCGAAACGATGGGAATTTGTGTTCCAGAGAACGGCATATCCCGAGAAGACCCTGTCGTCGGAGCTACTGGGACTAGAAGCCATTGTCCAACTCCTGGAGCAGGCAGAACTTATGAAGATCGTCACTGACATTGGTAACCACTATCCCCTCTTGATCAAGGAATTTATTGCTAATTTGCCTACTAGATTTGGGACTCCGGATGATCCGGATTGTGAGAAGGTATATGTCAGAGGCCTGCGCTTCAACATTTCCTCTAACATCATTAATGCTTTCCTGGGGAGAAAGTGTGTTCGTGTTGTACCTCCACCTGACCTGAACAAGGTCCTCAAGGAGATTACTGGAGACAAAAGCAGAATGTGGCCTACCAAGGGCACCGTGGCAGCCTCGGACCTCACATCCAAGTACTCCATCCTATTCCGTATCGGAGTAGCGAACTGGGCTCCCTCCACACACGCATCCTCCATCAAACCGGAGCTGGCGATACTCATCTTCAAAATAGGTACTGGATCTACACTTGATTTTGGGCAGTTTGTTATTGATCATCTTATTAGACATGCCATATCACTAGCTGTGAAGATACCTATTGCCTTTCCCTCCCTTATCTCTGAGTTACTAGTGCATCAACACCCTGGAGTGTTGAAGACAACTGATAATGCTGGCAAACACGGAGGACTGATTGTGGTGAGTCACAAGCTGTTCGAGGGCAAGCATGCTCCTAATCTTGTCAGACTAGAAGCCAAACTGACCAAGGCAACGACCAGTCGAGCCACAAGTGTCGCCCCTCCAACCAAGACCACCAGCAGGGATGCAATCATGCTTGAAAGAGAGATAGTTGTACTGGACAAGGACATCGTCAACCTAAAGACAGCTCTGAAGCATCTCTCCCAGCGAAGATCTCACCGTGCCAACCTGCTAAAATCAATGTCTCCTCCAGGCTCAGAAAATGATGATTCCACCTCTCTGCCAAATGCTACTGAAGACACTCCTCAAGATGCCTCCACTGACGCTACAGAAGAAGAGACTGCTAGTTCCAGCAGCAGCTCTGTTTGATTTTAAGAACTTTCTGATTATCGAACAACTGAACAACTTTTAATTTGTATTTGTTTTGAACACTATTTCATATGTATTCTTGACTGCTGATCGAGGATATGTATGAGTTAAGTTTGTGTTTGTTTTCTTATTACCCTGTTTTGTTAGAAATATTTGTTTAAAGTTTGGCTCTTTTTGAGCCAGCAAGGGGGAGTAAGATATGTAAGACGACGCGATGGTACGCGAAATGCAAACGCAAGAAACACGAACAAAGACTTGATGACTGCCGATCGATTGCAAGCAAAAGATGACGACAAATGTGACGTGGAATGCGACGAAGAATGCTGACCTTAAAAATAGTCAAAGGGAGAGATTGTAGTTACGACTGTTTTAGCGATTGGCTTATTTCTAAGAAACTATAGAAAATGTCATAAAGAATGTCAGAGCATCATATGCGACATCTTGTGTGACATTGTCGACGACATCTCGGCAAACATTCTGAGCGACGGAAAACAGGAAAGACCAGATTCTGCAAAAAGTACGATTGCGTTTAGGAAATACCAGAACTTCTAGAACGTCTTCAATTCTGGAAAGAAGAAAGAAGGTGATTAAGAGGAAACCGTTTAGGGTTAGTACTCATCCTTGATTGCTATAAAAGCTTAGGGTACCCACTTAGCAATCGTGTGGTTCTTTATTTGTTTCCTAACAATAATTTGCAAAGCTCTTAGACGTGAAGGTTTGTGGGATGAGAGGTTGCAGATTGAGCTGAGGATATTGTGTATCACCATAACTATTAAGAGTTAGGTGATTGAGGGTTTGCTGATCGCGTGAGTGAAGACTGCACGCAACCACCAAGTTCAACGAAGACTTGAACTGACAGAGCAAGGCGATTGCTCGAAGAGTGGAATCAAGACGAAGTCTTGGATTCAGGGGGAGACCCTAAGATAGGTTACACTGTAAAACGTAACATAAAGTATAGATCTAGGGATGATCACAGGTACTTGTATGTTTTGACAAATTAGTGATAAGTGAAACCTGTCCACTAGGCTGAGAGCCCCCAGACGTAGGTGACGTTGCACTGAACTGGGTAAATAATCTGTTGTGTCATTGTTTATAGCTTTATATTTACTGTCCTGCGTTATCTACACAAGAAGTTATACACGGTGTTATAACTTCATATGTAACATTGTGTGTGACATCTTGCACGACTAGCTGATCAAAATTTCACCCTCACTAGGATATGATATTGTGGGTTGGAGTTTAATACACATGCAAGCTAGCTGGATGATCTGCAAAGTGCAATATAATACGCAATTCACCTGTTTTTATTCGAGTGAATAAAATTTTATTCACAATTCGGCTCGCCAACCGTAGGTAATGGTTGAATTTGCTAATTAATTATGTGCATCCCCAGTCGCTTTGCACATGATTCATTTCCCAAATGAACTTGATGGTTTGAAATAAAATGGCAAGAGTGGGTTTTATGATCTTTTTTCTTCCTCCATGAGATTTAAAATATTGAATTTTCGTTGAGTTTACAAATATTTTATTTCTTTCTAAAAATAATAACAAAGCTGGTCATGGTGAATTTTATGACCGGTTCTTTCCCTCACGGGGATACAAGTCCCATTGAGTTTTCTGAGATTTTCATAGGAAGTTATTTTATAGCAATGTTGGTTTTTGGGAAAATGACACTTTTGTGCACCTAAATATACACTTTTGACACTTTCATACCTTAGCTTTTTTTTTCTCTTTTTTTCAATACCATACTTTCATTTTGAGACAACTTTCTTCATAAATTTCAAAATATCCAAATTACCCCTGAATTGAACCAAAATTAAATGTGATTTATTTCTGGTCCAATTAAAGAGTGTGAAAAGACGAGATTGCCCTCAACTATTCATCAAATTTTCAAAGGTATGCCACCCTTTCAACTATTCCTCTCCTCCTCCTCCGGCACCCCCTCTTCACCGGCGTTTCTCCCGCATCCATCGTCGGGGTTTCTCCGGCATGTGGGGAGCACGGTGGACCGACGAGGCCTCCAAAACACCTCCGCGAAGGTGTCCGTCTCGACCCCATCGTCCTCGACCCCTCATTCTCGTCTTCTCCGATGATTCTTCGCCGGAGCCAGCTATGGTTCTTCCTCAACAGCCTGCGAACACAAAATGGCGAGCATCGACGAGGTGGGTAGCGGACAGCGAGCATCGACAAGGTGAGCAATGGGAAGCGACCAAAAGGGTAGAATGTGGTGCTCCAAAGATCGTCTCCGGCACAGAATAGCTAGAAAAGAGATAGAGGGAGAGAGGGAATAAGAAATGAGTTCAAGAATTCAAAATTTTCAGCAGCTTCGTCACCTTGCCTCTGTTTTCTAACCAAAAAACAGAGCATATGACTGCTGCACTGGCGCCATCGCCGCAGCAAGTCTCCGGCGGAGCCGAGCCTCCTCCCGGGAGACAACCATCGCCGCCATCGTCTCCCGCCATCGCCGCCGCCAAAGGCTCTGTTTTGATGAAGTAAGAGGGTCCAATGGCATTCACTTGAAAATTTGATGAATATTTTAGGGTAATTTCGTCTTTTTACACTCTTTAAAAAATTGGGCCGGTTCTCTCCATTAGACCAGGGGTAATTTCGGTATTTTGAGAATTTTAGGGGTAAATTGTCAAAAATGAAAGTAAAGTATGAAAAAAAAAAGTTAGAGTATGAAAGTGTCAAAAGTGTAGATACATGTGAACAATAGTGTCATTTTCTCTTGTTTTTTTTATCAGCAAAATGATAGATTTTATTGATGAAGCTAGCAAGATTTTTCAAGAAGGAAAAAGCAGATAGATACATCAACAAAGCTAGAAAAAAACAACGAGAAAAATTAAGAAAACGAGAAATTGAAAAGTAAAAAAAAAGCCAAAAATCTCAATGTTTTGATTTGAGCATTTTCAAAAGTCTGAATCATTTCAAAGTCAGTCGCCAAACTTGTAAAGTTAAGTGATTTTACAGAGGTCCCACCCTTAAATTCTGTAACGAGAATTAGGTTGTGATGGAAATCTACACACCCCAAACGAGCATGGTTGAAAGGAAGATACCACAAGCTATGCTGAGGGATTATCGTCCAAGCGTCCCGGAGGCACCAAAACAGCTTGAGCAGATTTGGGCCTCCTTTCACGGTGCCGGGTTTGGTACGAAGTTCCACCGACGACGTCTTTTGTTTCTTTTCTTATCAAAAAAACGTCATCAACGGTTTTCATATATCATCGGAATCAACAAACTCTGTAACCATAATCAGCCCAAGAATGGGAAGATAAATAGATGATATTTCAGGCCCAAAATCAGGCCCATTAGGAAAAGGGCAAGAATTTAAGCCCTCTAAATCTTCTGTACAGTCCAAGTCCTAGAATGCCGACATGAAGGCTCCAAGTCCCATGGCAGCGTACAAAGTTGCAATATGAACACATTGATTCATCATTTCTCATAGAAGATAATTTAAAATAATAATTGCAGGCCATTATATAGTCCATGATGAAAAAATGTCCATATGGTTCTCAAGGTTAACATGCATATACAAAACTATGCCTTGTCATCAAGGTTTGGTTGGTGCTAAGCTCTAGTGCCCATCCCACTCGGTTCAGAGCCATAGTGGTGGGCATTCCAATAACCCATCCACAAGCTTATATAAATATGTGAGTCTGCAATACCTTCAATGCAACCAAAAACAAAGCAGCCAAATATGGGTGCCACTGCAAGCAACAACTTCAACTCAGCCTTTGTTCTCATTGTTATCTTCCTATCTTCACATCTACAACTCATTGAAGCCAAATGCATCGAAGCCGAGAGATCAGCACTTGTTTCATTCAAGAAAGATCTCACCGACCCTTCCGGTAGGCTGTCTTCTTGGACGGGCGATGACTGCTGCAGCTGGGGAAGCATTTCATGTGACAACCGAACAGGCCACATCATCAAACTCAATTTCAGAAACCCATTTCCAATCATCAATGGTGGAGTAGGTGACTCTGTTGCTTACAAGAGGTCTTGCTTGGGGGGTAAGCTAAATCCTTCTTTGCTTCACTTGGATCATTTGCATTTCTTGGATTTGAGTTTGAATGACTTTGGAGCCATTCTGATTCCTGACTTCCTTGGTGACATCAAGAGCTTGAGGTATCTCAATCTCTCGTTCTCATCCTTTTCCGGGGAGATCCCACCTCATCTCGGGAACTTATCGAGCTTGCAGTACCTTGACCTCTATGCAGATTCTTTTAGCACTAGTTCCAGTAACTTGGAGCTACATGCTCAGAATCTGCATTGGCTCTCTGGTCTTTCTGCTTTAAAATATCTCAACTTGAATTATGTGAAACTCGATAATGTAGGAGCCGATTGGCTTCAGGCAATCAATCTGCTCCCTTCACTGGTTGAGTTACACTTGCATTGGTGTCATCTTGGAACCTTGCCACTCTCAGCACCATTCCTTAACCTCACCTCACTTTCAGTCCTTGATTTGTCTGAAAACCCTTTTGGCTCCTCAATTCCTAAATGGTTGTTTAATCTTACTAGTCTTAGAAAGCTCTTCCTCAAATGGAACCTTTTTAGTGGTCATGTTCCTAGTGAACTAGCAAACCTGAAAAATCTCGAGGAACTTGATTTATCAGATAATCTATCCCTTGAAGGCCAACTCCCCAAACTGTTTGGATCTCTCTCCCATCTGAGGTTCTTAGATCTTTCAGCAAACAATTTCAATGGTGACACTGGGGAATTTTTTAATGGTTTCTCAAATTCTCCCCTGGTCTCACTATATCTAGGCTCCAACAATCTGGTAGGGGAATTGCCTGAGTCCTTGGGAAGTCTTAAGAAGTTGCAACATCTTCAGCTCGCTAGCAACTCTTTCTCGGGTTCCATTCCAGCATCTGTTGGAAGCCTGTCGTCGTTGAAAACATTGGACCTGTCCTACAACATCATGAACGGTTCAATTCCTGAAAGCTTTGGGAAACTCTCACAGCTGGTTGATTTGAACCTGGTGGAGAATTCCTGGGAAGGTGTCATAACAGAAACTAGCCTTATGAATCTCAAAAGTCTAGAAAGTATCCGAATTTCAAGTGACTCGAGCAGGCCTTTGGTTTTCAAGGTGAAGTCAGGGTGGGTTCCTCCTTTCAGGCTAAAAACCATCCAAATCATCAACTGCATTGTTGGTCCTGCGTTCCCCGCCTGGCTTCGTGTTCAAACCGAGCTCACTACTGTCACCTTAAGGAGTGTTGGAATCTCAGATACAATACCCCAGGAATGGTTTTCCACGTTGTCCTCTCAGCTCACTTATTTGGATCTGTCCAATAACCATATCAAGGGGAAGCTGCCAAGCCAACTACAATCACCCAAGTTAAACTCTATCAACCTGAGCTGTAACAACTTTGAAGGCTCATTCCCTCTTTGGTCCTCAAGTGCAACCTTCTTGTACCTTCATAACAATTCATTTTCTGGACACATACCCGAAAACATTGATGTCCTAATGCCAAGAATGCAGAATCTGCAGCTTGCTCACAACAGTCTCAGTGGTGAAATTCCATCATCCATGTGCAACATCAATGGTCTGCAGATCCTATCCCTACGAGGCAACAAGTTTTCAGGGCAGCTTCCCAACTGCTGGTACCATCAGCAAACCTTGTGGGCTGTGGACATATCAAGCAACAATCTATCCGGTGGCATCCCAAGCTCAATGGGCTTCTTGGGTTCTCTCGCGGTACTGATGCTGAGCAACAACAATCTTGATGGGGAGATGCCTTCTTCATTGCAGAATCGCTCGGGCCTGACCAGCATTGATCTTGGAGGGAACAGATTCTCGGGAAAGATACCGACTTGGATGGGGGAGAAGGCGAGTTTGTTCATGATGCGACTTGGGTTTAACCGGTTTGGGGGAGAGATTCCAAAAGAGCTGTGCAGTCTTGGGAATCTTCACATCTTGGATCTCTCCCACAACAAGTTTTCAGGGGCTATTCCCAAGTGTGTTGGGAATTTGAGTGCATTGGTTCGTGGGACTAATAGTGATGTGTTCAAGAACCAAATTAAAGTCGTGACAAAGGGCAGCACTGTTGCATTGGCTGATGGGATTGATCTTTCAGGGAACAACCTAACAGGGGGGATTCCTGATGAACTGACGAGACTTTCCTCGCTGAGTATCTTGAAATTATCGAGTAACCATTTGATGGGAAGCATTCCTGAGAAGATGGGAGAGCTGTATGGATTGGTAACTCTTGACCTGTCACGAAACAGCCTAAACGGGATGATTCCTAAAACCCTGTCTTCTTTGACATCCTTGACTAGCTTGAACTTGTCTCATAACAACTTGACAGGAAAGATTCCCAAGGGACTCGCCAAGTTCACAGATGCATCCATTTTTGAAGGCAATCCATCTCTGTGTGGCAAACCTCTTCCAAACAAGTGCCCAAGAAAGCATTGAAACCCAACATTACGGAATGCTATAGTTTGCAGCTAAGAAGAAATTATGTGTGCATATAGATACTGTGTGTTTGAGTTGTAGCGCAACTGCCAGAGATGATTTAACAAATAAAACTTTCTTCCTGGAAATAAATGAACTGAACATAAAAATGATATGGGTACTTAGAGATAGAGAAAAGAAAAGGAAAATATTTCTATTCCATTGCACTTTGATGAACCACATGTTAGTGCAACAACCCAATAATACATATCAGAGGCAGTTCTTAAAAGGAGTAATTACATATCAGTACACCCGTCGAAACCTCATTCCAGAATCAGTACCTCAAGTTTGAAATTTTTTTTAACGGTACCCGAAGTTTAAAAAGTTAACACTTAAGTCTAATTTCTGTTATATCTAACGAAAGTGTTTGTAGAAAGTCTAAGATACCCTCAGTGTTTAACTCTTGAAAAATGTAATTATTTAATAAATATGAAATGACCATTTTACCCTCAAATGAATAACATTTTTAACTAATGAATGAAGAACATATTTGTCTTTTTATATAAAAAAATAAAAAAAACTTAAAAATCAAAACTGATTTCAATAAATAATTATTAAAACATATTAAAATTTTGATTCAAAATACAAAAATGTCCTTAGGTAATCTAACTCTAAAAAAATGCCATGTCTTTTCATCTATTCTTCCTTAACAATTCAAGCACACTCACAGCATCACCCCTCCACCTCCTGCCTCAGCCAGCGCCTCCCCGTCCTCGACCAATCTGCCGCCGCGAGCTCCTGCAGATCCGTCGGAAACCTCCCTCCTCCGCTGTCGCGATAAAGGCGTTGTTCAAATCTTTCGCCTGCGGAAATGGCTCGATCCGTATCTCCGATTATGGACCCATTGACCTCTCGATGTTCGACCGTCTCTTCACACCTAGTCTCAGATCCACCTCTCGCCGGCTCCTCTGCAATTCCGTCGATTCATTGCCTCGATTCAATCTAGATTTTGTGTTTTCGCTTCTTGGGTTCGATTTGGGGATTTGAGTTTGATTTGTGGGTTAGTGTGCGGAGGATTGTGTTAACCTTGAAGGTTTGTTCCTTGTTCCTGAAACTTTCTGGGTTTTTTTTGTTGCTTTTTTGGATGTGTTTGTGGTCTCAATTGATTTGGGTTTGTTGATTTGGTGTGAAGCTATGGAAGAGAGTTTATGCAGAGATTGCTACAAAGATCAAGTTGCTTGCTGGAATTTTTTTTTTTTTTTTTGAGGAAAGCTTGCTGAAATTTTAATTCAAAGATACTTGATTATAACCACCATTTTGATAAAGAAAAGTTAGAAAATTCTTTGATTTGAATATCAAAGAATGAGTAATGAATTGCCATTTAGTTTGTTGGATTTGGCATAAGGCAGTGGCGAATGAGAGAGAGAGAGAGAGGAGAGAGGGGAGTGAGGTTGAAGATGAGGGTAATATAGACATTTCATTAGTTCTTTTTATTATATTATTTGTTTATACTAAAAGACAATTCTACCCTATATCCATTAGTTTGATTTGGTATTTATTTAAGGGAAAAATAGTCATTTCGCTTTTAAAACAATTGTCTCATATGTACATTATATTATGAGGGCATTTTGGGTATTAGAGAAAAAGTTAACGGTTTCCATCACAATTTAGACTTAAGTGTTAACTTTTTAAACTTCGGGGACCGAGAAAAAAGTTTCAAACTTGGGGGACTGATTCTGAAATGAGGTTTCGACGGGTGTACTGATCTGTAATTACCCCTTCTTAAAACTACAACAATGCAATACATGCCCTGTTGGAGCTACAGTATACTGTGTTTGTCAAATTTTGAGGCTAAAACCTTTTTTATATCAGCAAATGGGAAATGATTTTATTGATAAAAAGCACTTAATTTTCGAGAAGGGAAATAAAGAGAGAGAGATGCGGACAAACATAAGAAAAGAAAAAATACATTAAAAAGAAAGACAAGAGAAAAAAAAAGGAAGATTTGCTATGTAAAGCGTAGTAGAAATAGAAGCATCCCTGAGTGCTAGGTGAGCTTGTTCCGATTCTCGGACAGGATAGATTCAAATGATTGAATCATTTAAGTGTCTATTGCATGACTTGTAAGGCCCAAAGACTTACAGATCACCTAGACTTTAATAACACTATTCCAAGAAAAGAATTACGTTGAGTTGGGAATTTAGATAAGTCACGCGAGCACGAATGAGAGGGGATAATAATTTGTGCTGGCTCCTTGATGGACTAGAGGCTAAAACTAAAACTATTTTTTTTTGGTTTTTTACAGGACACGCAAGGAAACTTGTAAGCATTTAAAATTTCTGGTCCTCATCTAATTCATATATTCCATGGATGTCAACAAAACAACAGTCAGATACAAATGTGCTCAACAACCTGATGAACACTGTGGGTTTACAAAATGAACAAAAGTTTCAACCATTTTGGGCAAACAAACATGGCCAAATCAACCATAAGCAGCATAGTATCAGCAGGAAATGATGAATACTTCAGCCTCCCTCATAATAAAACACATTTGTAAGTTACCACAACTTATTTGGAGAAGTGGTTGAATTTTAATGTCATAATAATAGTTTGAGTTGTTGTTACGTTAAGTATTGACTTTATTTTTTAGGACAAAGAAAGATGTTTGCCGTTATGTTTCAACTTCTGGTAAGACATCTGTCGACTTGTAGTTTTGGTAAGTTTCCGGTTTTGAATAAACATCTTATGTGAGATACTCTCGCTCGAATATTCTAAGCGATATTTTCTATCGTATACGAAAAGGAAGTCTTGAGATACGGCTAGATACATCTTGAGGAAAAGGAGGAAACCCTAGTGACCCTCAAGAGTATGTGAACTGCTATAAAAGCCGAGAGCTTGCCACTTAGCAGTTGGACGTTCTTCTGAGAAAATATTCAGAGTTTCTAAGCATGCAGGACTGGCGTGTTAGAAGGTTGTATGATTTGATAAGAACGGTGTAACTCACAAATCACAATTCGAGAAGATTGAGTGGTTGTGTGATTTGAGTTTCTGTGTTTACGTGATTGAAGACTCACATGTTGTTGACAACAGTGATCACCCGAGCATACGCGTTTGCTCAGAGAGTGGAATTGAGGAGGATCTCAAAGACAGGGGGAGTCCCTGGTCTAAGCACTCACCAGTAGTAATAGTATCTAGGAAGTTGATTTGTGTGATAATCATCTAAGTCCTCATTTGTACAATTGACTATCATGTAGTGAAATCCTTTCCACTGGCATAGTGCCCCCAAATGTAGGTGATGTTGCACCGAATTGGGTAAACATATTGTGTGTCTTCTGTTTGCTAGTTTTACTTGTGAGTTATCTATTATTTGTGATTGAGCAATGAAAGAGATCACCATGGGTTCCATTCGATAAATTTCATGCAGCGAAAGTTATGTAACCATGGTGATCGATGCAAGCTTGGATCTTAATGTAAAACCAACATGTTATCAACCTTTTAAATCTGAAAAATACCTCTATTAATCGATGAAATCACAACCTTAGTGTTTCTCTATTAGGTCCACACAAGCACCACAACCGAAGAAGGTTTTCTCTCACACTTTTGCTATGAATGTTCTTGAGAAGCTTGACAAAAATGATGGATGAAGAGGGAAAGAGAATTCGGCCAAGAGAGGGAGAAGATGAGGGGAGTAGTTGTAATGGTTGGAGAAAATAATGGGAGATATTTTGGAATTTTAATTTGAAATAAAATTGAATTTCAAATTAATAATTGCATATCTACCCTTCTTAAACTCCTATTTGCACTTCTTCCCCATTCATCTCTTGAATCCCTAAATGGGCTTTAAGCCCGTTTAACTAAAACTCAAATTAAACCCATTAACTTGAGTTATAATTTCGGTTTAGACAAAACGGTTCAATTTCCGCGAATTGATTTCTTCAACCGTCTGGTTAAAACCTTAGGCCAGAAAACTACCGAATCGTTCTCAATTTTCATCCATAATTACTTGTCATGTATCGTGCTTAATGCGTGTGACCCTCTAGGCTCACGAACAATTGGCAGACTGGTAAAATTACTATTTTACCCTTTCCATCATAAGTGGTCTCTAGCAAGACATTATGATTACCCAATGTTCGTGATTATCAATTATTCGATTTAACATGTTATCGTACATGTCACTGTCCTTTTATCATACCGATATCCAGATTGATCAATAGGCATAGAATGGTCATCCTAATTTATCAATCACTGTTTCTTGATATCTGAGATGACTGAAAACTGATACTAAGGTATCACCTGCACGGTCGTGCTATTCCTTCAGTCATACTCATCAAGTGGCCTAAACGGATATCTTTCTCATGCCGAAGTATGAGTGATAAATCCCTCAGGCGCCTTTCGAGTTCACTAGTGCAATAAATATCAAAGCCAATCGAAGCCGTTATAGTTACCCTTTTACAGATAACGTTAGACTAGGTCAAACTTAGGTATCCGTTCCATAGTGTACACAAAGACTCCTTGGTCTTAGGATATAATGACAAGCTACGATATGTGAGTATCTCATGACTGGATCTATGCAGCATACTCACAATCGGGTTGTCCGATATCATCGACCTGATGGTATCTATGATATAACTCCGGCACTCACTTTGCCATGATCAGTAGAGCATGATCACAAGGAGTTGGTCTCATACTGATCGCTTCTAAAGAAGCTTCGCTGATCAGGGACTTTATCGAATGCAATTTATTCTGATCTACAGTTCTACTATAAGTGGTTACACACATTATGACATAGATCAAATTACATTAGATATATTACTACAACACATTAGTAATATCATGCCTTTTATTATGTATACTAATGATGTTCGTTACAATAAAGATTGAGGAATTACATTGGACTAGGGCACAAACCTAACAAGCAAGTTGTCGGACATAAAGTTACAACATCGTGTAAGACATCTTGCTCTTGTGACTAACCAGAATTTCAATTGGTATTAGAGGAGGCACCTAGACCTTTAGGTGATTTCTTGGGAATGTTATTATGTGTACCAGATTTGGATAACTCGAGAGAAGGAGGATCAGTCAATCGTCCTCCCGTTCTTGATGGAACAAATTATACCTACTGGAAAGCCCGCATAAGTGTCTTACCTAAATTTATTGACAACAAAACATGGAAGGCAGTAATCCATGATTGGGAAGTTCCACATGTTGTTGATGCCCAAGGGAATGTGATTGGCCTCAAACCTGAAAAGGACTAGAGTCCCCTAGAAGATGAGGCAACTCTAGGTAATTCTCGTACACTCAATGCTATTTTTTATAAGGTTGATAAAAATGTTTTCAGCCTAATCAACAGATGCACAAGTGCCAAAGAAGCCTAGAAAATTCTTGTTGTTGCCTATGAAGGAACCACTAAAGTTTGTTAGCAAAAGCTTCAATATCTCACCGCGAACTTTGAAGCTCTCACCATGAATGAAGATGAGTCAATTGCCGACTTCAATGTACGCATTCGAGATCTTGCAAATGAGTCATACTCCCTTGGAAAACCTATGAATGACGAAGATCTAGTCAGTAAGACTCTGAGAACTTTAAGCTAAAGGTTCAAAATGAAGATCACATCAGTAGAAGAGGTTCATGATTTTAAAACTCTGAAGTTTGATGAACTTATGGGATTTCTCATGGCCTTCGAGCTCTCTCTTCCAAATATGAAGAAGATGTAGGATTTGTGCCCTAGTCCAATACTATTTATGTCTATGAATATGTATCATCTTCTTCCATGAAATATAAAGCGGCATTTTATTACTATGGTGTTTTAGTAATGAGTTAAGTATATATCGATTTATATTATTGAGTGTGTCATCACTAATAGTAGAACTATGGATCTGTATGATTTATACTTAACGGGTCCCTGGTCAGTCAAGCATCATCTGAAGCGGCCAGTATGAGGATGATTCTTTATGATCACGCTCTACTGATCATGGCAATAGGTTTTGCCGGAGTCAGGTCATAGATATCATTGTGGAAATGATATTGGACGACCCGACTTGAATATGTTACATATATGATGTCATGAACATATTCAGAGATCGTAGCTTGTCATTGTATCCTTAGACCAAAGAGTCTCTATGATCACAATATAGTCAATATCCGAGTTTGGCTCAAGCCTAACGTTATCTGTGAAAGGGTAATCATAACGGTTGTGATTGGCTCGGGGATGGGCTATATGTGTGATACGAGAGATGCCTAAGGGATTTATCCCTCATACTACGGTATGGGATAGGTATTGGTTTAGGCCACTTGATGAGAATGATTGAAAGGAAACCCATGGCCATGCAGATGATACGGAGTATCATTTTCAATCATCTCGGGTATCAAGAAACGGTGATTAATTAAGTAAGGATGACGGCTCTATTCCTTATGATTAATCAAGATACCTAGTGATAAAAGGATAGTGACATGGATGACATGAGGTTAAATCGGATCACCGATAATCATGGACTTTGGGTAAAATGGTAATTTTACGCCGATCTGCCAACAGGACATGAGCCTAAAGGGTCCCACGCATAGGGTGCACATCTTAGGGAATCCGGGCAGAATTAATTATGGATTGGTTAAATCGAGTCGCGGCCAAAAGCATTACGGTTTTGGGCCACGGGCCCATCAGCTCACGTGCCATGGACCGGGCCAAAACCCTAGGGTTTTGGGCGCCGGCCATGATGGATAATAGGGCCGAAACCCATGAGGTTGGAATACCTCATGGGCTGCCAAGTTGGGCAAGGCTAAGTCCTCATGGCCTGATATGTCACTATTACATTTTGTCTCCTTCTCTGGTGTTGCTATGTTTAATTGTTGGCATAATTTTTTAGCGCAAAAGTAAGAAGTCGTGCAACATGTTACATGACATGTGGAGCGACTTGTTACGGTCCAGATTAGGAAAGATCTGAAGCTTTCCTATTTCGACGAAGCTTGGAGCGAAAGAAGAAAGGCGCCACGAAGACTTGGAGCGCAAAAGAGAAACGTCGACAAGTCAGGCGACTTCCAGCTGGCAGTTACACGTCAGCAATAGGCGGCAACTCTACTTGCCTGATTTATTCAGGAAGTCAGAACAGGCAAGACGACTTCCAGCTGGCGTGGAAGGCGGCAACAACTTGCCTGACTTTCCTGTTCCTAGTCCGAGAAGGATTAGGAATGTGAGCTGCTATAAAAAGTCCTTGGCTTCCCATTAGCAGATCATCCGTTCTTGTTCTAACAATTGCAAGATTTCTCAGAGCTCTTAACCGTGCACCATCGGCATGTTGAGAGTCTGATTAAGATTCGCTAGAACGGGTCTTTGCTCTGATCAAACATTAAGTCGCGAAGACGAAGTGTTTGGATCGGTTAGGGTTTTTGTTTGTGATTGAAGATTCACAACTCCATCAAGAAGACAACGACACCGAGCATAGGCTTGCTCGAAGGGTGGAATTGAGAGGATCTCAAAGACAGGGGGAGAGGCCCTTGGTCGAGGTTGTTCACGGTGAGATCTATAGTAGCTTAGGACAAGTAGTCGATCCACAAGTTACGACTTTGTGTTCGACTTCTTGACTCGGCTACAAATTCAGAATTTCATCTGGTATTTTCCATCTTGATGATCATAATTTTTTGACTAGGAACTCACCTAAAGCAGTAGGTGCCCCCTCTGATACCAATTGAAATTTTGATCAGATAGTTATGCAAGATGTCACACACAATGTTACGTATAATGCTATAACACAGTGTATGAAAACTTGCGCAGATAAAGACGAACAGTAAGTATAAAACGTAATGAACAACGACACACCAGATTGTTTACCCAGTTTGTTGCACCATCACCTACGTTTTGGGGCTCTCTGCCAGTAGAAAGGTTTCACTATATGGTAATACGTCAAAACATAAAAGTACTTATGATCATCACAAGATCTATACTTTATGCTACTATTACAAGTGCAAACCTATCTCAGGATCTCCCCCTGAATCCAAGACGCCGTCTTGATTCCACTTTTCGAGCAATCGTCTTGCTCTGTCAGTTCAAGTTGTCGTTGAACGTTTGGTTGCGTTCAGTCTTCACTCACGCGATCAGTAAACCCTCAATCACCTAACTCTTAATAGTTAACGTGATACACAATATCCATAGCACAATACACATCCTCTCAACCTGCAAACCTTCACGTCTAAGAGCTATGTATATTATTGTTAGGAAACAATAAAATACCACACGATTGCTAAGGGGGCAGCCTATGCTTTTATAGTAATCGATCATGAATACTAACCCTATTGGGTTTCCTTTTTGTCACCGTCTTTCTTCTTTCTAGTTCGCGTCGAATACAACTGGAGCTTTCACAATCCTTGTTGTAGTCGTACTTTATGAAGAACATAAACTTTCCTGATTTGCGTCGAACAGGATGTCAGCCGAGATGTCGACAAAGATGTTGTACACGATGTTTCGACATTCTTTATGACATCATTCCTAGTTTCTTAAAAATAATTCAATCATCAAAAAACGTCGTAACTACACCACCCAATTGTGTTTTTCCATACGCAAACTCCTTCTCAAGAGTGATCAAGGGATGTGAATCGTTGAACTGAAAAGGATTCTGGAGATCGAGCTTGATGACATGGCCTGATATGTCGTCACAATGAACCCCAGCCCATTGACAGCAATCATCATCATCATCGTCCCAAGAAAAAAGCCTGCCAGAAGGATCGGTTACGCCTGATTTGAATGCAAGTAACTCTTCACGCTCCATCCCCTTACATTTCACATCAACAACGCAAACACCGTGTTTCATATGTGAGATTAACATGACCAGAACCAATCCAAAAATCAAAATGCAACCGTTCTTGTCACACCCCATGATCAATCACTACCTCTTCAAATTTAGAATGCAGAGTTTATAGTATACTATGACATCCTTTTTGCCTTCCTTTCTTAACAAAGAGATGGAGGGCGTCAACATTGCACTTATATTTAATCAAGTGTCTTTGACTAGTTCACTTGTAGCGTTGTCTTTGCCCGCCAACAGCAACATGGTGTGGACTTGACTTTAACAAATATTAACTAACACGACACCGTTTTAGTGCGAGACCTGAAAAACTTGCACGCCTTTGACTCATTAGACTTATTATATAATTGATTAATGTTGTGAGCCGTATGCAGTGTCATTTATTTCTGAAGGGAAATAATAATATTGAGATGTTTGAGAAACAAGCACATAAGCGTTCAAGAAAAAAGCCAAAAGGTGCAAGAGCCAAAATGTACATGGAAGCTAATAGAATAATTGCTTGCCTGCCTTAGTATTTTTATTTAGGGAATATTTATACAGATAATTACACACTCATAATGAGTTTGGCCACAGTTACTCGAGAATGGGCTGGAGACATAATAACAAATATTTGATCTGATTGTGTCTATTTTTTTACTTTGTCTATCACCCCCTCCTTCAGTCAGAACGGGAGGATCCCAGACGTTAAGACTGGAACGAAAATCATTAAACATCACCCTAGGAATGCCCTTGGTGAAAATGTCTACAATTTGAGAGCGAGACGGAACATGTAATACAAGGACTTGTCCTCGAGAAACTTTTTTGCGAACAAAATGAATGTCTAACTCATTGACGACCCAACGATATTCAGCCTCGGTGCTGGATCGGGATAGTGTAGGTTAACGCTTGGAAGACCAAGCCACCAAATTATCACCCAAGAAGACACAATATCCGAACGTGGAGCGTCGTGTGTCGGGGCAACCGACCCAGTCATCATCCGTGTAAGAAACTAAAGAAGAAGAGGATGTGGCATATAAGTGTAGGCCTAAGTGCAGGGTACCTTGTAAGTACCGAATGATACGTTTGAAAGCAACCATGTAACCGATCTGAGGGTCATGCATGTATAGACACACATGTTGCACTACATAGGAAATATTAGGACGAGTAAAAGTACGATACTGTAAGGTACCTACCAGGTTCCGAAAAAGGGTCGGATCACCATACGGGTCACTGTCAAACGCCGAAAGCTTGCATGCGTGTTAACTGGAGTAGCAGATGGAGAGCAAGAACTCATCCCTGCACGATTAATAATGTCTTTAGTGTATTTGCGTTGACATAAGAATAGCATGTTGGGAAACGCGGGATCTCATACATCGCAGTGGAAGTAAAATACAAAACAAATTTAACCGTTTTCTGAGCAAGGATCTACTACATGTTTAAGCTTAATCGATGAAAGGGTTAGAACTCTTATTTACCTCTTGTAGATCTGGCTTTACAAAACCTTTGAGAGTTCATAGGTTCTTCACGAATCCGGACTTGAACCCACATCTTATTTGAGTGGCTTACGTATCTCGTCTCTACAAGAATCAAAGTATGTGTAGTTCGCTTGTTGCGTCTCTATCAGGATGCGCTCTCTACTAGTATCCACACGAAAAATTCTTGATCAAAACTTGAGGAAGATCAATCTACTGTAATTGATCTTCTCAAATCATATCTAATTAACTGTTTAATTAGACCTCAAGTTTTAGTGGAGTTCCTAATGTTACAACTATCGCATTGGGGTTTCTTGTCAACTGATGCAACGTATATATAGGCCTATGGGAGTAGATAAAATCCCACTTAAAATTTTCCAGCTCAGAATTTCCCATAATTTCGTGCTCAATATTTCCCTCTTTCAAATTCCGAATCGATTCCAAATTGGAATCGGGAAAGAAAACAGCGTCATCTAACGGTCAACTGCCCAGCGAGGTCATATTTCCCAAAGCTGTCGCGACGCTCCAGCTCGTCAAGGAGCTATAAGTGTTGTCTCCGTCTTAGGCCTCCCTCGATATAACAATAACTATATTTTGAATCAGGGACGAATTGATTCGAATAATGGAATAGTGAAACTGAAATTGGGTTTTTTCGTGTTTTTTCAACAACTGCTGATTGTTTGGCTCACTATTGTATTAGATCATCCATAAATTGGCTTATAAATATTGATTTACTAGTTGGCTCATCAGTGTATTGGTTCACCAAGAACATAATCAATTAGATCATGTATAGATAAATTTGTTTCGTCGATTTGATGAATTTTTGGTTGATTGTGTTTATTTCATCAAACGGTTTCAAATCTGGTTTGTTTTGTTTTGGGATTTGGTTTTTGTCCCGATGCATTTGGGGATTTGGTTTTTGTCTAGATGATAGAGTAATAATCAATTTTATTAGTTGATCATATGAAACAATTGAACTGATGAAACAAATTGAACCGACGAAACAATTGAACAAGTGAAACTATTGAACTGTTTGAACCGAACCGATGAAACAATTCCAAATGTAACAATTAAACAATTTCGAGTGAACCGATGAAATAATTGGAAGTAAAATAATTAAGTCATTGCAAGTGAACCTATGAAACTAATGCAGTTGAGTCGATGAAACGATTTCATGTGAACCGATGAAATAATTGTAATTGAGCCGATGAAACGATTGCATGTGAACATATGAAACGATTACACGTTAACCGGTGAAACATTACAATGAAGCGACATTAAAATATATACAACTCAATAAATAATAGTATAAAAATATGTTTATACCTCTCTAAATGTGTAGAATGACCAAAAAAATTCACGATTAATTGATATTTACACTGAAATACTATTGATGACTCATCTCTCAATCTCAACCTTCCAACGAACCACAAATATTCTAAGGTTTGTAGTGGATGAATAGATGTAATTGATTACTACCCTTAATTTTGTATCCTAGCAAGACTTAACAACGAGGTAGGCCAAAAGAAAAGCTATACTGGATCGGTCGAATAGTCACCGATAAATGGTTTGACTTATTATCACCTTATTATACACAAAGAAATTCGTTTCAAATTAAGATTTAAATAAAAGTATATCTTTGTTGGTAAAAGTAATTGGACAAATAAAAAAACAAAAAGGCAAGACTTGTGTATGAGTCTCCTATCATCTTCTCTAAGTGGTCTTGGTAGCAGTTGCAGATGGCCCTTTCCATCAGAACAACAACCATAACGATGTCGTTTTCTTAACGTCACAGTTTCTTAACTTGGGAGTCACTCCATAGCGAAAACTCCACTTCCTCTTCCTCGACCAAATACCCAATCTCGACTCCTTCCCTCCAATCCAACTGTGTAGCTTTGAACTTGATGGCGTCTCTGAGACTGAGAGAGCTAGTCGCGCTTCTCCTGCTGCTGGCGACCTCCGCTGCCGCCCGTTTCGTGGTGGAGAAGAGCAGCGTCACTCTCCTCTCTCCCTACGCCATGCGCTCCAAACACGACGGAGCAATTGGCAATTTCGGCGTCCCCAACTACGGAGGCTCCTTGGTGGGTTCTGTGGTCTACCCCGACAAGAACTCTGTTGGCTGTCAACAGTTCGCCCACGGCAAGCCCTTCAAGTCCACTTCTCGACCCACCATTCTTCTTCTCGATCGTGGAGGTTGTTTATTCTTGAATCGAATTTCTGCTCTGCAAATCTGTTTTAGTACCTAACATATGATAGATGGTTATTGGGTTGGTGGAATTTTTTGTATTTATGTGAATTTTCACCTGTTCTGGGTTGTCGGTGTTTCTGCTATTCTGTCTGTACATTTTACATGCTGAATAGGAGTGATGAATAGAAATTACCAAAACATCATGACAGGATGTGTATTGATTTCTTTCCTTTTTATATATTCTCATCTCTCAGAGTGCTACTTCGCATTGAAGGCATGGCACGGCCAGCAGGCTGGAGCTGCAGCAGTTTTAGTGGCTGATAGCATAGATGAGCCTCTTATAACTATGGATTCTCCAGAGGAGAGCAGCGCCGCTGATGGATTTATAGACAAGATTGGAATCCCATCAGCATTGATAGACCACTCCTTTGGTGAGACCTTGAAGCAAGCTATTAAGAAAGGTGAAGATCTTGTAGTCAAACTAGACTGGACAGAGTCAATGCCACACCCTGATGAGAGGGTCGAATATGAATTTTGGACAAACAGCAACGATGAGTGCGGGATTCGTTGTGATGAGCAGATGGATTTTGTGAAGAATTTCAAAGGCCACGCCCAGATTCTTGAAAGAGAAGGCTTCACCCAGTTCACACCGCATTATATAACTTGGTATTGCCCTCAGGCCTTTGTCGAAAGCAATCAGTGCAAGTCCCAGTGCATAAACCATGGGAGATATTGCGCACCTGACCCTGAACAGGATTTTGAAGAAGGATATCAAGGGAAGGATGTGGTGTTTGAGAACTTGAGGCAGCTTTGTGTGCACAGAGTTGCCAATGAGAGCAACCGGTCTTGGGTTTGGTGGGATTTTGTGACAGATTTCCATGTCAGGTGTTCTATGAAGGGGAATAGATACAACAAAGAATGCGCCGAGGACGTCATGAAATCACTTGGTATGTGCTACTACTTTTGGACTTAGCGGTTATGATACTATTTCATTCGTTTAATTAATTTTTCATCTGATTTTAATAGACTTGCCTATTGAGAAGATAAAGAAGTGCATGGGGGATCCTGAAGCTGATTCAGAGAATCAAGTGTTGAAAGCTGAGCAAGATCACCAGGTTAATATTGCTTCTGTTGTTTCCAACTCTCTTATGGAACTTGGTTTATCATGTCTATGCTTGTATTCAGAACATGTACCACCCCATATGAATTTTCACACTTCATGTAGGCTAGAAGTATTACGCACATGATTTTCAATTGCATAAGAATACTAACTTAATTCTTTTTGCTATGGTTTCTGAAATTTAGGTTGGCCAAGGATCTCGTGGTGATGTTACTATTTTGCCAACTGTGGTTATTAATGGTGTCCAGTATCGAGGTTTGTTACATTATACCATTGTTTTTGGTGCATTAAAGAATTGAATTTAGTCTGCTACATACAGCAGACTATAAAACTGGTAGTTCAGATGCATGAGTTCATTAGTATTTTTCAACTTCTACTTATGGTGAAAAGTTCAAGTGAATGTTGCTGGTTGGTTTATCCTATAAAATCACCTATTATTACTTATCATCCTGATTTTCTGCTGTTTTTAGTCATTTTTTCTCAGATTGAGTTAAAGTTAAGTTCTCAGATTTCAATTTGATGTTCAGCATTTTTATTTTTCTATAATATTCTGTGTAATACTCCATCAATTAATTAGCTGTCCTTGGTGATCTATAGATATGTACCCATAAAGCTAATTGCTATGCATGCGGGACAAACCAAAGCTTAAGTACTTTTTGTTTGCTCTGAAGGAAAATTGGAGAGAACTGCATTGCTGAAGGCCGTATGCGCTGGATTCAAGGAGACTACTGCTCCAAGAATTTGTCTGAGCGGAGGTTGGTGCCTTTATTTCTCTTTCATTGAATTGTGATTTTTTAGCTCTTTGATTTATATTCATCTTCTTTTTCTTATACATTCTTTTGTGTTACTCTTATAGATCTCGAGACTAATGAATGTCTTGAAAGGAATGGTGGGTGTTGGCATGACCAAAAGACTAATATAACTGCTTGCAAGGTATATACAAGTACATGATGAGAATCTTAGTGCAACTGATGTCAACTGTTGTAATTTCTGCACAGATGAATCATTAGTTTACTATTAAAATTGTTGAGTTTATTGGTTAAAATTGGATATCTTGTACCAATATTGGAATCTTGGTTTTGACCAGGATACATTTAGAGGGAGGGTTTGTCAGTGCCCAATTGTTGACGGTATCCAGTACAAAGGAGATGGTTATATGTCTTGTGAAGGTATAGTGCTTAATAATGCTTTCAAGTAGCTATGAATGTTGCTGATAAAAAATAAAAGTAGCTATCAATGCATATATTCATGCATAAACATGGTGGACTGGACATAGACAAGTTACTTGCATATACTTCAATTAATTTGTTCCAAGTCCCGGGGAAAAAAGCTAGTCTAGTGGGGATTTTTTTTTTGCAGATGCCTCATACCTGTATCTTTATACAGTTACTTAAATGTAATCATTTATCTTCAAAACAAAAGTTTTAACCCATTTCATTTCCTTGTAATTACTCTTACGCTGTTCGGGCCCTTAACGTCAATAACCTGATCTAGTACTTCTTCAATTACAGCAATTGGGCCTGCAAGGTGTACAGTGAACCATGGAGGCTGCTGGTCAGATACAAGAGATGGGAAAACTTTCTCTGCCTGCTCAGTTCAGTGATGCTAACCCTTACCTTCTGATCTAATAAACTATGTTGTCAACAGTTTCATTCGGTTCTCAAAAGTAAAAAATTAAGTGTCTCGTTGTCTCAAAATAAGTGTCCTGTAGATTACTAATAGTATTTTACCATGAGTTAGTTACAATAAGTGGAATAGTAGAGACATGAATATATACAGAGGTAGTGACAAATAGAAATGGGTGAGATGAAGCCCGGGTAGGTTACTAGGATAGTGTACTTTGAATGTTTTTGGCAAATGAAGATGTGTAGGTAACAAGAAAAACTTTATCCGGCAACCATACAGCACCAAACCCTCAGAAAGGCTCTGCTCTTAAACAACTTACTTAAAAACACTTAAATTTAATCCTTACTTCGTGTCCATTATCAAATAGGACACATATATATTTTGGGAAGAAGGGAGGGAGTATATTACAATGACATTTTATTGATAATCCTTGATTACTATATTGTTGATAAGTTTCCTTGTCTACAAAACCAGGGATCCAATTTGTCAGGCTGTAAATGCCCAGATGGGTTTCGAGGGGATGGCCATAGATGTGAAGGTGATTCTCTATTATCACTGACTGAATCGAAGAACAGTCAGTCTCCTTAAGTGCATTTTAGTACAAGCTCACATATTCAATAGAAATTGGTTATCTCATCCTATTACTTTGTGCACCAGATATTGATGAATGCAAGGAGCAGAGCGCTTGCAATTGCAATGGCTGCTCGTGTAAGAATGTGTGGGGTGAGTATGAATGCAAATGTAAGGGGAACCTTTTGTATATGAAGGAGCAAGATACTTGTATTGGTAAGGAGCATTTCATTCAAAACTTAAGCAGCTTGGTTTGCAGTTTGTTTAAATTCACCATGTCACACCATTCAAGAATAGAATGGCAGATTTGATATATGTTGACCCATTATGCAGAAAGAAACGGATCAAGAATTGGATGGTTGGTGACGTTGTTGGTTGTTGGAGCTGTATCAGCTGCGGGTATAGCTGGATACATATTCTACAAATACAGACTGAGGGTATGTAATGTAGGCATGACATTGATATCAGCCTCAAATATAGTATTATTCATCACTACTTGATTCATTTCTACATCATCATTTTGCAGTCTTACATGGACTCGGAGATAATGTCAATCATGTCGCAGTACATGCCACTCGATAACCAGATCAACGAAGCCCAGCCTTTCCGACATAGCTCATCTGCTTAAGGTAGCACCCTCCTTTAACAAACAAACAGATCCGGAAAAGTTACTTGCTTGTACAGATACTTTCTCCAAAACCCTCCACTTATATACGTTGTTGAGATATATTCATGTAATTTTTCAACAAAACTAGGCTTAATTGCAAATAAAAAGTATATATTACAGTTTTGTTCGTTAATTCCAAAATGAAAGAAAGTAATTGTCAGCTTACTAAGATGCTTAATTCATGTCAATGAAAGTGAGGCTACAAGAAAGAACATTTTATTTTACTATTGCAAAATACGTACACAAACCTTATCCTACAAAGTACTAAGTGTACATCTACCTGAACTAGCATCCATGAACATCATCAAACCCAAGTGCCTTTTAGAAGGGGAGTTGTAGAAGCAGCCTCCCCAAAAGTATTGACCAAATCAGAACAAGAGGTCTCAGTCTTGAGGTCCAACCCCAACTCTTCTTGAATGTCATCCGAAGCTGATATCAACAAGAACTCGCACCCCTCGTAGTTCAAGAAATCAGGCGGATCAGCCGGACAGTAACGCCTCTGACCAAACTGCCCATGCAGCTGTGCAGGAAACACAGCCTTGCGCTTCTTTTTCAAATTGGTATCAGGCTTCTTTATCTGTATATGAAATGACCCCTCCCTCTCTATGTTAAGGCACTCTTGCGGCTCCTTGCTCTTGTCCTCCTCCGGGAACTCCAGCTTGTAGACTAAATGTGTGTGCGTCTTCTTGGGGTTCTCACTTGGACCGTGCCTTAACATGCGGTATATGCCTTCTCCTACTGCTCTAGCTGGGGGGTTATGTCTCTTCCCTTTAGTACCGGTTTCATAATCCTCTGCATTGAAATTGCATGCAAGTATCAGGGTGTGATGTAACAAGAACAATGACAAGTGATTACAATTAGTGTTTCTGACCTCCCTTTAGAGCATTTTTCACATCTTCGATTTTGGTGGTGACCATCTCAACGAAACCCCAATAAGGTCTGGATTTCTTGCCAGGGTCTGGAAGGCTTTTCTTTCCCATAACAACCAGGCGCATCAAAGGCTGCTTCTCAATGTTCACTTCCTAACATACCAAGAAGTCGTTGGATAAAAGTCACAAAATTGACAAGTTAACTTGTGATTGTGATTGTGTCAAGTTGAGCTTCTGTTTCTATTTCTATTCGATTTAGATTTATAGACTAAGCCTATCTAAAATCAATTAAACATATAAAAACTATGTATATAGAAGATTCAAGTGTACAAATTGTATCTGACCTGGCAGCCATGTCCACCATCACCAGTAGTAGTAGATGATGATCCTGTTTTGGTTTTGGAGTTAGTAGTAGAGCCTTTCTTGCCAGAAGAAGGGTCTTGCTTGAGCTCCAGAGGCCTCTCGCCGGATTCGGGTCGCAGAACAATGTACAGCCTTTGCACATCGTCTGCACTGTGAGCTTCTTCTTTGTCAACTTTGGGCCTGTAGAAGAAGTATATTTCTCCTCTTTCCTGCAATCATTTTAAGCCCTGTTTTACAGAATACAGACACCATTTCATCAAATTATGTACTTGATACCTGAATCTCGACGTGGGAATGATCTGTGGTTTTGACTTCTTCTTGGCCTTGTCCCATCTTCACTCCCGTGAGCTAAACCAGAAGAGACTGGGAATGTAAGTCCATTGCAGAGGAAATGAACAATTTAAAGCAATAATGATGCTTCTGGGTAATTGCCACGTGTCATTTTCTACCTTCTCCCACCTCTTCGTCACTTTTGACTCACCACTCTTTCCTCCTATTTTATCGACAAATATATACGGCAACTTCTATTGCCGCACTCACCTACAACACTTCATTTTCAGGTGTTAGGGTTATTATTTAAGTGTGACTCATCCAAGTGATCTCAATATAAATTAGGAGTAATGAAGTTGACTACACCCAACTATTCACGTTTCGTACCTAAAAATTAAAAAAGCGACCCTTAACCCAATTTAATTGAATTGGCTTCTTAAAAAGTCTAAAATGTCTTTAATTGCTTTGTTTTGAAATAAAACTGTTCTGACCAGTTCAAAACCGGTCTAACCAGTTCAAATTATATACAATATTTGATAATTGAAATGGCTATTTCACTCTGTCTTAAATTCAATTTAAACTTTGAGGGTGAAGGGCATAATTGTCTTTTAAACTAAACAAAACAAAATAAAAGTTTTAATTACTAAATAATTATTATATTTTTGATAATTAAAATATTATCAGTAATAACAATAATAATAATAAAATAATTATATTATATTATAATCTAAATAATTATATTATATTGTTTTTTGAAGGTTTAATATTATATTGTTAATATATAATGATTTATATTCTGTTAATAATATACTTCATTAATTATATTATATTATATTATAAATAATAAAAATTACAAAATACAAAATACAAAAGTTACAGCAACAAAAAGTGGAAAAAAACAGAGTCATTGCGTCTTCTTCTCGACTGTCCCTCGCCAGAGACGTCCACAACTATGCCAGTCACGGCGGCCACGGTCAGGCACTCCCAAGAAGTCCTTCTATCGCGACTTCGATCGGCGACGCCGACCTCCCTGTCAGCCGCTGCTCGACTCGTTCCCTCTCCGCCTCCGGTTCGACTCCGAGCTCCCGTAGTCCTCCACTACTGCAGCTATCGACTTCTCGAGGGCTTCGTGCGCCGTTTTTGCCGACGAGCCGTCCAGATCTAGCCGACCGCGGATTTGGGTTTTGAGTTGAAACTCACAGTTTTGACTCAAAACCCAGATCTGCAGAAGTTTCAACTCTGGGTTAGCGGCTGCAGACTCGAAACCCACCAAATCTGGCCGTCGCGAATGGAGGTTATGAGGGAGACGGTTCGCGGATCTGGTGGGTCACCACTTCCGACGGTTCGCGACGGAGATCTGGTGGTTCAAGGAGACGCTCGCGAACCCTCCGTCGCACCGTCTCCCAGCGAGGAGCAGCACCTTCGCAGCGTTTCCCAGTGAGGCTCTCGATCTACTCCCGTCGCGAACCGTTGGAGTGAGGAGCAGCAGGCGGCCAGAGGAGGCGGTCGGAGCAGGCACCCGGAGACGGGAGTGGTGGTGGAGGATTTAGGTTGATTAGGGTTTCATTAATATAAATATTAATTAATTAATGATTAATAATAATAATATAATTAATAATTAATAACAATAATAATAATATAATTGATGATGATATATTTATTTAATTATTAAATAATTTTAATTATTATTTGTGTAAGTGAAAAGTCATGCCCTCAATTTATTAGTAAAATTGGGTATTCAATTAGGGGTAAAATAATCATTTCATAATTATATCAATTGAACCAATCAGACTGGTTTAACATACCAAAACTGTTGAGGGCATTTTAAACTTTTTGACAGACTCAATCAGTTAGATTTAACAAACCTTGGGTTAAATGTCGCTTATTTAATGTTTGGGTATCCCAAGTGAAAGTTGAGGTATTAAATTTGAAACGTGACATAGTTGGGTGTAGTCAACTGTCATTACCCCTAAAAATTATTCTCTCGTATCTTCAAAAGATAATACACGAGATGGTGCAATCAGTGTGTCAATTTAGGACCCGCGCCATAATTGACAAAGTTTCAATAATTTTAATGTGAAATTTTGTTCAAAATGGCATGTTCTCAAATCTCATCGGAGATTAGAATTGTAAACGAGCTGAATTTTCAATGAGTCACTCAAGTTCGACTCGTTAAATCGTTATAATCGAGCTCAAGTCGAATTCGTGCTCGTTTAATAAACAACCAGAGCTCAAGTTTGACATTTTAAGTCTTGATAGGCTCGCGAGCCCGCTTATTTAATTTTTAATTAATTACATATTTTTATTATTATATTTTCATAATTTTAGTAGATATTTATAATGAAATTAAACGAGCCGAATCGAGTTGAACCGATCTCAAACTGGATCGTTTAGCATTTAATGAATTATATATTTTATTTCATTTGTAATGAATATTTGTATTGGGAATTACGCGAGCTGAATCGAGTCGAACTCCAGTTTATTGAGTTTTTTCGAGCCGAACTTGAGGTTAGTTGCACAAGCTCGTTCGAGCCGACAGACACTTTTTTCACGAGCCGAGCCCTGCCAAATGTAGACTCGACTCGACTCGTTTACACCCCTATCGGAGACCATGGGTAGTTCCGTCGGAGATCATCTCCATGGCGCATGCGGCAACCATGGCCAATTCCTCCTCCCCGCCGACAAGCTCGCAGGCGGCGAGGCACGACATGGGCATACTTCTGCTCGGTGGCAATGAGCATGTACCGTATGGCCCCGTAAATCTTCATCGGGCCTTTGATCGGGATCGAGGGTTGGGGTTCAATTCACAGATTGACCTCCTATTTCAAGTCCACGCTCTTTTCGATGACCTAAAACTAACATGGGTAGGTGTCGTTCCATCGATTCACGTGAAACAGGGCAGATATGTGTTTTAGTGAACGGTGAGATAGGTATTCGTGATATTTGTGATTTGGGAAATGAGATAAGCATTTGAGATTTGTTCCATTTTGTTTTGCATGGATTTTGGATCGTTGTTCCTTTGAATACCCATTTTTAGTGGAGTTTTTTCATTTTCTTATGGAGTTGTTTCATTTTGGTTTACAAAAATTTGGCAGTGAGTTGTAAAAAAAATTGCAGAGCGTTTCTTTTTTGGTTGGTTTGATGAAGATGATGTTCTTCATCTTTATGAAATGAGTTAATTAATGAATCAAAGAAGAAGAAGATGAATGATAAATATGTGATGAAAAAGAATATAAACAGTAAATAAGAGGATATTATAAACATTTTATATTGATATTAGTATAGTTAGTGACGGTGACACGAAAAATGAGTTTTTCGTATTGAATTGACTCTTAAAAAGTATATAATAATAAGTTGAAAAAAATAATAAATTAAAATAATCCCTTTACTTTATTATTCGCAAAAATATTCTAAATATTTCATCCATCAAGATTCAAAATGCACGTAAACATGAGCTAATAAGTAGAGTTACTCATACATGGTTAACCAGAACTGGAGGTTCGAACTAAAGACTGAACTAGTGGTGCCCGATTTTTAAATTCTAGAACCGCAGTCGCCCGAAAATTGGCGGGAACTGAATTTTTGGTTAACAGTAAAATTAGATCGGTTTCTCCAGTTTATTCGGAGCTGGTTCTGGTTTAAAAAAACCTAAAAAGATGATCTCCATTTCGCAAACCCTAGGTTTCACCCCCGGTCCGCCACGCGTCTTCACCGCCCTGCTCCGCTCCCGCCTCTACCCTACTTCTTTGCTTCGGCGAAAGGTTTCAAGACGAGACGCAAAAAAAGTACCCTCTCAATCTTAGAGAGAGACGATCAATTTCTCTAGTTTTTGATAAACTAGGGTTCTTCTTTGACTCTACCAAAATTGAAACTGTTTGAAGGTGGACAATACATGGCAACTCAAGTTGCAGATGTTGTGATTTAGGACTATGATGATGACGAGAAGAGGAAAAGAGGAGTGAGACGATTTTGTGAAGAAGAGAAGAGGAGTGAGTCGGAGGAGGTTGAGGACGAAAACTCTTTCCTTATCGTCTTGCGGGGAAGTGGGATTGGAACGCTCTGCTCTTAAGTCACACCGGTTTGGCGCCAATGATTTAAAATTGGAAAGAGATGCATTTTTGGCTTTGTGTGTGAGGGAGAAAAGAGATATGAAAACTCATTAAAGATGAAGGGTCGAGAGAAACGAGTGGATGAGACTCGTTGAAGATATAGGGTTGAGATTTTGACATGTTGCACTAGTTTGACCATCACCCGTCAGTTCGGTTAACCGCAATTTTATAAAATTTGTATTGAGAATCGAACCGGCTCGCGTCACTATTAAGAAATCAGAACTAAAATCGCTCAGAGCACCCCTACTAATAAGGACGGTTATAAATGTTGTGTGTAATTTTAACGTCCAAAATGTACACACAATAAAAAAGGTTAATCAGTGATGGCGTGTGATATATAAAGAGGGGCCTAACTCAGTCACGGGTCATATATCATCGTCACTGGCACTGCTTCAACTTAAGTGAGAGACAAAAGCAGAAGGAGAAAGATGGAGGCCATGCCCAAATTAACTTCAATATTCATCTACCCTATCAAATCATGCCGTGGAATTTCAGTCACTCAGGCACCTCTCACCCCCACCGGTAAATCAGCCCCCGTTTTTTTTTCTCAATTTATTGATTTTTGTGTCAACTATGCTGCTTTTGACTGGAACTTCTGTGGCTGAATACTTCATTCTTCACTCAAGTTGAATCAGTAGATATGATGGTGGTACGATTTTATAATAGGGATGCGAATTAATCAGATGAATATTATGTCAACAGTGGGACGAGTCATTCATGTCTCTGTAGTAGATTGAAATAATTCTCAAATTCTGCCTATAACATCAGAAATTCACTTTGGTTTGTCTGCTTTGGAATTGATATTTATGTGGCATAAAGTGGTTATATATTTATATGTAGTTAGCTGGCTTATGCTATTTACCTGTATAAACATGCTCGTGAGGAACTTGGTGGCTAGACATCTTATTTTTACACGGAAATGACAAAAACATGACGTATACTATTACTATTACACTTTTGCATTACTTGACATAAATGTATTGGGAACTTTGATTTTTGTTTAAAATGTGTGTATTTGTACAAAAATGACGAAATTGCACTTACCTTTAAAAACCATTTTGAGAATAAAAATAAAAATAAATGCTTTTAAAGTTTTTTTTGAAAATATCAATCAACTATAAGTTGTATAATCAAATTTTATAATTTAATTTAATAGTTAATATTTTTATAAAAAAATTAATTCTTGATTTCATGGGTAATTTCATCTTTTGTACAAATACACACATTTTTCATAAAAAAATCACAGTTCACATCACCTTTTTTCCATTAACAAAGTACACAACACCCTCTTGCATAAGTGTTACAGTTTATGCTATTTTCACTATTTTTATCCGTCGTCTGGGTGCCTGTATTGTATATGTTATGGGAATGTCTTATATATAATTGTTATATGTAGGATTGCGATGGGATCGGAATTGGTTAGTTGTCAATTACAAAGGGAGGGCTTATACTCAACGGGTCGAACCAAAACTTGCTCTGGTTGAGGTAATGCTTCCAACCGAGGCATTTTCAGAAGGTTGGGAACCTACCAAGGATTCGTATATGGGTAAAAACACCTACCTTCTTCTTACATCTTCATATGTTTCTGCACTCTTGCTTTTCCATCCTTTCTGAAACTGTGGTTGCTGATTCATATCATGGACTTTATCAGGCTTCAAAATAAAATAAAAATTGGTCCTTTTGGCTTTTTTAACATTGGTGCTCCCATGTTCTCATGCTATACTGTTTCTAACTAACTTATGGAAGAACTTAATTCACTTCCACAATTGTAAACATGACACATTCTGGACCAACCAAATTTAGTGAGGTGGACACTTATTTTGGATCATTGGAGTATCACTTTTCATTACTCCTGTTTAATATGCCAGAAACATTGTGTATCGTGCAAGGTTTATGAATTTTTTTATAACGTGTGCAAATTTCATCTGAAAATTAGCACCAAAGTTGTGGGAGATCGCTTTTTCCATCAACATTGACCTTGTTACTGGTTGTTCTCTTGCTATGTATATTTTCGGTAAAGCTGGTCAATATCTGAATATGTGCATGACATAGAAGTTATACTGCGCTTAACATTGTGTATGAGCGATGCCTTTTGGTAAGGTAAATTCAAGATTGTGCTGCAGGTGCACAAATTCATGGTTGAAGGATATCTATGTAGGTTTCTGTGATATCCCCTTGCGGTTGGTTTGCAAGTATCGTTTACCGTACTTAAAATCTGTACTGTTGGTTAATATTTGTTTCCAATGTTATGACTGTATATTCACCTTCTTTTTATAGTACTTAAAGCACCTGGGATGGATTTGCTAAAGGTTTCCTTGAGTAAACAGCCTCAAACAACAGATGGCATCTCAGTGTGGGAATGGTCTGGCTCTGCCTTGGATGAGGGAGATGAAGCATCAAACTGGTTTTCTAAATATCTCGGAAAACCTAGTCGGCTAGTTCGCTTCAATACTGGTAGGCTTTATTTCAGATTAAGTTTGAAGAGCGGAAAAATGCCTTCGAGTTTGGTTAATACTGACACTATGCATGTAATTATCGCAGCATCCGAAACTAGACCAGTTGAACCTGGGTATGCTGATGGACACAATGTTTTGTTCTCTGATATGTACCCATTCATGATGATTTCTCAGGTTAGTATCCTTATCTGATCTCATCAAGTTCTTCCTTCGTCTGGCATGAGTTCTCATCAATGGGTCTTGTTGACATATCTTTTGCAGGGTTCGCTTGATGCACTAAATGAACATCTTAAAGATCCTGTATCAATTAACCGTTTTAGACCAAAGTATTTCCATCTGACTCAACTCTTCACTGCATGTGCTTTTCTTCACACTCAAAAAAGTATTATGTTTAACAGCATGCACCATTATACAACTTTGTCTTGTTTTGGATAAAGTACAATCTGAGCATGTTGTTGATGGCATATTAAGTCATTGTTTTCCCAGAGCCTTATTATGAACGTAATAAAAGAAAGTTTAATCTTTGAAGTTGTTAAATTGCATGTCAAAGTTTCCTTGTTGATGGCTGTGAACCATTTTCTGAGGACACGTGGACAGAGCTCAAAATCAACGAGTTCAATTTTCAGGGTGTCAAACTATGCGCCCGCTGCAAGGTAATGAATTACTTTCTTCTTTTTATGGTTACAGTGATTCAAAGTATCAGTCTACACAACAATCACTTTAAAAATGGCTCATACTGAACATTGTCAAATTGGGGTTTTCAACTATCAGTTCTTTTTCATCTATGGAAGTCTTAACTAGAAACAAGGCATTATCCAATTGATAAACATTAAAGGAGATTTTTATGAAATAGAACATTCCCTAGCATAATATTAGATATCTGCTAGAGCCATACATCATATTGAAGAACCAAACATAACGGCATGAAACTACCAAATGTGCTAAGCGTGCTTGTTGCCAAAGCAGTCTTTTATCTTTTGGTTGAGTTGTGAATCTTGAAGTGTCTACACCTGCATATCATTAGTGGTAACAGTTTCTGTTACCTCCTTGCGTATATTTTATTTCCAAGGTATATAAATAGCCATTCATGTTTTCCAGGTACCCACAATTAATCAAGAGAATGGGATAGCTGGCCCTGAGCCAAATGAAACTCTTAAGAAAATCCGGTCAGATCAAGTCTTGCGCCCAACCAAGAAACAACAGGGAAAGGTGAGAATGCAAAAGTTTCATATACCATATGTATCTGTTTGTGCAAATGAGATATTTATTTATTACCATGTTCAATGGCAATGCAGATCTACTTCGGGCAGAATTTAGTGTGGAAGGACTGTCGTAGCGGAGGGAAGGGGGATATTGTTAAAGTGGGAGACCCTGTTTGTGTTCTTCAGAAGGTTTCCTCAGCCGCTGAAGCGGCAGCCTGAACTCTTGCCCAATAAACTATTCTGTCTAGATATATTATAATCAGGAGTTGGTGTAATGCATGGATAATTGAGCAAATGGCAATAATAGCAAAGTGATGAATTCAGATGTGAGACGACTGATCTATGCTTTATGCGTGAAACATAGATTTCTGTATCATGCTCTAAATGTCATAATAAAGTGTGTTGCAACATTTATCATTTCTCGTTACCGAACAGAACTTCAAACAAACAGATTATGTATATTCATTCCAGAATCTGTTTGCAACATAAGAACATGAGCTTGATGCTTGGATTTTAGAGTTTGACCCTTCAGAAATGGGGCATAAGTTTAGAAATAAAATGATAGGAGAGCATAAAATTAAATAAAGTAGAAGGGGCTGGTGCCAGCTGAAAAAAGGTGTAAATGACAGTGAATCAATAATAACAGCTGGTAAGATTCATGTTTAACTATTTCAAGGCTGGTTCCGAGAGTTACTTCCTCGTTGAAGATGCTCCTTGTTTCAAAATAATAGTAGCATAACATGTATCCATTATGTCTTCCTTGAAACTCAATACCAGTAGGGTACAATTCAACTCATGCAATTGCAAATCAAAATACAGTAACTTAGGAGGTCTCCACAGCCGGCTGGGTGACTCCATACTTGACTAACAACTTGCTGAGGGTTTCTGAGGAGCAGACCTGGTACTTCACCTTTCCAGAAGGTAACACAAAAACCTCTGCCAATTCAAGCTTATCAGATGTAAGACTTGTGCTATCCATCGTCTTGCTGAGCACCTTTATTGCAAGCTGAACTGCTTCCTCCCTTGTAATTTCATCCTTGTAGTCCTGCTTTAGCATTGACTGTCCTGCCTGGTTGTTTGCTCCGATTGCTGCGGCCTTCCAGCCACCATAGTTGCCGCTCGGGTCACTCATGTAAAGCTGGAAACCAAAGTTCTTGTCCCATCCGGCAAACAGAAATGAAACACCAAAGGGACGAAGCCCACCAAACTGGGTGTAGCCTTGTTTTGTGTCGCAGAGTGACTGGACAAGCTGCTCAACAGGCATCGGCTCCTGGTATGCAAAAGTATAGCGTTGTGCCTGAACCCGGGCGGTGTTGATCAGGATGTTGGCATCAGACATTATCCCAGCCACAGCACATGCTAAATGGTCATCAATCTTGTACATCTTTTCAGTTGAGGTTGAAGTTTGAAGGAGTTTGGAAGTGACCTTCTTTTCACCAACTAACACCACTCCATCCTTTGAAAGTATTCCAATAGCAGTTCCAGCATTCCCAATGGCCTCCATTGCATATTCAACTTGGTACAAACGACCTTCTGGGGAGAAGATTGTTGTTCGACTATCATACCTTCGAGACATTTATATCACCCTGAATTTGAAAAGAGAACATAATATACAATGAAACTCTAAGAAGCCAGATATATCCAACCATGATACAAATATCTTAAGGTGCCAAATATACTCCAGTACAAAATAAATAAATTTTAATTACTAAAATATGTAACAGCTATTATGCTTCTGCAAAATGCTGAACACTCAATCTGTGGCTGCAAAAAAACTATTCCTACCGGCTAACTCAATTTTCACACTTATAAAATACCTCATTACAAGTTCATTATAATGATAGCAAAACTTTTAGATTGCATAATAACAAAATGACATTACAAGTTCTTAGATATAAATTTGAATTCACATTCATTCAACAATTAGTAGATCATGGTTAGAGATATGAGTGGGAAAACCTTGCAAAGCTGAGACTGGTGGTGGAGACATAAGTCACACCCCAAGTTTTCTCAATGAAGGCATAGACAATAAAATGGTATGTGTCGGTGAGGGCATATACTGGATCCCACAAGAACCAGAGGAGCCATCAGAACTGAATTATAGAATCACACGATTGTAATAACTGAATGAATTATATACTAACACCTGAATTAGCGGATAAACAAACACAGACAAAATTTCAAATCCCCACCCTTACCTTTAAAAATCAAATGCAGCATTACTATCACAAAGTACTCTCAACTTCATTCTAATTTCAATTTAATGAACTGGAGGTGATAGTTTTTATTGAACTTATAGTGCAATCCTACAGAAGTGTTCATAAAAGCAGACATCATGCATCAGTACACTTGCCCAAGAGATAGAATCAACCCACAAATCAATTCAATATAAACTATTCCTTCAGAAGCTACACCTTTACATATGCAATCAAACCATTATTTTTAGGCCTTTGGAATAATTTCTCCTTTTTACATTTTCAAAGCAACAATACAGATCTGACCTAAAGTGAGAACAGAATCAACAAAGAATTGAACAAAATTAACATGGTAGAGAAATCAAAAGTGGAGAAACCTGATCGATAAACACGGACGGAGATGTTGAGAGCAAGAAATCTGAGGTCTCTCTCTTCCAGTTCCAGTCTTGTACCCTCTTCTTCTATATGGGCCTAGTTAGTGCTCCTAAACCGTTTTGGGTAGGTTCCTTTCATGGCCTCTTGGGCCCATGCTGCTTCATTGCCTGTGTTTTTTACCGGTAAGTTATAAGTTATAACTCGGGCATCCCCTTCATCAATGCTTCATATACAAACTTAGAAACCACTAATCATCGTTAAATACTACTCATCGTTTGCTGTTATTAATCACTAATTTTTGTTTCTCTCCATCCCTTTTGACGGTTTCAGGGAATGTAAAATAGTTCAAGATTATGACTTACAAAAAAAATAACAATGACCATTAAGATTTGTAAAAAGTTTATTTTTTTACCGTTAATTTTAATAAGTATCACCCTTCGGAGGCTTGTAATATATTAAAAGTTGACATAATTTCATTAAATTTTTTTAAAAAATCACATTACCATCCCTAACTACCCATATACCCTTCTGACTCAGTACCACACCTGAGTCTCGAACTCCTAGTCTCGTGTCAAAGAGTAAATAGTTGAACTATTAGGTCCGACTATAAATTAATTTATTGGTTTGATGGGCGTTACTGTAATTAACCAATTACCACATAAACACAATCATTTGCGGTTATTTCTTCACGTACGACTCACGTTATCTTAGATTATGTTCATACATGTTATCTATTCGCATTCAAGCTTCCAAACCAATCGACGTTTCATGTCCTTACATGATCTTCACTGATACAAGTATGTGTTTACACAAGATCGGTTGTAATATATTTGTACTAGAATCTCCATTCTTTTTAAACCTCTTTTGGTCAATCTGACCATCAACTTGTCATTCAATAATTTTGGGGGATAAATACAGATATATGCATTCATTATGCGGGTTTTACAACTCACTTCACTTTTATTAAAATATTATTCTAAACTCACTAAATTACTTTTTCTACAATTTTCTTTAACACCGATAAATTTCGAATGTAAATTTTTATCAAAGTGAGAAATGTCTAAAATACCCCGACTAACCATTAAAATTTTAAAGTGATGTCGTCCATGACATTTTTGCCAAATTTCTTCATATTCTTGGATTTTTGGTTTTTCATAATCTCTGTTCTTATTTTTTATTTGTGCCCAATTTCGTCATATTCTTTTTTTCTTACACATTTTCAAGGAGGGTGGTTCCTCCTACTCGGGCCCCTACTCTTTGGAGGGCCCCACCTGAACTGCCTTGCTCTCCTCCGTTTGGTTGCATTTCCTTAGTGATTTCCTCACACCATTGCTTACACAATTGCATTTGTTTATCCTTGTTGATTTATACATCTGTTTATCTGTATTTGTTACTTGCACATTATACTCACACATAATTGAGTCTTTAATTTTTATACCACAAATACTTAAGATAAAGACGCCAATTTGGTCCACGTGGAATTTGACCGGTTATTCCCAATTTTATTAATTGTTCGACCACGGGCTAAGTCGAGGACCATAAGTTCATCACTCTAGAGGACCAAACAAGCGTCAAAATATTGTCAAGGTTATATGATTGAGTAATAATTTTTACATTTCAATCATAGGTGCTAGATTGTCATCCAACTCCAACCAAAATTACTAAATTTTAATGTAAAATATTGTCATTTATCTATTAGTTAAATTAATATAATTCCCTCACTGGAGTAATGTTAGTTGAGAAAAATATATTCAAATAATAAGGTTATAATCAAATCATTTAATCATTATAGTGGAGTTTTTGTTTTACATCTTACTAATTGAATATTTTAAAAAATTTAATTTTATAAATAACATATTATCGAAGATAAATAAATAATATGTATAATGAAATTTCTATTTTACAAATAACAATGGTGAAAATAAATCATCAATTATAGTTTATTTAAAAATTTAAAATCCACTTATTTATTAAACATCATAAATTGTAACAAATGAACCAAAATAATATATTTGAAATCTGTTGTGAAAAAGTGTTATACGTGAGTATTAAAAGCAACCAAAATTAATTAACATTGCAAGATTATTAGAGCAAATAATATGATGAGAAAGAATGAAGATATACAAGTGAAAAGAGGAAGGGAGATTTTGCTCTCGGGTGATTTTTTTCTCATTGCCAATCCCACATATTTATACACAAAAATGTAATGATTGAATGAACACAATCATCCTCAAATTAAGGGCATGATGGTAAGAGGGTAGAGGCATGGTAAGAGAGAATTTCTGAATGATATACAAGTGAACACAATCATTCCCGACTAGCTTCATGTAGTGCTAGAATTTCTGAATGATTGGAAGATGTTGCCACCAAAGTCTGCTTCGTTGAGCGCCAGGATATTGCTGTTTCATTACAAGTAAATACATATCCTGTTTGGGAGCGTGCTTTATGAGGATCTGAAAGGTATCCAGCATCCGCATATCCGATCAAGCCATCGCTATTTGAGGATTTCGAATACAATAATCCCAAATCTTTGGATCCACTCAAATAGCGGAATATATGTTTGATTCCGTTCCAATGTCGTCTTGTCGGTTCTGAGCTGAATCTTGCAAGTACATTTACCGCAAAAGCTATATCTGGCCTTGTACATTGCGCCAGATATAATAAAGCACCGATCGCATTTAGATATGGTACTTCAGGACCAAGTATCTTTTCATCTATTTCTTTGGGGCGAAAAGGATCCTTCTTAGGATCAAGAGACCGAACGACCATTGGAGTACTTAGTGGATGAGCATTTTGTATATTGAAACGCTTCAGGAGTTTTTCAACATATGCTGATTGATGGATCAAAATTCCACCAGAAATATGCTCGATTTGCAGGCTGAGACAATATTTTGTTTTCCCCAAATCTTTCATCTCAAATTCTTTTTGAGATATTCTGCAGTGTTTATGATCTCTTCATGAGTCCCAATTAAATTTATATCATCAACATATACTGCCACAATAACAAATCCGAGATTTGTTTTCTTGATGAATACACATGGACATATAACATTATTCTTATATCCTTCTTTGGTAAGGTATTCGTTAAGACGATTATACCACATCCTACCAGATTGTTTCAGTCCATACAATGCCCTTTGTAATTTTATTAAATATAGGTTCCTTGGACTATTTTTAATTGCTTCCGGCAATTTAATTCCTTCAGGGAGTCTCATATAAATATTTGTGTCCAACGTACCATATAAATAGGCAGTGACAACGTCCATCAGATACATATCCGATCCTTCAGAGACTGTTAAACTGATCAAGTATCTGAAAGTAATCATCTCCATTACAGGTGAATATGTTTCATCAAAATCGATGCCAAGTCGTTGAGAAAAACCTTGTGCTACAAGTCTAGCTTTATATCGAACAATTTCATTTTTCCCATTTCTTTTCTTTGTGAACACCAATTTGTATCCAATTGGTCGAACATCTTCTGGTGTTCGAAGTATAGGTCCAAGGACTTGCCGTTTTGCCAATGAAGTCAATTCTGCTTTAATTGCTTCTTCCCACTTTGGCCAATCATGCCTTTCACGACATTCATCAATTGTACGTGGCTCAAAATCAAAATCATTCATTATCTCACATGCCACTTTGAATGCAAAGATTTCATCTACATTAATCAATTTTCGATCCAAGTATTCATTAGTGTAGGAATGATTCATGTGTATTTCCCCACTTATTTGTTCTTGCAATTCTTCAGGAATTTTAGAACTTTCATTTTCTTTTGGGATCGACGGTCCTACGGGAACCAATGGTTCTTCAGGAACCGATAGTTCTGCTGGAACTATTTGTCTATTCATTTGATTTTTTCGTTTACGGGGATTGATATCTTTTGCCCCCAATGGCCTCCCACGTTTCTGGCGTGTACTAGAGGAATCGACTGCCGCTTTCGAATTATCATCATTAACTTTAATTTTCGCAGGTGTGTTGATAGCATCTATGTACGACCTTGTCATTTTTGATGTATTTGCAAATGCATCAGGCATTTGGTTTGCAACATTTTGCAAATGTATTATCCTTTGTACTTCCTAATCACATTGTGATGTACGTGGATCTAGATGAGACATGAAATTTACTTTCCATTCAATTTCACACCTAACTTCAGGAGGCTTTTTATTTCCACCTAAATGTGGGAACGTCGTCTCATCAAAATGACAATCTGCATGTCGTGCAGTAAATAGGTCACCCGTCAAGGGCTCAAGATACCTGATAATAGATGGTGAATCAAAACCTACATAAATCCCCAATCGACGTTGGGGTCCCATTTTTGTGCGTTGAGGGGGTGCAATAGGTACTTGCACAGCACAACCAAAATTACGTAAATGAGATATATCAGGTTGATGTCCACACACAAGCTGCATAGGAGAATATTGATGATATGCATTAGGCCTTAACCGAATTAAAGAAGCAGCATGTAATACAGCATGTCCCCAAGCAGAAACTGATAATTTTGATTGCATTAACAATGTTTGTGCAATTATCTGTATACGTTTAATGAAAGATTCTGCTAAACCATTTTGGGTATGCACATGCGGAATAGGATGTTCAATATCAATACCCAATGATATGCAATAATCATCAAATGTCTTAGATGTGAATTCACCAGCATTATCAAGACGAATAGACTTTATCGGATAATCAGAAAAATGTGCCCTTAACTTAATGATTTGTGCTAACAATTTTGCAAATGCAACATTACGAGTTGACAGTAAGCACACATGTGACCATCTGCTGGATGCGTCAATCAGAACCATAAAATAATTAAATGGTCCACTAGATGGGTGAATAGGGCCACATATATCTCCCTGAATTCTTTGCAAAAATGATGGAGATTCAATATTAACCTTCGTTTTTGATGGCCGGACCACTAATTTTCCTTGTGAACAACCGGTACAAATTATTTCATTCGACGAAAAAATCTTCTGGTTTTTCAAAGAATGTCCACATGAATTTTCAATGATCCTACGCATCATCGTTGATCCTGGATGACCAAGACGATTATGCCAAAGCATAAAATCATTTGGATTAAAGAACTTCTGGTTCAATACCGCGTAGACCTCAATTGTTCTTATAGTTGTATAATACAACCCAGATGATAGAACAGGTAATTTTTCTAATACACGCTTTTCACCACAATCTTTTAATGTGATACAAAGAAACTCCGTTTCATTTTCACTTGTGGTCTCAATATAATATCCATTACTGCGGATATCCTTAAAGTTAAGTAGAATTCTTCTGGATCTACTAGCATATAAAGCATTATGGAATTCTAACCGAGTATCATTTCGTAACAATATAGAAGCTCTTCCGGAGCCTTCTATAATATTTGCTGAACCCATAATAGTATTAACATTTGCCTCAACCAAGGTTAGACATGAAAATATTTCTTTTCTTTAAAGATTGTATGTGTAGTGGCAGAATCAACAATACACACATCATTGCTATTCTTGTCAACTGGGGACTCATTTCCGAAATCCATATCCTTTCATAAAAAAAACATAGCATTAGATTACAAACATTTGAAAGGATTACATAATACAAAAACATAATATATTACAACATCATGATTAGTTAACAAAGGTTCATGCTATGTCATCGGAAATCAAATTTCCTATATTTCCGCCGTCATCTGCAAAGAAGTCAGAGACATCCAAATTAGTCAGATCTACAGGATCCGAGTTATCCATAAAGTTTGTCTCTACAACTTTCTCTTTTCCCTTAATTGATGCTTGATACAAAACCACCAAATGCTTGGGAGTACGACAGGTACGTGCCCAATGCCCTTTTACACCACACCTAAAACATTCATGTTCACTGCTTTTGGGAGTCTGAATTTGTGGGTCTTTTCCTTTATCGCGCCTCTCAAATTAGTTCCACTTCTGGTGGAGCATTTTGTCATTTCTCCCACGAGGGTGAAAATTATTGCGCCCACGGCCACGACCGCGACCACGACCACGACCACGATTAGGGCCTTGGCCTCTCCCAAAAGAAGGATAACCATCATAATTTGTCACATTCACTTCAGGGAATGGTGAACTGCCAACGGGGCGAGTTTGATGGTTTTTCATCAACAACTCATTATTTTGTTCAGCAATCAATAAACATGCAATTAAGTCAGTGAACTTTTCAAATTTTCGCTCCCGATATTGCTGCTGCAGGAGCATATTAGATGGATGAAACGTGGAGAACGTTTTCTCAAGCATCATAGCATCAGTTCTGTTGTCTCCACACATACGGAGCATGGATACAATTCTAAATACAGCAGAATTGTATTCATTTATGGTCTTGAAATCTTGTAGTCTTAGATTAGCCCACTCATGTGATGCTTGAGGTAAGGCAATAGACTTCATGTGCTCAAATCTTTCTTTCAGCCTCTTCCACAAATCAAGTAGATCTTGAATATCTAAATATTCAGCTCGCAGACCAGAATCAATATGATGACGTATGAAAATAATGGCATTTGCTTTGTTCTGCACAGACTCTTCATTATCGTCTACAATAACTTCTCCAGGATTCATCGATCTTAGGTGGAGAGTAGTTTCCAAAGCCCATTCAAAATAATTTTTCCCGTTGAGACCGAGAGCAACATATTGGCATTTACCAGGTTCGTCATCCTGAAAAATTTAACCGCAATAACACAATTAAAATATGTCCAAAATATTTATTCAAAAATATGACATATTTTGCGGATATTTAGAACTGCTGGTTCTAACTTTTAAGACCTCAAGTTTTAGTCTCGGTATCTCATGATCATGATTTATACATTGATTTGGAACTTCGGGTTCCGTAAATTTTAGAAATTCGTAAACTTCTGGTTTACATGAACATCATCTTCAACAACCTTTTTTTTCGGCAATTTTAGAACTTCAGGTTCAAAATGCCTTTGATTTTGTAAACTTCGGGTTACAAAACATTATATATAAATATATAACAAGTATAATAATAGCAGATACATTTCTGATGTGAAAGATCCAATTTACAATTGGCGATCACAGAGCATACTTATAGATATATAATAAGCAAAGTAAATTTACGAAATAAACATAAATTCAAGAACTAAATTAAATTTAGTTAGAAATATAAAAATTATGATAACCGAGCTATTCGTGCTGATAACGTGTTGTGAAAAAGTGTTATACGTGAGTATTAAAAGCAACCAAAATTAATTAACATTGCAAGATTATTAGAGCAAATAATATGATGAGAAAGAATGAAGATATACAAGTGAAAAGAGGAAGGGAGATTTTGCTCTCGGGTGATTTTTTTCTCATTGCCAATCCCACATATTTATACACAAAAATGTAATGATTGAATGAACACAATCATCCTCAAATCAAGGGCATGATGGTAAGAGGGTAGAGGCATGGTAAGAAAGAAGAGTAGAGGTATGGTGAGAGAGTAGAGTAGAGGAATGGTGTGGGTGTGGTTAAAGAGTGTAGGGTATGGTGGTGTTCACCAATCTTTTACAACAAAATCATTATATATTGAAAAGTTAAAATATTGATATTTTGAACAAATTTTGACAACTAGGTCAAAGTCGGATAGAGATATATCATTGACTTTTGACTATCGTTAAGTAATAACTTTTACTATTTAGGTTGGAGTTTCTCCAACAATATGGTGGCTGGTTAGTGTGGAAAGAAAACGGAAGGTAAAACTAAACTTGCATGGCAACAAAAAGCATTATTAAACAACTTAGTATCACAATAACACCTTTTGTCTTGTTCATTCACTATTTTCAATTTAACTAATAAGATAAGTAATGTAAGCATAACTACCCCCCTGAATTCGAGAAAAAAACACAGCAACGTTCAGTTACATCACCTACAAGGGAAAAGAGAAAAATAAGGTTATAAGACCCCTGAGACTGATTGAACACTTGTGGCATGCAGAAACGGCTCTTGCACCCTCCACTCCAGAAAGAATACAACACGTCGGAATATGGGCATGGAATAATTAGAATCGGCTTTCCTCAGCAGAATAAATATTAAAGGACAACGGGCATCTCGCTCCTGCCTGCATCCATTGTGATTCATGAAATGATAGAGTGAACTAGAAGGGCATGCGACCAGCCAGCCTACTTTCTGATATTCTCCTGTCAATAGCTTCATCTACTGAATTCATCTGAAATATAAACCCACGGTGCACATGATTAGGTTACAACCAGATTCATATCTTTATACAACGAGGCATCAAACTCTGCGAAAGCTGACCTGAGCCAAGTCTGAAATCACTGTTTGATCATAAAATATAAATCGTAATGAATGATGCTATAAATGATCAAAAATTTCCGGCAAAATCCCCAAACTTCTGATTCAAGCATAGGGATGATGAACAAGAACAGCTATACTCAAATTTCGGAAGAAACAATATGTACAATCTGCTGTAAACTAAATTAAATATATAGTTGGAGCATCCTTGGGCCAATCGCAGCAAGCCAAACGAAACTGTAGCTACTCACTACCAGAAAAATAATGTAAATACCTACTTGAATCATTTGATGCCCACAAAATTGGTGGAACTGCTTGCGGACTGGAGAGCGGCAGTTAAAGTATTAAAAAGCATGGACATCAACCAATCAGGTAGCAAGCACAAAAGTACAAAATCACAAGGTTCTTTTCAAAGACTGTTATTCTATGAATTGAGAGAAAAGTGAATTCACGTGTCTCTCTAAATATGTTATGTGAACATTGACAGAAACATAACATAAAAAGCGTACCAATCTTGTTAGACGTGCAAAGCGACTCCATATATAAAAGAGGTAGTTATAACTTACCTGGCTAGTTTCATCATGCACCTGATACTTGGGTAAGGACAATCTTCTTTCCTCCTGCATGCATATATATTGAGCCATGAGAATGGATGGAAACTTCACAAGAACAAATATAGTATAAAACAAGAAATAACTAACCATGGACATCACTTCATCATCCCAAACCAAATAAACTTCATTAATAGCTGGCTGGTTTGCTGGAGCCTTGTTTGCAATTACAGGAGGTGGTCCAATAGGAATACCAGTATTGGGACCAGAAGCATAAGAATGTGAATTGATTAGAGTCCCACCTGAAAGAAATGCATGCACATAAAACATTAGAATCTTTATAACTTTACAATCAATTAGAGTTCCACCTACGAGAAGCAACAAACTTATGCTGAAAAGAGAGACAACAAAGAATTCTTCCGATAACAATTACGACAAAACAGATTACCGTGGGGTAAAGTTTCCTTCGAGGGATGGAGTAGAGAAGGCTACACTGAGGAAAGATCTTAACATTTACTCATATTTCAAAAAAATTTCTTAAACAAGTATACCTGGAGCATTATAGCTATTTGTCAATGAAGCATTAGCATTCGAATTTGCAAATGAATTTCGGAGTTCTGCTGAAGAGTTTTGTGGAATATTTGTTGCTGGCAGAGGTGCTGGAAATGTACTTTGGGTTGATATATTGTTAGATCCACCAACGGGGAACAATGGTTGAGATACAGGAAGAGAATGTGTAGATGGGGGCAGTCCAGGTGGAGCGACTTGAAATGTCTGTGGAAATGCAGAAGTAGATGGTAGAGGCATCCCATTTTGTACTGGAAACAATGGTTGTTGTGCTGATCCCATTGGTGCGGGAGGAATAGGAACGCCACGATATTGTGGGAACCAAGGCTGTGGACGAGGAGGACCTGGCCAGCCAGTAGGAGGCCTTGGTAAAGCAGGATTATAACTGCAAGCAGAATGACAAAACAGTTACAGTACAAAAACGATCGAGAATGCATGTGGGAAAATGGAAACACGAACATACTTATATTGCTATTTCCACATATAGCATATTAGTAGAAAGATACCAAGCAAAAAAAGGCAGAAAACATACATTGGCTGCATTGCACCCAAGGCAGGTTGGGGAGGGAACCCTAGTGATCCTGGATCCATTCTAGACATTTTTGATGGAGCATCGTCATCTGCAACATGGTGAATGACTGTTAGTTAAGGATGAGCTTCCAGATGCAACCACATGATGCAATACTGTTACACTCTCAATTACTGTTATAAGAGATCACAAGAAATTTCTGCACTTTATTTACATTATCATGACTATAGAGGAAAAGATATATCCATTAGCTCCATTATCATCTCTGACTCAGATTTTTGGAGTAGATGCATATGCAGTAATAAAAATAATAGCATGCTGAGTGGAAGACCTACATGGATAATTGATCAAAAATTTTGTATGCCTAGTTAAAAATATTCACAATTTTGACACACCCTCAAAACACATTATTACGCATTACCTTTCACTGATTATTTGTTGGCCCATGTTAAAAAATATTGGGTCTGCCCCTGAGCATATTGCAAAGGTGTTACACGTGGAACACCACTAATTGCATGGGAACATTAGTTACATTATCATTTACAAGCAATACAAAACATTCGGCAATTGAACCCATTAGGCAGGAGCAGAGAGCAGAAATCATTACCATCCTCCCCGTAGTGAGCCGCCAAGACATCAGGTGGAATTCCTTGCATACCATATATTTCAATGTCAGTGGCTTCTCTGCCAGGTTTTGCATTGGGAACCCTGATAGGTGTCAAATCAGATCAGTAAAAGAAAAATCAAACAAATAATTTCAAGACCATTTCACTACAGTAAGTAATATCAACTAAAATCAAATAATGAAGAATATTGGTTTGTTTATAATGATCACAAATTTATCAACAGCATAGAAAGGAAATGCATAGACGAAGACATGATGCTCTTGCAAAGAGAATAACAGAGGCAGACTACAACACAGCCTTCCAATGCCATTTACTAAGAACTAAGGATGTGGGTATTTTTATGTTCTTGACTGCCTTTGTAATTGATTCCAATTTTTCTTTCTTCTGTTTCTAGTGGTGTGGGCTTTAATGAAATGAAGAATATAAGGTTTTTAAGTATGATAATTCTCCTAATATACATAGAAGGATTCTGAACTGAAATAAAAATCCATTCTTGATTGGCATGTTCAGTAGACCAACATCAAGTGTTTGTGCTTGAAGATAACTAATTCACACAGAAATACTACTTGCACTTCAGTTAGAAATAATTGATGGAGAACTGATGCAGAGATTTGTTTATATTAAAATTCTAAGTTCCAATTGAAAATAACTATTACAGTAAAACAGTATACAGATTCAAATTGAGATAACTAGTACACAAAATTAAAATGGCTGGTTTTGTGAATGAAAATAACAACTATGCAAGAGAAAATGGCACCTTCATGGGATTCAAAATGAGATTAAGTGAAAACACCTTGCATCAGTAATTTTAAAGCTTCAAGTTCAAGAGCTTTGAAAAGTAGTTGTTTGTTCTTTAATCCTAGTCCTACAAAACCAATGATACTCTTCTCTCTCTTACACGTGCAATATATACATTGAAACACAAATTCCCATTAATTAAACATATTAACAAACTTTTGAAACCGATCACAAAGAAACCACAGACAAATGCACAAAAGTTTTCACTTTCAAAATGTATAAGAAAAGACATGTCACGGGTTTGTGATTATTTTTGTGGAGATTTATAAAATACATATTTGTATTGATGAATAACATGATATGCATTACAATAGATGGTTCTTTCTTTATACAGGGAACAATAGGAAATCAACTAGGTAAGGAAAACAAACTAAACTTGGAAACTTAATACTAGTAGGTAACAAAGTAAACCTTAATACTGAAATCCCAATTACTTAAACTATTCTAACACCCCTCTCCTTGCAAGCCGTATGACATAAGTCTTGTTTAATAGAGAAACAAACATGTGCAACTACAAAGATTAAACTATTCTAACACCCCTCTCCTTGCAAGCCGTATGACATAAGTCTTGTTTAATAGAGAAACAAACATGTGCAACTACAAAGATGTAAACATATTCATTCATGCCAATTTTATGGACGCGTGAGACTGAATGATTTTTAGACAAATCACCATAACTTTTTTTCAAGCAACTACGCTATATAATGATGGTGAGGCAACTAAATCACTATGCGACAATGTAAATGGATTTTAAGATAAATCACCACACTTTTCAAACAACTACATTTATATAACGACAATGTGGCAACTACGTCACATAGTGACAGTGTCAAACACGAGCGATTTTAAGATAAATCTATAAAAGATTTATTCTTGGAAGAATAAATAGATCGCTGACGGATGAACAATACCCCGCCATTAACAGTGTCACGGTTTTGAAACAACAGCGAACAACGCTTGTCAAGAAAAAAAAGAGCAATGAAACGAATGCATGGAAATCAAAATAATAATGCATTTCCCACCCTCTAAACCGTAATTAATGAGTGGACAAATCTATATGCGACTAAGATCGAACCTAACCATCTACTACCATGTAGAGATTTATAAAATAAATATTATTACTGATGAATAATTCGATACGGAGTTAGAATAGAAGATTCATTAATATATGGAACAGTAGAAAATCAACAAGGTTACGGAAACAAACACAACATGGAAACTTGATAGTTAACACTAATAAGTAACAAAGTAAACCCTAATATTACTTAAGTATTCAAACACGACATTGAATAATACATAATATTTTATATATTTTCTACATAGAATCCGATAGTTAGGTTCGATGATAGTGGTGTGTGACTTTACCTACTCGTTAATTATGGTGTAGAGTGTTGAAAAGACATTATTATTTTGATTTCCATTTATTCGTTCTACTGCTTCTTTTTTTCCTTACAAGTGACATTCACGCATTGTTCTGATTATTTTTCACCTGTGACACTCTTCATCCACACCATTGTTCATCCACCGACTTCTTCCAAACATAATCGCACATTTGTTATGCGATGAAGTTTTCGCTCCATTATTATATGACGTAGATGCTTGAAAAGTTTAGTGATTTGTCTTGAAATCACTTTGCATTGTCACTATGCGACATAATTGTTTTAAGAAAAGAGATACCGATATAACTGTTTTAAGAAACTTAACAGATTTGTTTGCCCAAAACCATTAAAACAAGGTTAATAGCTACAGTATCCAACATCAATAGGCCTTAAAAATTATAATTTTACAAAAAATAAAGCATAAAAAGTGACCTTAAAGCTGCCCAGACCAAGAGTTTTACATATGTAATGTAACCATATTAAACATAACATGTAGCTATTAGCTCCCAAACAAGCAACACAAAAAAGTCGGGTGAGGCTTTAACAGCACAGAAGAGCCAAACAACAGGGTGCTGTTGAAGATAAATTGCTATTTTGTGCACAAAGTAAATCTTTGTTTATCTTCATAATATTTCTAACTATATAGAACGCAGAAAACACAGTGTTCCATTACTCGTTTCCTGAATTCCACCATCAACAGGAAGAAAGCAGAGCTAAAATGAACACACAGGAGCCAGTAGAAAGCAAGAAGTAAGAGACAATAAAATAAAATTGCTGAATTGCGAGCATATGTTGTTAAGACATAAATAAATGATTGAAGATAGGAAAAAAGGGAGATGGATACTTGTTGACGGCCTCCTTGTGAACCTGGAGGACGTGGATGGCCATGCCTCCGGCGGTGGAGAGCTTCTTGTGGCAGACATGGCACTTGAAATGCTTAGCCTTCTGATGCTGCACCAGAATCTTCTCATCATCGAACTCCCGATCGCAGTAATAGCACCAAACCTTGGAGGCAACTCTCTTCTTCTTCTTCCCCATCCCTCTCCTTCAATCAATCGATTAGGGTTTCTTTCTGGGTTTTCCCAAATCAGAGCCACGTCATCTGCCCACAGAACAGAACAGACTATATATGTAATTAATAATCCATGAAAGCCCAACAAGGTTTGGGCTTTTGAGCCCAATTGATCAGGCCTGCCACATCATTCTTGTCCAAACAATACGACACCACAACCACGTTAGTATTCAAGATCTGCGCAGCGACGGAGCATACCATACAATACAGGCACGAAATTGATTTCCTTTCTTGCTCATCCCTCTATTTTCTGTTCGATTTTGATGTTTGCTTTCATCAATTATGGCCTAGATTCGTGTAGCCTTTGTTTGGCTTCATTTCATTTCTTTTGGGCATTGTTATTTATCGTGAGCATTTATGTTTTACAGACATTCCTTCAACAACCCTAGCCGCCTCTCTCCGGCGAGGCCGATTTCTACACGACCTAGTTTCGCCTTTTTATTGCAAACAAGTAAGTTCTTGAACGTTCATTCCTTCTGGCTTCTACTCTATGCCTTCACTTCATATAGAAATTTCACTTGCCTGAATCTTTTCGGATAATTTATTTGTATGTATGTTTTTTCTATGAGTTTTATGCTGATGCACTATGGCTTTGATTAGTGTGGAATGATTTAATGACTTTGTTTTTGTCGGTCCTGTTGTGATTTTGGCTAATTATTCTGTGAATGTATGCTGTTCCTGCGCAATCCCTTTTAGTTGATGTGTAGCGGATGCCTGAAGAAATCCTTCATGTTATGTCCCTGATTGCCTTCCCTTGTTGTTTGAACAGGTTTCGCTGATTTCAAACAACCTGATATCATAGAAGGAAAACTTGGTCAGTTGTGGATTGATTGTGCCTCCTCCAACACACTCAAAAGTAAAGATTTGCATCTTCTGTAAGGTGCTTGGTTCTGATGGATACTGTTCGGAGTGAGCATGTACCTCCCATTCCTCACAAATGGAGAAAAATGGCATATGGAGGTATGCAGCCCGGATTCGAAGATAATCACACTGATGAGTCGTTCCTGGAAGAGATGGTCATGAATGCCAATGTTGTCAAACGAGACATGCTAAAGGTGATGCTAGACTCAGTTTCCATATCTCAGTACCTTTGCATCGTGGCTCTAGTCGTGTTGGTCTGGACCTACACGCTCACATCAACCCTTCACGAAAATTCCCTTTTACTTCTTGATGTCAGCCTTCTGGGGTTGGGGTTTCTGGTTCTCCTTTTAACTGAAGAAATGCTTTCCCTTGATCTTCTCTTCCATTATTTTCTCAACATCTCATTTTTTGCAACTGGATTATATGTCTTAGCTCCTATATACCAAACCCTCACAAGGTCCATCAGCTCGGACTCCATTTGGGCAGTAACTATTTCACTTCTCGTGCTCCATCTCTTTCTCCATGACTACTCGGGATCTACTATAAAAGCTCCTGGTGCTCTAAAAAATCCAACTTTGACAAGCTGCATCTCACTGAATGCATCTGTTGTTGCTTCTGTTTTCATTGCCTCCCGCCTTCCATCAAGATTACATGTTTTTGCTATCATGCTCTTCTCCTTGCAAGTCTTTCTTTTCGCCCCATTCGTCAGTTACTGTATCAAGAAATACTCCTTCCGCATGCACCTTGTGCTTTCATTTGGATTAATGGTTGTGACGCTGGCTTTTGTGTATATGCTGCACCAGTTACTATTCGTGTTGTTGCTAGGTCTGCTGGTTTTTGTCAATGTTGTGTGCCCTTACTGGCTTATAAGAATTCAGGAATACAAATTTGAGATCAATGGTCCTTGGGATGAGGCCAAGCTCTGTTTTGATATAGATTGAGTCCACCGCCCCCATTTGTAAGCAATAAATTTTGATATCAATGAGAATATCAGTTCTAGTTAAAATTTCTTTTTCCAATGTATTAAAGTGTACTTTTGAAGCCTATCCCATTTCTTACTTTGCTGATAAGCTTTTTTGCTGTGACCCCTCTCGTAACATTGTGCATATTGTAATTCAAATTATATTGTGTTTTGAAGGTTTAGTGGTAGGGAAACAACAGAACCAAACCAATCTCAATGACTGAAGTGAGGGCTTCTATTCAAAACCATCCTTGAAAATACAAAAAGAACCAACTAAACCATAAAATGACTTGACAGAATTTTGAGACATAAAACATTACAGGGGTAGTGACAGTTGACTACACCCAACTATGTCACGTTTCAAATTTAATACCTCAACTTTCAAATTTTCATTTGGGATACCCAAAGATTAAATAAGCGACAGTTAGCCCAACGTCTGTTAAATCTAACTGATTTGGTCTGTCAAAAAGTCTAAAATGTCATCAATGGTTTTGATCTGTTAAACCGGTCTGATTGGTTTGATTGATATGATTATGAAATGACTATTTTACCTCTGATTGATCAAACAATTTAATTTATGGGTTGAGGGCAAAATTGACTTTTCAACTCAATATTATTATTAATTATTATAAAAACTAAAGTTTTAATTGAAAAGACAAATATGTCATTAATTGTCAATCTAATTTTCAAAAAAAGCCATGGCCTCTTCATCTTCTCCACTGCTCGTACGCCTCTTGGGCCACCGGCGAGAGTGAGCGGACAGACCGTCGAAGCACCCCTGCACGACGAGGCGATCGCCTGGATAAGCGCAAGTCCTCACCGTCGACCTCTCTGCTGCTCCAATCCGCCTTCAACATCACCATCCCCAAACCAGATCTGGTCAAGCAGAAGCTCGAGCCCTCCTCTTCGTGCTAGAAATCCTCAACGTCAACCTAGGTTGCAGCGGTTCGGCCCTTCCACGCCGCCGGCGCTAGTGACGAGACGGTGTGAGCTCAGCTCCGACAAACTCGAGCGCTTTCGGATCTGGCCGAATCGAGCTCGATCTGGCCAATTCCGCACCGTGGACGCTGCCGTGCTCAGTCTCCGCCGCCATGGCGTTGGACGTCTCCGGTGAGGGAGGCTGGAGAAGAAGCAGAGACGACGAGGGAGGTTGTATGCGTCCGACCCACCATTTTTTTTCTTTTTTCCATTTTTGTTATAATAATAATATAATAAATTAATTATTGATTATTAAAAATGTAATTATTATTTAATTTTTAAAAATAATAAAATTTTATATTTGAATTATTTTTAGTTTTTTAATGTGTAATTGAAAATTCAAATTTGCCCTCAAATCATAAGTTAAATTGTTTGATCAATTAGGGGTAAAGTAGTCATTTCAAAATCATATCAATTGAACCAATCATACCGCTTTAATAGACCAAAACTATTGAGTGCATTTTAGACTTTTTGACACACCAATTCAGCTAGATTTAACAGACGTTGGACTAAGTATCGCTTATTTAATCTTTGGGTATCACAAATGAAAATTTGAAAGTTGAGGTATTAAATTTGAAACGTAACATAGTTGGGTGTAGTCAACTGTCATTACCCCAACATTATATTTATCATGCCTGTATGATGCATACAAAAAACTAAAATAGAAAACGTATTGGCACATTAAAGACAACAAGCAACTGACTTTAATGAGTTTTAACCTCAGCATCCAAAATGAATGTATATGCAGTAGGTTTGTACGCCTCTTTAACGGTATTGATCAAATCTGGAAATCATTTTGTTGTTTCATCCCCATTCTGCTAGAAGACCCAGATAGTTTCATCAACTACTTTGCGAAAAGCTAAGCAACTGATGGAAATAGTGAGGAAAACAAACAGGAATTATAAGATGATCATAACAGATATACTGTATAACACCCAATGTAAAAGGCAGAATCAAACTAACTCTGTGACAGCGAGTATAGAAACTTGGGAGAAAGGTGACATAATTCTTCTTCATAAACAAACAAACTCAACTATGTCAAGTGAGAAGTTCAACGCTATTTTCGTAAAATTATGAGATACATTCTATCATCCCAAGCTAATATTTTAATAATAATCCAACCAAGTATACGAGCTGAGTTGAAGATGCCATACGAACACCCTAGATGGTATTGTGTCTGCCACAGGTTTTCACAATTCCGAACCTGATAGTAGAACAAACATTGCCTCATTTGTTCGTATTTTTTCCTTTTGACTTGTTTTATTTGTGATTTCATTTAGGATCCAATTGGGTTTTTTTTCACAATTCAAAACAGAACGATGACGATTTGTTATGTGCTTGTATAAATTCCCTATATGTTACCAAGAGTTTATTTTGATTTTGGCCTTTTTTAAATTATTCGGGGACCCTCATTAGTGTCTTTGGGTTTGAAGATTCAACAAGAGAGTTTGCATATCGTGTTGCCTGCAATGGATGCAAGTATGTTGCTTAACCTTGAAACACTGTATATGTGTTGCATATTCATATTATGTTTAGCTCTGTATTATATGTTATTACAAGGGGCTCTTGTTTTCCATGTTTTGTAAGATTAAGACTTGAAAAGATGTAACCAAAGGTTAATTTGTGGCCTTGAGGGAGAAATGATATGATAACTGTCTGGTTGCATGTTTTTTATCTTCAGACCTATGCTCATTGCTATCAAGCATAATTGACTATGGTTTCAACCAGGTGGGTGATTGATTAAACAAATGCAGGGGAAACAACAGAAGCAAGCCAATGTCAATGACTAAAGTGAGAGCTTCTATTCAAAACCATCCTTGAAAATACAAAATGAATCAACTGCCTTATAAATGTGTAAACTAACTAAGCCCAAATGGCCAAGAGGGACATGAAGGCAGAGCCCAAGAGGAGAGAGACATTGGCACCAATCTGAAGCAACAGATTGCTGGTCATCTTAGGATTCATGAAATCAGCAGCAAGAAGGTCCACAAGTGCCATGTATATCAGAATCCCAGCAGCAGCAGCATTCAAAGACCCTTGCACAGCAAGAGCTGTTGGGCTGTTCTCATTGTAGCCATTTGACACCAACATCCCCAACACTATCCCAAACGGCGTCGTCAGAGAGAAGAACAACACCATTGCTGCTGTGCTCTTGCTCTTAAATTTCCCCTGGGTTATGCACCCGCCAAGACCCATCCCTTCAAACAGCTGGTGAAACGACAATGCAGCTACCAGAGGCTTTATGGTACTCGGGCTCTGCGAAGCCCCCAATGAAAGGCCAATGATCACCGAATGCGCCACAATCCCCAATTCCAACACCTGAGCCAAAATGAGAACAAAACTTCAGTACATGATCACAGAGTGTATTGTAGTACTGAAAGCAGAGCAGGCAGGCCATTACCTGAGTAACGATGCGGTGGCGAAGAATGTCCTGGGAAGCAACAGAATCAGAGCCGTGGGCGTGGCCGTGAGAGGCGTGAGTGTGGACATGAACATCCTCCTCGTCGCCCGTAGCCACCGTCCCCTTGCCGCCCAAGCGAGCCCTCCTCCGGTAATAGCTGGTTGCGAACGTGTCGATCATGAGGGTCCCGATCGCTGCAGCCATTGCAATGAGGCCCGTGAAGGGGAATTTGTCCCAGGGCCCGCCCACGAGGCAGGGGCTCGTCAGGTTCTCGAACGAGTCCGGCAGCACGTGGATGAATCCGGTGGCGAGGATCACGCCGGCAGAGAAGGCCTTCACGAGCGAGAATATGCTGTTTTCGGGGCACAGCGAAGGGACCCTCTTGCCCACGATCGGCAGAAGCACGCCGACCGCGCCGGCCACGAGGATGGAGACGACGGCGATGAGCTTCAATTTCAATGCTTCCGGTTTGTTCCGTTGCTCGGAATCGGAGTCGGAGTCGCAGGTGCATTCCGAGGAGGCGACGAGAGGTTGTAATAGGAGAAGTAGAAGGAGAAAAGAATAGACGGTGTTCATGGTTGTGGCGTTACAGAGAGCGTAGAAGCAGAGAGAGGGAGAGAGGTTTAAGGGTGAATAGGAGGAGGGTTGAAGAGGGGAGTATTTATCGGGAGGTTGAGCACTCAAAATTCAGACGACACTAAGTTTATAAATGTCGACATGCAATATAGATTTCAAGCTGCTTCACTCAAATTGAACTCTTCCTCACAAGTGCTGCTTAATATTGCCTAGTGAGATCGCCATAAATGACGACATTATTATGACACCTCAATACAAATTATGTCGATTTTTTGCTACTAATATAATTCAGATTTGGAAGCAAAATAATTGCCTACGATTATGGGTTGGTTTTTGATCGGTTATCACTTGATATAATCATCCAATCAAGATTACATGTTATACTAGAGGGATACAAACTCATCATCAACCATACAAACTCATCAAGAAGCGTTACTTTATAGAAATCTGCTAGTTTTAGGATAGTAAAAAGTTCCACCTGACTTTTTGTGCTAGGGTGGAGGTAGAACTTTTTGGTTCATGTAAAACTTTTTGCGACCCCAAAAGTCAGTGCGTGTCAGTTTTTATGAACACACTAGACACGCGTCGCGCGCTTAGAAGCGTGTCCGCAAATTTTCATGTCTAACATGATTTGTTCGGTTCGTAAATAAGTCAAAATTTGTATGTGATTTAAACTCTATAATAAAAGTATATTATGGTTATTCTTTTATTATTATCATTATCTTATTGTTTAAAGCTAAACGGATTCAATACAATGGTAAGACTATTTAGGGTATGCATTATTTCAGCCAATAAGTTTGATTTAGAATAGTAAAATTAGATAATCAAATCAAATCAAATTCTTCAAAATATTATGATAAATTATAATTAATAATAATTTAATATAAACAAAGATATATTACACCTCTAATTTAGTGATGTAACCAACTATATTTATATTTCAAAATATATTCAAATGGATTTAAAGTGATATTCACAAAATAATAATTATAAATAAAATACTAATACAATACATACGAGATAGTTCACATCATGTCTAATTGAGTTGGTAAAACAATATCACAAGAAGTACCCAAGAATATGTAGGTAAGTTACTGTAGCTGACCTACATTTTTAAATATTTGTTTATTTACATTATTATTGTTGTAGAAAGTTTATGATATTTTCAATCTCTAATATTAAAATATTTTATTAAAATTTGTTGTAATCTAACCCAAGTTGAATTTGAGCTAAATATTTTACTCGTTTAATAATAAATGAGTCGAATTCAAGTCCAAATTTTCAAGATTCGATGGGGCTCATGAGCTGGACTGCTTAAGATTTAATGTACTTGATATATGCGCACATGATTTTATAACTTTTAATTATGATATTTATGAGGTATTAGTTCTAGGAATTGTGAGTGTTGGATTGTGTTTCCTTGTGGTTATTACTTTTGTTATAGATTGGCCATTTAGGGTAATTGACTTTAGTTGCTAGTTCGATCTCAAGAGGGACGGGTAGTAACGGAGCTAGGAAACATTGAGGGTTAGGGCTCGAGACCGTGTCAAGTCACCCATATACAACCCTTAACCCGAGATTGTCGGGTTAATGTGGTCTCGAGTTGAAATTGATCCCGAGAGGGTAAATATTGAATCGGGGTTAGGTCATTCTTAATGTCGAGAGGCAAGAGTGGTATTTATGACATAGACAATCCAATCTGATGCAGCATACGTGGCTAGGAAGAATTCTTTATCAAAAATTTGTTGATTCTTGCGAATACCGAAGATGATAGATTTGAGGGAAGTCTTGATTTTTTTTATTTAACTTCAAAAGCTAAATAACATAAATGTATGACAGTGCTTAAATAGCAAAAACCTAATTGTAGAAAAGAAAATCCTTAACTTATTGGAAAAAGAAAATAAATTATAAAAATTGTCAAAAGTGCCCGGAACTTAGGAAATTGCGATTTTGACCCCCAAGATGACCTCGAATGGCCGAAATCCATCGTACATCTTGGCAAAGCAATGTTTCTTACTCAGAACGCCGTTTCCGCCCTGAAAATACTAGTCCTTTGTCGAAATCTGACACTTTCCTAATTTGCACTGCATTACAATCTCACATGACTAGGATTTGTATACGATTGTATCGTAGATCTTGCATAGTTTAGCACCCATGGTTCATTCTCATTGTGACATTCCCGTTCATTTCATTCGAATATTTGTCTTATGTTTCATTTACATTTGCGTACATTTGTCCACTCTCTCACTCTCACGTAAACCAATTATTGAGTAGATTAAACTATAATTAAACACACCTTACATAAGAAAACCCTAAGTTTAGTCCCTGTGGATTCGACCCGACATTTGCCAGTTTTATTACTTGTACCCGTGTGTGCTTGCGCGAGGCCGCAAAGGTGTGAAATAAATACTCACGCTATTTCCCAACATCAAGCCAAGCCTCACCCCAACTACATAGTTCTATGATAAGAAATTAGATTGGACCATTAATACAACCTTGAATCTTCAGATTCCAAGTATTTTTTTCGACGAGATAAGTTACTTCAGTGTCATGTCAACTACAATCTCTAGACTTCTAACGCGTAAGAGAGAATTGGAGAGATGGAGCCATTTTGGTTTCAGGATTGTCATACTGGGTTGAGTTTATCAGATCCCAATTGTTAGGACTGTTCAATACATTGATGAGTGCAAAAAACTTTGGCGCAAGGTCCAGCTCATCAGACTTATCTCAGTGATTAACAAGACATAGAGAAAATACTAAATTTGACTCGATCTGCGAAATTAATATCTCGAATTGGCTTGATTCACATGAATCAGTGTATGTAATCTTGTTTGCCTCGGGAGCATGAACCACCTAACTTCGACACAGTCAGTAGAGTTAGGGTTCGAGCTTGAATCGACGAACCAACCCTTCGTGAGAGTCGTTAGAGAAAGGTATCAGAGAGAAAAACTAGAGTGGTTTGTCCTTTACATTTGAACAATGACTAATTATATTATTTCAACACAATGATAAGAATTAGATAACAATATTTATTGTGAAAATATACTTGGCACATTGGTCCAGGAAGGCACCTAACAAGTGTTCAGGAGTTTGAGCTAATTTACTTTTCGATTTGCTTTTGCTTGGGGGTTGTGTTTTGGGTGGGATTTGCGGACTTGAGTAAGTTGACATTTTCGGGCCCTATAACTAGAAACTTAAAAGGCAATGTTTATTTTGTACAGAAGATATTTACGATAGGATGGATGGGAAAAGATTAGGATTTATGCCGAAGTGAAGTGTGATGTGAAGAAGAAAAAATAGTTTTGGCGACATAAAAAGGTTAATGATCATACTGTAGCAAACAAATAAGGCAGGTGTTTAGAAAACGACAATGTTGTAAATGTCAGCTATGGTGGCCGCCATGGCGGTGCTATGGCGCTGAAATCTACAACAGCGCAACGAAAATTATATATCGTGGCGGGCATGGCGAACGAAATGTGAAGGCAGACTTTGGCGGGCCATGGCGGTTACGGCGAAGCCATGACAGTTTTGGCGAGCATGTTATTCTCATAAAAATCTATTAAATTTGAACACAATCATGAAGCTACTTATAAAATTTCGTCATGTCTCTGAAAGTTTTTGTCCGCAATTATAGCGACATTTAGAATCTTGTAAAACAAAAATACTATCCAGGTGCATTTAAGTGTAAATCAAACATGTTCAGGTGTATGCGTGCCGATATCCATTGTTTTAATCTTTAAGTGTATTAGATTGTTTTACTGCATCTTGATTTGATTGGAATTATTTAATTATCAAAGAGGTACAAAATATTTGATCACATGGAACAGTATATCCCATTCCCCACTTTATTTGGAGTTGGACACCTGTTAAAGTAGTGTTCCATTACTGTTTTCTTTTGCTATGTGAAAGTCAACTAATTCACAATCATCTCTTTATGTGACCTCATGTTTTAATTAGTGTTTTAACTTTGCAAGAAAAATTGTTTTGTTGCTATCAGGTCTCCTTCAACTCCAAGGCCTTTGGGACACATTATTAAATATGTAATGGAGATTACAGTGTAGGTGCCAGCAACTTGCATAACAATACACACATCATGTTGGAGAAATTAAGAACCTCCCCATTTGGCCAAGAGTGACATGCAAGAAGCTCCAAGGAGAAGAGCAAAAGAGGCACCAAGTTGGAGCTTGACCTCGGTTTGGAGCCTGCTGCTCATGAAATCATTTGCAAGAAGATTGACAAGAGCCATGTAAATGAGGATCCCAGCTGATGCTGAGTTGAGAACTCCCTCAACTATCAGTGCTGTGGGGCTCTTGCCATTGTACACTCTTGTTATCCCTATGCCCACTGCTATCCCTGTTGGGGTTGTCACTGAGAAGAACAATACCATTACCACTATTGCTCTCTTCTTGAATTTTGCCTGCACAACTCATGTCAGCATATCTATTCCAAATGGTGATTGGTACCACAAACATTGCTAGAACCAGGTACCTGAAATATGCACCCACCAAGCCCCATGCCCTCAAAAAATTGATGGAAGCTGAGTGCAGCTACAAGAGGCTTGATTGTTTTGAGACTTTGAGAAGCCCCAAGAGATACTCCGATTATCACAGAATGCACCACAATACCCAACTCCAAAACCTGTAGGAGTTTAGGACAAGTATACAACAAATGTGGAACCAAGGAACCCAAAACCAACAAGTGTGTACCTCTACTTTCTTGGTGACCTATAGGGGACCATTACAAATAAGGGAATACCCAAGAGAAAGCATAGACAACTACAAAAGATCAAGTATCATGCACTTTTTTGGGTACAATGTTTTTATGGATAAAAACCAAGAGGAAGAGGGAAAATATCTGAGAGCTACAGGGTTAAGATTCATAATTGGTCAATTATGTCCTATAATAATTGATATCAAGCATCAGTGCAAGAATATTCACATTTTTGTTAAAGTAACCTTTACTCTTGCCCCTATTTGGATCCTAAAACAATCATGAACACAAAAGATTCAAGGAAAAGGCAAAACAATAATGTTGTCTTGAGATGTTGTAGCCAGCCATTACCTGAGATATAACACGATTCCTGACAAGATCCGATGAAGTAGCTAATCCAGAACCATGAACATGACCCCCCGAAACCGTGCCACCACTCTCCTCCTCATCACCATCAACCGGCTGAGGCTTGCTCAGCTCCGACCTCTTATGATAGCCAGTAGCGAAAGCCTCCATCATCAGAGTCGCGATAGCGGACATCATGGCCACGAATCCAGCGAATGGAAAGCTCCCCCACGGTCTATCGCCAAGGCAGGAGCTCGTCAAGTTCTCAAAAGCATCAGGCAGGATGTGGATGAACCCGGTCGCCAGGATCACCCCTGCAGCAAAAGCCTTGACGAGGAAGTAAACATTCTTATCCGGATGCAAACACGAAATGTTCTTGGCCAGGAAGGGCAGAGACACTCCGAGTGCACCGGCTACCAGGATCGAAGCAAGCCCTCCCAGTTTGTACTTGAGTGCTTCATGAGTCTTGTTCTGGTCTTGGTCTTTGGATTCGCATGTACATTCTGAAGAGACCAAGATGGGTGTGAGAATCAGAACAAGAAAAATTAGACTTCCATGAAACTTAAACATGATTGTTTCACGAGAAGAAATTTAATTGATGCTCAAAGAGTTTACAACAGACAGAAGAGAGGAGGAACAATAACTTTGAGAAGAAAAATCAAAGTAATGAGTGTTATAGGGAAAAGATTCGAAGTCTAATAATGCAATGTGGTATTATAAGGGAATGTAGGTCAATGAAACTTTCATATGAGGATGTGTCATTTCCTGCACTAAGGATGTGGACAAGGATTGCTGCTTGCCACCGGAAGGAGACCTATAACTGCATCACATGGCACATTTCAACAACAACAACAAGCCAACAGGAAACGCGCGCGTGCTCTCTGTTGGTGGAGAACGAGGTGGTTGATGCGTCAATAGAGGCGTCGCCGGACCTACCTCCTACAGAAGCCGAGGAGTCGCTGGAGTCTCCTGGAGAAGCAACGGCCGGCAGCTATGGCCGGACTTCGCCTTCTTCAAGGTCCCGATCAGAAACGTTTGGATCATAATCATCAGAAGAGAATTGTTTCTCTGGTGCAAAACTGAGACTTCGAGACAGAATTCCGAGCAGATCAGGCCCTCAAGGTAGGGTGAAGAGAAGACCCGAGGCGTCAATGTCGTGGATCCGAATGAGAAAATTTTTCACAAACACCGATATTCTTGCCTTGATTTTGATATCATCCAGAGAATTGGTGTGGAGGAGAACGTGATCACGGTCAAAGGAGACCCCCGAGCAGCAACTTGAATGGATTAGCATGATTTCTTCGGCGATAGCACTAGCGCTCCGAAGAGATTCGACCGACCATCAAATTGGGGGAAGGCCAACGATGGAGACCTACCTGACATCCTAATTTTCTTGAGGAGATGAGTGGATGGATGGAAAGAAAAGAAGCATTAGGAAAGATTCACCCAGCCGTCTTATTTAGCCTCACGAAGAGTTTCCATTGACGGGTAGGAAACCAGGAACACTCTGTTTCCCAGAGACTGAGTCGACATCCCTAAGAGGTTGTTTTCCTCGAGTTGTCGTTGAATCAAGTCCACTAAAGTGTTGGAATGGGTTGTGGCAGTTATGCTGGTATCCATAGATTTGAAGACCTTAAAGTTTAGTTTTCCTGTACAGAGAGGAATCTCGGGGCGATCCTTCATCGGAGACTGGATGGGTCCAGCGACAACGAGATGGGAATTTTCCGGAGATTGAATGTTGCCCGCAACAACGTCCTTATAAGAGCAAGCTGAATGATGGATGGTGGCTGCAAGGGGGACAACAGGAAACACGTTCAGGCCGCGAGCGAGAGCGACTATAAGCCAGCCACGTTCGACCCGGAGTCCATTGAAGGAGGAGATTGCCTTGGCTGCGTCTTCCTAATTTTTGAGAAGGCAAAATTTGAATAGTTTTCCAGATTTGCTAGGATTCTTGAGAAATATTCAAGTATAGCTAATGCCTTGTGAAGTTGTTTGGCAAGTTCAAGACTAAATTTCAAACGTATATGCATTGGAGGGTTTCAGCCCTCATCGCTCTGTTGCCTATTTAGATCGATGTTGTTCCTCTTTGTCCTCCCACCACCGAATGAAGTGTTTAAAGCCAAATCTCTATTTCGGATCCCACTTCGAGTTCTCAAAAGGAACACCGTAAGAACTTAAGGATCATTGAATACACTACATTGAGCCTTAAATTTTCCTTTTCAACCTCATTTCTATCATCTCTCATTGCAATTGTAATGCTTCTATTTTTTATTTCCTCGTACTTCTGTGAGCATGAAAATCCATGCTATATAATTGATTTTTGTTAAACCTCAACCTATCTAAAAACTCAAGTTGATAAGTAGAGCCCTCAAACTATTTATCAAGTGGTTAATCAATCTACATTCTTTAGACGTGGGACTGGACAACATTTCTCCTCAGATGTGGGCCTCGCACATGGATCACACTAGGGATCAGGGATGCAACACAAATATGAAAGATGACACTCTCATATTTCAACTCAAGGAACATCTGCACAAATTTTCCCGTATGAAAGATCTAGGTCCTCTTACGTATTTTCTGGGTCTCGAAGTTCATACGAGGCAATCTAATTCTTAACCAGGAAAAATATGCTAATGATCTTGTAGATATGGATGGTATCCGGAACAACTCTCCGGTTGACACTCACATGGAGCTAAATGGTAAGCTTCGAAAGGATGAAGGTGATATTCTTCCCCATCCGACAGTCTATCGCCAATTGGTTGGGAGTTTGGTTTATCTCACCATTACTCGGCCTGATTTATCATTCGCAGTTCAGCAAGTTAGTTAGTTTCTACAGTCCCCAAGACATTTGCATATGGATGTTGTTCGCCGCATTCTTAGGTATATCATGGGCACTAGTGGAAAATGCATTTATTTTCCAGTTGATACCTCACTGAACCTTTCGGCGTATGGTGATGATGACTGGGCAGGATGTGCAGATACTCGTCGATCTACTACAGGTTGGTGTACATTCTTAGGGCCTCCTCTTATATCTTGGAAGAGTAAAAAGCAAGATCGTATTTCAAAATATTCTAGTGAATCAGAATACCGAGTTATGTCTGTCGCTTGTTCTGAAATTATTTGGTTACGGTGATTACTCACAGAACTGGGTTTTCCGCCACCTGGACCAACACCTTTGCATGTGGATAACATTCGTGATGTTTATATTACAACGAACCCGGTCTATCATAAGCGCACGAAACACATTGAGGTGGATTGCCATTTTATTCGGGAAGCATATGAGTCTCGGGTTCTTTTTTTTATCTCATGTGTCTTCAGGTCTTCAAGTGGCATATATCTTTACTAAATTTCTTCCTCGCCAGCGCCATCTATATCTCTCGGGTTAATGTTGGTTGATTACCCACATCAATTTGAGGGGGGATGTCAATCAAGTGAGTAATTGTGATTATCTCCCAAAGTTAATGTCACCTTGATTCTCTGCCATTGTATTCCTATCTATTAAAATGGATTGATATCATCCTCTATATATGAGATCTTTCTTAACAAAGTAAAACACACAGAAATTCAAAGATATATCTCTAAAATTGTCATTAAACTCGATATGAAGACTAGACCGTGCATGTTCATTGCTTATGGCGAGGATGAGTTCGGTTACATGTCATATGGAAGAGAAATCCTAATTATTCTCCTACGAAAGGGAGAGAATAGAGAGTAGAAGTAGAGTGAAAAATTACCTAATTCAAGGAGGGAGAGAGAGAGAGAGAGAGAGAGAGAGAGAGAGAGAGAGTGATTTTTAGGACGTCCAATCATGTTCAAGAGTCCGATCGGAGGTCGATCCACCATTGGATCGAGTTGATTTTGTGACAGCACGTTCGAAGATGGATCGAGTTAATTTTGTGACAGCACGTTCGAAGACATAGTACTACATTTTGATCAATGGAACTTGCGTTTAAAGTTTTGATACGATTTTCTGATCATGTCTAACCAATTCGGTGAGGTTTCTCTACTCGTTCTTTTAATTGAGGCGTTGGGCCAATGTCGTTTAATCTTGAGACCTTGTGTGACTCTAATTGTATTTAGAGATTTCGTTATAGCCATTATATTGATAGTGGAGATTAAATGAGCTCGAGAGTTGAGTGGTTTTTTCCTCTAACGCAATGTGAAGGTTTTTTACGCTAAAATTTCGCGTGCTAGTTGTTTCTATTTTACTATATTTACGAGCTTGCTTAATTTGCCCTGCTTGATAGATTCTTACAAAAAAAATTGCATAAGTAGAGTGAATTATTTAAGAATTATTTAATTATACTGAATTTAATTAGATCGTTTTTATCCCAATATTTTTTCCACAAAAAGACATGCATGCGCGACAACATAACTACTAACAACATTCTTATTAAAATTATTAAATTAGTTCATAGAGATATCAACAAACTATATCCAGTGTTATGAAACTTACTGCAGTCCGGCCAGAATCTAGCCGAATTTCGGGATTTTGGACCTCAACGAGACGAGTTCGTCAAAACAAGCTCGAAACTCGGTCAAACCGTTCCAGACCGGTTCGTTCCAGTCCGATCCAATTTTAATCTCTTTTTTTAAAAAAAACTGGAGCATCTCTTCCTCAATGCTTTCAAATTCATGATAGTTGCTAGATTTTACAATACATTTAATCAACCAAAACTTTTCGGTGCAGTGAATAAATATTAAATGCTAGAAGATAAACTTTGATTATATATATATATGGGCACACTCGGCTACAAACCTATATAAAACGTCCAAACCATGTAAAATCGTCAGATCTGAGACGCGCATTCTCAGATTGCGACACGTGGCAAGGTTTAACATGTTATACAACATTGCACTACATGTTATACATGACTTCAATTTTGCACAGATCCAACATGTTATACAACATTACACTACATGTTCTACGTGGTTATACAACATTGCACTGCATGTTATACAATTCAGACGTTTTGACATTTTTAATTAGTTTGTAGCTGATAACCTCTCTCTCTCTCTCTCTCTCTATATATATATATATATATATATATATATATATATATATATATATATATATATATATACAGGGATGCACTCCAATATAAACTTACCCAAAATGACCAAACGTCCTAACTAATGTATAACCGTCGGATTAGAGACGCGCGTTATCTTAAATTGCGACACGTGGCAGTTATACAACGTTACACTACATGTTATACATTGCTTCAATTTTGCACAGGTCCAACATGCTATACAACATCGCACTACATGTTCTACATAGTTATACAACATTGCACTGCATGTTATATAGTTTGGACGTTTGGACATTTTCCCTTGGTTTGTATTTGATACCTACTCTTATATATATATATTAAATGGTAGAACCTTTTGATTATGTATATATTCAATAAACCAGAGCATTTCGATCTTCTAGCATTAAAATTTATCGAATCAATATTAAATGCTTGAAGATAAATTTTGATAAATATACACGATTAACTTAAAATTTTCATATTTATGTATAATTAATTCGATAAATTTTGGAGTTCGTATGACACATACACGATAAAATTTGATTATATATAATTAATATATGTGAATATATAGATATGAAATTATTTTTTAATATAAAACGAGTTTTGCCTAGTCTTTCACGAATTTTGAGTTCTTTTCATTTTTCAGCGAGTCGAGTTTTGCCCGAGTTTCGAGTTTCGTAATCTTAACTATGTCCCTCTCTCGTTTTATCAATATTCATGTAGACCTACCACACTACTCAAATTCAATTCACCAAACTTACAACGTTTTCTTAAAAAAAAATCTTATACCGTAATTTAAATACATTAAAAATAATATAAATCTTATTCATTTTCATATGCTCCAACTGCAAAATATAATGAGGCATACATTAAAGTAGATAGGCTTCCTTAGATTGGAGGCGAACTGTTTAAATGTTAGAAGTGGGATTTGAACCCACGCTCTCTCACGAGAACTAGAACTTGAGTCTGGCACCTTAGACCACTCGGCCATCCTAACATTTTGTTTTTAATAATTTTATTATTTTAATTTACATAATATTACTCTAAAACGAAAATACAGCCCGAGTATTGCATATATCATGTATACTATAACTGATAGAACATCATTACTTGACTTCCTTAACTTATCATTCACCTTCTCTGATCAATCACTACATTAATATATTACTCCATTTACCACTAATCACCCCCACAATGCTTCGTCCTTGAATGCCTCTTGTTTCTGTATTGAAGCATATTCATGGGAGATCCAAAATTCTCAATCCCCATTTATGTTCTCGATGGTTGTCATTAACTAATGATCATTGGTAGTGAAAAATGTTTTTTTTTGCCTCAAAAACCACATTCATGAATTGATGCAGCAATCTCATATCTTCTGCGTCATTGGGCAATGGAGCTAAAGCCAGAAGCCAGGACTCGCAAGAAAAATAAGGTTTTAAGGTTTATGAATTTGATTACAACTACATGCTGATGTAAGTGGTAGATGAGATGAGTGATGATCTGTTGCAATTTATTTGAAATGCAATTAAGTCAACCTCTATTCATTACCATTTACTATTCTATTCCTTGTTTTGCTATCATTTCTATTTCAAATACTCGGCATTAAATAATAGTCCAACTTCTTGTTGCATTAATAATTTCAAGCAAGCTATAGGTCTTCTTTGTCTTTTCCAAAGTTGTAGTCTTTAATTTGTTTTATGGTTTACTATCCTCCTGACACTAACAATAGTGATTTGAAAGTCAAAATAGTTTTATAAGTCTGGTACTAGTTACAAAGTACCAACCCTATGTCCAAGGAAAAAAAAGGATGAGTGAGGAGGCCAAGTCCATGTCCTTATATACACTTCACAGGTCCACAAGAAGGCACTGCTACTTTTCCACCACTATTCACAGAAAAATGAAATATTTTTCCTCACAATTAGCAGCATTGTTGTTGCTCGCTCTGTTGGCAACACCAGAAGGTAGAGTTGGTTCCATTTTCACCAGGCAACACAAAGACAAACTCTCAGAGTTCCAAGAAAGGCTTGAATCCAAAGCAGCTTTTGGTCTTCCCAACCCAAATGCCAAAACACCAGTAAGCCTTTGATCTAATCTTTAGTTAGTATGCAACTATTCTGTTCAATTTGTGTGTTGATTGATTGAGCAGAAGCAGCAAGAGAAAGAGGGGAGGGTGTTTTATCCAGTTGGGTATGGAGCAGACCCAAGTGGGGAGCAAGACAGTAGTGATGCCATTCTTAGAGCTGTTGATGATGCTTTCAATGTTGAGACTGGGCTTGAGTTGCTTCCTGGGATCAAGGACTTGGGTGGTCTGGTTATTGATTTTCAAGGCGGCAGCTACAAAATCAGCAAACCCATCAGCTTCCCTCCTTCTGCTGGCAATATTCTGGTACACTTCCATTTCTTGAACAATTTCGAGATTTTCCTATGCTAGGCTTTGATGGACTAAACAACAGAAAAGAAAAGAAATAAATTTGGAGTCTGTTTTGTGACTTAGCTTCTCATGTGGGTCTGTGCCACCTGTTTGCATACAAATTTATTGTTTTCTTTGGTTGTGCAGTGCATTCAACCTACTTTATTACTATTTAAATCAAAACCTACTTATCAAAAAGTTGAAGCTTTTCCCAACTCAAATCTGCTCAAGTTATTAGAATTACAACTGTCCCACCAAAAAGGCTAACTAAAGAGAAACCAAACTTTTGGCTTTTGACGCTTGTTGTTCCAAAGAAAAAACTTAGAAATGCCATCCAACCATTGCGCAGGCATGTGGGTTCATTTTGCTGACATCTGGTTGGGACTAATGGTTAAATTATGTTTTTATTGTATTCTTCAATGTTGGTATTTGTGAAAGTATGATCATGTTCTCATGTGTCTCCCAACTGTGTTTAGTGATTAACCTATATATTCATCAATGATTATTGTAGGGTTTGGCTTTTGATTTCTTTCTTGTGTTTGGAACTATAGGGTGTATCTGCATCTGATGCAGTTGCTTCAAAAGATGTGTCGTGTTTTTGTGCAAGAGACCAAAGTCGTTCATGTAACAATGCTAAAATGAATATTTAGTAACATAATATGTTAGAGTTTCACATACTTCACATAGCATGAATAACGGTTTGAAGTGAACATCACTTCTTGCAGTTACATATACCTTTTATCAAGTTTCTTAGCTTCTTTCTAGTAGAATATGTATGCTAATTAAGATACATTGTGCTGGTAATAAAATAGGTTAAAGGAGGGAGCTTGAGAGCATCCGAAGCATTCCCTGGTGACCGTCATCTCATTGAGTTATGGTCCCCGAATTCTGTCACAAGCATCCGACCTCGTAGAAAAGCTGACAATCCTCTAAACAGTTCCAAACAGCAAAACGTTGGAATCTACTACGAGGACATTACTTTCCGCGACATCCTCTTCGATTCAAGCTACCGGGGAGGAGGCATTTTCATCATTGACTCTGCAAGAATTCGGATCAACAATTGTTTCTTCCTCCACTTCACTACGCAAGGAGTTATGGTCCAAAGAGGGCACGAGACCTTCATATCAAGCTGCTTCCTGGGACAGCACCCGACGATTGGCGGGGACAGAAACGAGAGATATTACGCAGGCACAGCCGTTGATCTTGCCAGCAATGACAATGCAATCACTGATGTTGTGATCTTCTCGGCGAGCATAGGGGTGGTGCTGAGGGGTCAGGCCAATATGGTCACAGGGGTCCATTGCTACAACAAGGCCACCTATTTTGGCGGGGTTGGGATTCTGGTGAAGCTCGCTGGAAATTCACAGACCAGGATTGATAACTGCTACTTGGACTACAATGCCATTGTTATTGAGGACCCAGTTCAGGTTCATGTCACTAATGGGTTCTTCCTCGGAGATGCTAATGTAGTGTTGAAGTCGGTGAAGGGAAAGATCTCGGGTTTGAACATCGTTGACAACATGTTTGTTGGTGACCCCAAGAGGATGAATCCTATTGTTCAGCTAGACGGGGAATTCACCAGCATTGACCAGGCTGTGATTGAGAGGAACAATGTTGCTGGTATGAGCTTGAGATCAACGGTGGGGAAGTTGAGTGTGGCTGGAAATGGGACGAAATGGGTGGCTGATTTTACGCCGGTGCTGGTGTTTCCAGATCGGATCAATCACTTTCAGTATTCATTTTACGTAAAGGCGACAACTGGAGCTCCTCAGTTTGCAGGACACGCCGTGACCAATGTGTCAAATAATGTGGTGGTGGTGCAGAGTGATAAAGCTGTAAATGGGGTGGTTTCAGTGGTTGTTGATCAGTACAGTATGGCTGGAGAAGAAAATTTCCTGGTGTAAAGTTCATTTTATTTTGCTTCTGAGATTATTATGCTATGAACAAAAATCCGATTCCTCAATGTATTCATCCTGCACATGTCCATGTACTTAACGGTAACAACAACACAAGGCAAACAAAACAGAACTAGTTTTTATAAACAACATTTTAACCAAACATGGCCATGCCACAATTCACCTCCACCCTAAGGTTATCAAGGAACAGCCTATTATCGGAAAAAATACATACTGATAAATAAGACATGTCTTATGTTGCATAATTTTTGCCAGTTCCCTAATCTTATGGAATTCTTTGGGGCAAAAACATGTGGTGGGGTCACACACAACGACCTGAGAGAGTTTACACAATACTATTAAGATTCACTTGAAGGTCATGAATGCCTTACTCTCCTATAGTTTTTGGTTGTGAAAAAAGTTTCATTGATCAGTACCAGCAGTCTGTTTCATCTTCTTGATCCTTATCAATAATGACTTTCTTCCTTGGAGGTCCAGAGGCTATTGGGTATGACCTTCTACTATTCTTTCCGGGTCTTGAGAGTTCAATATGTATCAACCTACCGTCGAACATCTGAATGGAACAGGGAATATTGAAAAGAAAATGAGTTTCCAAACATATATTATGATCTGAAAATAGTATGAAGTTGGAAAACTAGAACCTTCTGATCCATATTCTCCCAGGCAACCATGGCATCCTGTTGACTGGTGTATTGAATAAATGCATACCCTTTTGATCTATTTGTGACTATATCCTTGACAACCTCAACTGCAATATATGGTAAATACAGTTAGAAAAGTCTCAAGAATATATAGGAACCAAAGTAGAGTTAAGATATTCGACTTGTAGGCCAGATTAATGAATGGTGACAAAAGACAATACAATTACCTTCAGCTATTTCACCAAAACTTGAAAATTCTTCCTGCAAGTCACTTTCACTGGCAGAATATGGTAGATCTGCAATCTCAACACAATTATAATTTTGAAACTTTTTTTTTAATCAGCTATAATTTTGAAACTGAAATAGAACTTAGGGTGTTTAATCAGTACTTCATCAAATAATGCATGCCATTGTGAATCGTGGTTATTTGGCCAATAAGAATCCAACATCTATTTTCTTAAAGCATTCGAATAACTATATTTTTTTCTTCTTCATAAGTTTGACCTGTAAATGTCATTTATCAATACAGTATGATAATGCAGTGTGATGTAGCTCATGAGTCAAGCACTTTGAGTAACAATGTCTACTGATCTTGTTATATGTATTCTCATAAAAAGGATGCCAAACTTTACATTCCTGAAGGTTTTACCAGCCACTGTTAAGAATTTAAATAATTTATTTTGATTCTGTTAATAATCCCATAACAATGTCTACTGATCTTGTTATATGTATTCTCATAAATAGGATACCAAACTCCACATTCCTGAAGGTTTTACCAGCCACTGTTAAAAAATTAAATAATTTATTTTGATTCTGTCAATAATCCCAAATACTCTTCAGCCTAATACACTACTTTTCCAGAGTCTATAACAACTTCAGAAGACTTCACAGTTTTACTGCATACGATTGTTCCCAAGGATAGACTGTTTTTTTATCAGCAAATATTTGTACATTCGCAAGGATAGACTGTATTTAACAATATTTCACTGCCTCTAAGTTTAACACATTTGGTCTCACTCAAGTGCCGACAATAATTCTAATCTCACAAAATACAGTTGAGAACCAATAAAAAAACAAAAAAATATACAGTTGAGAAACTATAAATGACAAACACATAATTGAAAGTTGCAGCTTAAAAATATTCTAAAGTTGAACTTGGTCACAAAAGAAAACTATATTTCCCAAGTGAATCTCTATTGCCCTTAATTTATCTGAATTGTCTTATAAGTAACAATGCTTTTTTACACATTAATCAATCATGTTCAAGACTTGTCGACACTCCAAAGCTTATAAAATTAACAAACAAAATCGATATTGACTTCTTAGATGATAAGTTGATAACATATATTATGGTTTCTGAATTAATAAAATAGCTGGTTAGCTATGACCAATGGACACAACTGATTTGCTAGTTGATATTGATATTGTTTACTTCAAATGAATTGACTGAAAGTTAACACATTTTTCTTTACATTTTAATTAATTTTTATAATAAGAAGCTAGAACTTTTTAAGAACATCTTTTAGGTCAAATGATCAAGACTTCAAGCTAAAGGTCCTCCTTTTTTAAGACGGGGACACCGATTATTCCACCATATGCAGGAATCTTGCCTTGGTGTACAAGTGTTGAATTGGTCTGCAAAACTACTTCCTATGCCAGTAAAGTTGTACACGGTTTTGTATATGCATCCTAATGAAAAATCATTGTTAGGGGCCCTAGTTCTTCTTCTTATCTGCAAATTTTACAGTTGGAACTTGAATTTTACTTGCCATAGTTCAACCTCCCACAAAAATTCCATTCCCTACGCACAAAAGAACTCAAACCTAACCAATCCGCCAACACTAGCCTTAACCCCGAAAAAGAATTGAGCTGCTAAAGCCCTATGTTCTGTTTGTGTCTACTGTCTCTATTTGATGAGTCACGCATCATGCGATCTTGAGTAATACTCCATCCCAAAGCAAGTGTCTCATTTCCTAACACGAGTGTCTCAAAATAAGTGTCCTTTTTAGTTAGCCAATTAACATACTAACTCCTAAGGCGTGTTAGTCATACCAACTTGAATAATTTGGGATGGTGGAAAATCAAACATAAAAAATTGATTTTTTATCTTATCCATAGTCAAATTGAGACGCTTGTTTTGGTGGTAAGGAATTACTCAATATTTTCTGTTGGGGATTTGCCTAAAAATGCAGCATACCAAATGACTAAAGGTTTTCCCCAATTGCTTAGGCATTGCAGGAAAATACAAATGGAGATATAACACGTTCACAAAAACAAACCACTATTTTCAAAGTCCCACTTCATTTATCATTTGACATGTATTATCAAGACTGTATTACCCATTACTCATACACCAAATTCCATAAAAAAACAAACTTTACTACACCCAGATGAGAAGAGATTTCCCAAAACTCAATTCAACAAGAATTATAACTTCACAGCACACAAACTGAAGAACAGAGATGAGAGAGTTTACTTCTGATAAGGATTTTGCTTGCAAGAGGGTAGTTGACGCTCGATGCTCGGAGCTTAAGAGACCCGATGCTCCTACGGTTTGTGAAAGGTAGTGAAAAAGTGGGTGAACATTTTGGTGCATAGAAGCAGTAAGGAGCGAAAGATACAGATGCTGCTGCTGCCGCCTCCATCGTTGAGTACTCGAGCTCGGTCTGTGCTATCAAAAGCAATTTGAGGAGGACAATTTCGTTGGTGTGGATCAGAGTATTAAATTCATACGACGCCGTTTTTGTGTCTATTTTCTCACCATTTTTTCTTTTTCCCAAAATAAATAAATCAAATGAATAGTTTCATTTTGGGTACTTTTACTTCACTACCCCTAACTTTACTTCATTTCGAAATGAATGCTCAATTTTAAAACCGGTCAATTCGAAACCATCTGTTTGGTCATTTTAATTACTAATCACTAAACCGGTCATATTGAACCGGTTAGACCAGATTTAAACCGATCAGACCGGTTAAATTTCAAATCATAATTGTTGAGAGCATTTAGACTTCTTACAAACTATTTGTTATATTTAACAGAAATTACTTTAAGTGTAACTTAAAAATACTTGGGGAAATTTTAAAACTTGGGGCACCGATTTCGAAATGAGATAAACTTGCGGTACTATAGCGAAATTACTCCTTTCATTTTAATACAATTAGGACGCTTTGCCACTTAACTATGCTTAACTTCAAAATGTCCTATGAGTATGTGAAGTTTTTTTTTCTTCTCGTTTTCATTTTTATACTTTTAATTAGTGTGAAGACTAAATACACTTTTTGCCTTAAAATTTTTTGAACTCTTGCTTTTTAAAAAAAAATTTACCTACTGATTCACAATTCAAGACTTTAAATGATTTAGAGATTTGTATTAGAAATGCTGATCACTTTCATATATTTCTAAAAGGGAAAAGTACACTTTTGTGCACCTAAATATACACTTTCATACCCTAACTTCTTTTTTTTTTCTTTTTTTCATACCTTACTTTCATTTTGGACAATTTACCCCTAAAATTCTCAAAATACCGAAATTATCCCTGGTCTAATGAAGAGAACCGGCCCAATTTTTTAAAAAGTGTGAAAAGACAAAATTACCCTCAACTATTCATCAAATTTTCAAGTGAATGCCATTGGACCCTTCTACTTCATCAAAATAGAGCCTCCTACGGCGGCGATGGCGGGAGACGATGGCGGCGATCGCCGGAGCATCGTCGATCGCCGGAGCTTACCTGCTGGGCTTCGTACCTAGTGACCAGAGTTGGTGGAGGTGACCGAAGTTGTGCCAAAATTTTCACTCGCCGGAAAGTGTGCCGGCAAATATGTTCTGGCACACTTTCCGGCGAGTGAAAATTTTGAATTCTTTAACTCATTTCTTATTCCCTCTCTCCCTCTATCTCTTTTCCGGCCATTCTGTGCCGGAGACGATTGTCGGAGCACCGAATTCTACCCTTTTGGTCGCTGCCCATTGCCCACCCCGTCGATGCTCGCTGCCCGCTGCCCACCTCGTTGATGCTCGCCATTTTGTGTTGTGGAGGCTGTAGAGGAAGAACTATGGCAGGCTCCGACGAAGAACCACGGGAGAAGACGAGAATGAGGGGTCGAAGACGATGGGGTCGAGACGGACACCTTGGCGGAGGTGTTCTGGAGGCCTCGTTGATCCACCGTGTTCCCCACATGCCGGAGAAATCCCGGCGATGGATGCCGGAGAAACGCCGGTGAGGAGGGGGTGGCGGAAGAGGAGGAGAGGATTAGTTGAAAGGGTGGCATACCTTTGAAAATTTGATGAATAGTTGAGGGCAATTTTGTCTTTTCACACTCTTTAATTGGACTAGAATTAAACAAGATTTAATTTTGGTTCAATTTTAGGGGTAATTTGGGTATTTTGAAATTTCTGAAGAAATTTCTCCCAAAATAAAAGTAATGTATGGAAAAAAGAGAAAAAAAAAAGTTAGGGTATGAAAGTGTCAAAAGTGTATATTCAGGTGCACAAAAGTGTCCTTTTCCCTTTCTAAAATGCTAAATTTCATGAAATTTGAAAATCGTTTGATAAGTCAAAACTGAACTCGAAGTTTCTATTGTTGGAAGTTTTCTTGTTTGAGAATTTTTAATTTTCTGCAACAACTTCGATCTTAATTTTGAATTATCAAATAATCTTCAAAATTCATGAAGATTAGCATTAAAATAAAGGTATTAAAGTAAACTACATTTTTTATGGAGATGTCGAAACCATTTGATGTCTCTAAGCATGCAAAAATAAATGTTTTCTATCGGTACGTGATAAGAAAAAAGGTCATGAGCTTAATATTTTGAAAGCCAAAGAGGGACATTTTAATACTTTTTTGTAGTGAATGAAAAATATTTAAAAAATTGACGGTGTTTATGAGACATTTTGAAGTAAGTTGTAGTTTTTTTAAAAGCAAAGCGAAGTTTATTGATATCACGAGACAAAAAATTTCCGCACCCAAAGATTGAGCATTTTCCGTCTACAGATTACAAGAAAACAGTAAAATACAGCCTTAAGACACCGTACCTCTTTGGACACCTCCAGGCAACCACGTCGGACATACCGACAACCGAAACTAAACCAACTAAACATGTCGGATACTCCGACAACCGCTAAACAAACTAGAATTAAAACACGAAACACCAACACAAACTAACAACACGCCCACTCAACACAAACAAAAAACACAAACCACCATTCCACTATCGTCGGGGGGACATCCTCTCATTTGAGCTCATGCACCTCAGCGAGCACTACTCCTCAAGCATCTCCCACGGGGGTATATAATAATAAATCATTCTTGGGTTTCTCGGCGTGTCCCGATTTATAGAAACCTCACAGCTCAATGTTGGTCATGATATTACCTAATGGAATATCCGCATGAGCCCGGCGAAAAAGTAATCAAACTGTACAAACCGCGAATCGTCAAAAACAAGTCAGATATGTAGAGGGCAACATATACGCGGTCAAACTTCAGATCAAAAAATTCTCCGATCTACCGACCATGCCACAAAACTAACAAAAAACAGTTCACCACCGCTAAAATCGATGCCAAAATTCATGGTCGCCGGCGGGACCTCCGGCGAGCGAGGGCCATCTGGCAAGATCGTCGGATAGCCGGAAAAACCATCCCCGCCGGCGGAAGCCCCCGACTAGTAGCGGCCTTACCGCCCAGAGGCACCACCACGACCACCTCTGAGCTCTGCCTGAGCACCGCTAGAAACACCCACGACGACCACCGCGACGACCACTGTAGCCAAGCCCCACTGTCACCAATCGACTTATTTTGACGCTCCAGCCAACACCCGAGGACCTCAGAACGTGCTGCAACTCTGGCCTCCTTTCCAGACGACTCCACTCTGCAAAACGACACCAGATAAATAAGAATTGTCGCCGGGGAGCCACCGGCGACTGAAAACCAACAAGCGCAAGAGCTTAAAAAGAATGAGAGAGAAAGGGAGAAATGTATCAGCATATTTGTACTAAAATAAAATTATAACATGAAAGAATGTCATGTGTTATGATTTCTTTTTGTTTAAGTTATAATAAGTAGTAAAGATAAGTGTGGATAGCTATTTCTAACTAAAGGCGTTTTCCATGAAGCCATCCCCAATTAAAATGGTGCAGTGACACTAACCATTAAATAAATCCCATAAAATGAATAAATATGCATTTAGATCGATTGTTGACCATAGCATATTTAGTTGAATGCTCAATTATGGTTTAATGATCCAAATCGGAGTCACAGCTAAAATTAAGCATAACTTATTATTGATGCTAGGAATTGAGATATAAATGAATTTTGAAACCAATAAATGCTAACTACATGGACCATATATCTATACAATATCCAAATGAACCGAGACCATAGCTAAAATTGAACTAGTAAAGGACTATATAATCCATTTTGTTGTTCATCATCAGCTCACATGAGTTCTTCACTGAAGAAGAAATTTGAATCCAAGCGAGAAAGCTCATCCAAAGAAGCAAGATTGTCCATTGGGAACTCATCCCCTACAATATTGCTCTCCTTGTCCCCGCTAATTAGAAACTCATCACTTGGTCGATCAACATAGTTGGTTGATGATGATGATGATGTTGAGTACATACATTCCTGCTGCTGCTGCTGCTGCAGCACCGGAGAGTGAGAATATTGTTGACTAATATTCTGATAGAAAACAGAAGATGGGTTGTGATCATAATTGGGGTGTCCTCCAAAGCTCAAAGTGAGAGGACCCTTGTGGCTGTGGGAGCCTACAAAAAAGGGACAGCCAGTGAACTGCTGAACCAAGACCCGGAAATTGGCGGCGTCGGCATTGAGGAGGGTGGTGGGAGCTCTCCGGCATGCTCTTGACCTCCTCCTCAGTGGCTTTGACACACCGCCCGTTGCTCCGTCCTCCCTTGTCATGGTTTTGGTTGACATGAGAGAGTATTAGGAGTGGGTTTTATTTATAAGGCAGTGATGAGGACATATTTGGTCAAAGAGGGTTAAGGGAAGTGTCATTTCCCGGAAGTAACACATGCAACTTTCAAATTCATCTTCATCCCAATCCTCCTGATTATGATGCGTTTTATTATATATAATCGTGTTGTTATATATGACGTTTGGAAATGGTCTTCTTTGGGTTCTTTCCTTCCAAGAACCATGATAGAGACCCAGCGCAGTACTATATATATATTCCCTCCCCGATAATGTGATTCTTAATTATTATTATTATGTGAATTATAGGAGCACTAAATAAGGTTCCTTTTTCAATTATATCCCTTCCTATTATACTGCAAAATATAATTTTGTTCATCAGACAATTTGATCAATATTAGTCTCATTCTCATATTTTGGAGTCTACAGTAATCAATCTTAGTTTTCAAGTATACCGGATATTACATGATAATATGAGTATAATATTCATGAGATAATTAAGTATATTGAAACACCAATCCAAATATGGATCTATGCACAATTAATAAATTAATGTCACAAATTATATGACCTCCATTGTTTTACGTGTGAACACTCGTCTATAAAGTTTCTTTTGACTAGTGTCGAATTTATGCATCATCATCGCCTATCTTGAGTTTTCCAAAACAAAAGATGGAATAAATCGTGGACACAAATTGGTCCGAAATATGTCTACGGACAAAACATTAATGTTCAGTTCCGTTGATCAATCTATATGAATATCTTATCCCTTTCAATCTCGATGTTAAATATTCATGCGATCCTATTAGATATGACCAGTGGTCGAGTAGAGACTCACATATAATAGATATTATGATTTTTAGTGGTTTTCACAAATAATACAAAATGCATAAGTAAATAAGTATGTATAAGCTAATAACTGATTCAACTTGACTTTTGATTTTATACCGACGTGCAAGTTGTGGGCTTAAACCCACATGAGAGCCCGCGTGTCGTGGATGACACTAATGCAGTGGAAAATTTGGGCTCCAAAAGTTGTTACATTTTGTTTAGAGCCATAATAGTTTCTCAACAAACTTTTCGTATTTAATTGTAATTACACACGGTAAAAGTCATTAATGATTTGTTTCGTTTAATTGAAAATTAATTAATAATTCTGCTATCAAAATTTGCTAATTTCTCAAAATTTATACACTTCCATGCCAAACATTGACAATGTCAAGCTAGGAATAAGTTTCTATTGTACCATCAAATGTGTTTATTTAAAATGCATATGAATTTTATAAGTACAGTAACTTATAGTCTTTTTATAATTATTTATGACATTAAATTATTCATGAATTGTGTGAAGGTTGAACTTAAATTAATTGAAAACAACTTCTGCACATCCTGTAATAGGGGTACATTCGGCTACAAACGGTTCCAGAACGTCAAAACGTTCTGCAGCTGTTGGATCAATGCAGATCTGAACACGTGTTGTAGAGATCTTGTGCTTCGCGTCGGTGAGAGAGGGAGGAGAGAGAATGGTTCAAAGGAGTATGATTTGAAAATTTAAAAGACATCGAGGGGTAGCTTAGAGGGAAGAGAATTCTAAAATAAACAAAAGGGCAGTGTTTTGAAAATTATAAAGCTAACGAATGGTATGCTAGTAATTTTAAATCTCAAATTAACAAAAAAAAATAATGAAACTGGGGCCGCGAAGTCATTTCCAAACTTAGGTGGAGTGATGTGAAAGAGTGCTTTTGTCTAACTAATTCTTTATTATTTTTTGTCACCTTTTGTTATTATAAGGCCTAAAAGGCTACCCATCCAAGCCTAATCCCCACGCAAAAGCAAATCGGCTCGAATCCTGACCACTAATTAGGTAGAGTCTCATTGGATCATTGCGGCAAGTACGCTTTCGCTTATTAAAATTTTGTTAGTTCTCAATTAATAATTGGATCTTATGTATTTTTCAATTAATTTTTGATTAATTTTTAGAATGTCTTTTTTATTTAGAATGTCTTCTTTGTTTGACAAGTCTTACAATTTTTTAAAACACTGATGAAAAAGAAAAATGTTCACGTTTGTCAATTCATCTATTAAAAAATATTCATCCACCCGCCAAACTATATAGTAAGAAACAAATTTTCTTGCATCCTCATTTCATCAAAAACTTAATACAATATGAACATGACAAGTCCTGGTAAGAGACTTTGAGCTGACACTACTGGATAAAAGAATATACTTCCAAAAATTCCACAGATATATAGTTGTATACATAATAAATAGATGCATTGAAAATTACAGTTGAGAAAAAAGAAAGCAGCAAAAGTAATGAATGATACAACAAGTAGCATTTACATAATAAAACGAAACAGAAACGCAAAAGAAGCGTGAAAAACATATTCCATGAACCACCCGTTTAACCTATTCGATTTTCCTTCCTCTATGAAAAGCCTACAACCAAACAAGCATGCAACCTATAAACGTTTCTCTATTTCCATATTCTACTCTACCGTTATTTCAAGTATTGTCGTGAGCCTTGGTTTTCTGTATCTCTTCAGCAGCAGAGAAGAGCACACGACGCTTACAGATGAGAGGGCCATGCACGCTCCCGCTGCCCATGGTGGCAGTATGATCCCCAGAGATGGGAAGAACGCCCCCGATGCTATGGGGATTGCGACCACGTTGTAAGCCATGGCAAACATGTAATTCAATCGGATTCGGGCAAATGTCTTCCTCGAAAGGTCTATGGCTGTAATGACGTCTTCCAGGTTGTTCCTCATCAGCACGTAGTCAGCTGCTTCTATGGCAACGTCCGTGCCTGCCCCAATCGCCATACCAATATCTGCTGCCGCTAATGCTGGAGAGTCATTGATACCGTCGCCCACCATAGCAACCACGCTTCCACATTTTTGAAATGATCGAACAACATCAGCTTTTCCTGCTGGCAACACCTCTGCCCTTACATCCTCAATGCCAACCTGACAACCGACAAACTGTTTTAGTTTCCGGAACAAATCTACCATGAGACTTATATTGGAACGGGTGTGGAGTGATAACTAAAAGTATTATATATGCTACTAGCCAAACAAAAACCCGAAGAGGTCTGGCAGACATATATATAACATCGAAATGACAGAGGAACTAGAAATTAAAATTTTTAACATGGAACTTTAAACGGATACTCATATATAGTCAGAATTGGAAATTATTTCTTCTCTAAGACATGAAAAAGTTTAGGAGTAATAAATTACCTCTGATCATCTAATTGTGTTCAAAATATATATGTGATAAGTTCCAGTCAAATTCCTAGATTTATGGTTGAATTAAGAAATAAACAAATGCATAAAATATATATACACGACCTCTTTAGCCACAGCTCGAGCTGTCCTCCAGTTATCCCCAGTGACCATGATTGGTTTGACACCCATTTTTTGGAGAACTTGAACAACCATAGGAGCTTCTCTCTTGAGTGGGTCCGCAATGCCCAATGCACCAATTACGGTATCATCATACGATACCAGTATGCCGGTATTAGCACTTTCTTCCAGCTCTACAACAAAATCTTCTACATGTGTTGGAATGGGGATTCCACCTTCACTCAGTAAATTTCGGTTACCAATCTGTTACATTTATACATTATCTAAAATCAGTAACCAGCCTCAAAATATTAGAAATGACCTTTTTTCTGCCCATAAGCTGATTGAAAAATTACTGTCAACAACTTACCAAAATCCTCTTCTCGTTGATATAGCACTGGATACCTTTCCCTGGTAGAGCATAGAAATCTGATACATCGAGATGCCATGCAGGAATTACAGACTCTTTCTGGTGATTTTTAGTATCATTGGCTGAAGGAGCCTCCTCGAAGAAATGAAAATGGTGAGCATAGTCTACAATTGCTTTTGCCAGTGGATGTTCGCTGCTAGCCTAAGCAAATCAATCAACAAAATTAGTGATTCTTACTGCCCTTATTTTGGACTCAACTATATTAAAAGGGTGAAGCAGGTCAACAGAGGAGGGGCATGCTGCCCTTTTTCTCAGGAACCAAAAATGAGAGAAAATGCATTCTAGTAAAGGACTAGAATTTTTACTATGATGCTGCCCTTGTAATGTATAAAATACTAAGAACAAACTATGGAGATCATTAACAAGCGGTTCGAAAGGGAATAATAAGTCGAAAAAAACAAGTGAGGAAATCTTTAGTCACCTCTGCAGAAGCCACTAACGTTAGGAACTCTCCACGGTCCATTCCAGTGAAGACTTTTGCGGTAGTGACAGAGGCCTTTCCCTGTGTTAGAGTGCCAGTTTTATCAAATATCACATACTTAACCTTTTCAGCCCTTTCCAAGGCATCACCTCCTTTTATCAGCACACCATTATTAGCCCCAACACCAGTAGCTACCATGACAGCAGTTGGTGTCGCCAATCCAAGTGCACAGGGGCATGCAATCACTACGACAGATATAGAAAACATAAGGGAAAATACAAAGAAATTCCCATTCTCTGGTAGCCATTCTCTAGGGTAAGCTCCCATAACTCCAGAACTATACCTACAGACAATAAGCAAAAGTTTGATAATAATTGAGGAGATGTCAACATTCCACGAAAATCTCTAATATTTGTCAATTTACCATCCCATGAATGTCAACAAAGATAGAGAAACCACCAGAGGAACAAAAATGCTTGCAACCTGCCAATCAAGAGCCACCAAGATGAGAAATGAGTTCCAAATATACACTTACACGAGCAATTGATGATGAGCAAAAAAATTTTTTTTTAAACAGATGTCTAAGTAGAATGTATTTTACAGGAGAGACGTTTTGAAGTCAAATAAGTTGCTAAGTGAGTTCCGATTATGTCCTTTGCAATATTTATTTCGAAATTTAATGGTTTATCCATCTCTGTTGAGCCGGCATACTTTAGTACTGAGTTGTGCTTGTCCTTTCTCTCGACTGGCGATTAAAAGAGCTCAACAAACCCATATTTTACAATGCCAAGACATGTATGCCTACACACTAAACCGATAATCCCCAAAACATCAAGTTTTTAATGTACAAACTTTGAAGAGGAAGCAAAATACTTACAAAATCAGCAAATTTCTGTATAGGAGCTTTAGACATCTGGGCTGTCTCAACCAAACTAATTATCTGACTCAAAACCGTGTCAGATCCAACTTTGGTTGCTTGTACGTGGAGCACACCATGTGAATTTATGGTACCCCCTATAACTATTGAATCAGTTTCCTTCAGCACAGGCACAGATTCACCAGTCACCATGCTTTCATTGACATAACTTGAACCCCATACAACCACGCCATCAACAGGAACCTTACTACCAGGAATAACTTTTAATATGTCCCTAGGCTGAATTAGCAAAGCATCAATTTCCCTTTCATCAATATAATTTCCACCTAGAACCGGCACAATTAAGACAAAAGAGATATAAGCTTCATGCTAGGCATCAAGTGTTATTCATGCAAAGACCAAAAGAATTCTTAAATCCATGCATATAACATATATAGATATAATAAATTTTTTTTTGATCAGCAATAATATAGATATACCTTTGTCTTTTACAAGTAGCAATGCTGTCGCTGGAGTAAGCTCTACTAACTTTTTTATGGCACTGGATGTCTTTCCCTTTGCAACACTTTCCAAATATTTTCCCATTAATACGAACGTTATTAGCATGGAACTTGTTTCAAAGTATGTTGGAGACCAAAACCCAGTAATTGCACCATATAGCAGTGCACAAACAGAATAGAAGTAAGATGCTGAAGTTCCCAATGCAACCAGCACATCCATGTTAGTAGAACCATTTCGAAGTGCTCTACCAGCTGCAATATAGAAGCGCTTCCCTATAACAAACTGAACAATACTCACCAATGCCCACTTCAACCAATCACCCATTTCAAAGGGTCCACATCGCCAGAGTAGTAAGGAATACATGAAAGGTATGTGAGGACAAACTACTCGTATGAGGAAGACAGGAATCTAGAATAAGTTATAAAAAACATTAACAATTAATCAAATGATAAGAAAGGCCAGTGATAGTAACTAAATAGTTTTTTTAAAAAAGCTTTGAATGCATTATAAAGAAACTTGTTCTCACAACTAGATCTTCATTGACTCAATGTATCAGACACAATTCATTCTCTTCTTTAGTGTCCTTTGGCAGAAGCCAAGAAAATATGAACTTTGTTAAACACGTTATATGAAAATCCAAACGCTATATTGAATGCTATATGAAATTGAAAATAGACTATTACCAAAAAACAGCCTCTTTTTTTTTTGTCAGCATTACCAAAAAAACAGCCTTATAACCATGATTTACTAAACCATGAATGATGCAGCATATCAGTTATAAAAATAGACCATAATTGACATGAATTTGTGGGGTAAAAAAAGGATATCCTATGCTTGAAAAGTGGAAGTAAGAAGAACTAACACTGAGAAATAGACTGGTAACGAAAAGTCGAAACATCTTTTCAGCTTCTTGAACGTCTTTAGAAGTCATTCTTGTATATGGATTCCTAACATGTAATTTAAGCGCCCCGTTGCTTCCTCTTTCAATGATATCCATTAATGATCTGGAAGTCACAACCTCGGGATCAAACACAAGTTCTAAGTCACTTGTAGTCTTGTCATATCGAAATTGTTTCACGCCTTGAGTCTTGATAAGAATGCTTTCCAGACTTTGTACATCAATCTCACCAAATTTCCCATGAACCCCAAGTACAATTTTGTCCTGGTCATTACTTTGTACAAATGAAGCTTCAAAACCAGCATCCTCAATCGCGTCAACTATATCATTCTTACTTATTACATTAGCATCATACTCAACTTCACCTAATGAGGTGGCCAATGCAACAACTGCTTTTTCTACACCAGGAAGATTTCTCAAAATCCCTTCAACAGAGTTCACACAAGCTGCACAAGTCATGCCTCCTATTGTAAACTGCCCATGAAGTGTTGCATTAGGCTTCACTACAAATTTACTGGGTTCAGGTAGTATTTCTGCCTCAAACCCAGCGTCTTCAATTGCTGCTGTGATTTCTTCAACCTGAACCAGGACAGTCATAAATTATATTGGTAGAAATATGACCTCATTAAGGCCTTACTGAGATGGTAATTTGTGCAAAACCAGCAGTACATAGTAATAAAAGAGAAATAGAATATAGCTAATAGCTGATACAACATATGACTGAGGTAGCAACCCAGTTCATTGATTAAGGCACATTAACACAAAGAAGGTGATTAAGAATATCAGATGCTTCATACAGGAAGTTAACAGCATATGTGATGTACAATTATTGCAACTATATTTTAAAATATACATATAATAAAAGGGGTTCATAAGAACCTAAATTGAGATCCTCGATCATATAACTGATATGAAACAGCAGTGACCACTTAGCTAGGCTCTGTTTTTATTGCAAAAACTGAAAATTCAGAACATAAATGACTGGTTTACCTAATTGAGTGGAAACAATCTAATTAAGTCAGTGACTCAAGCATAGATGATAAGAAAAGTGCACAAGAGAAGGACTGAAATCTTTTTGTCAACACCGATAAAGTTGTTAGAAAAGAAAGGCTGAAGGAGTGCGTAGAAAGTAGGATGGTACAAAATGTATGTTCATTCCACCACCAGCATCCACATGGAAGATTAGAAATGATGGTTGGATCTGAGAATTCAACATTTGTAACAGATATCTTAGCTTTATGCTTATGTACATTACATATGTCAAACGTCAATTGTATAGAAAATCCTCAACCAGGAACCATCCTTTCTGCAGATGATATGCTGTAAATACTTATCCCTTTTCCTTGCAAATTTTGTAGTGTGGCAGACATAACAGCAGGCCCACTTCAGTAGAAACTAAGGAGATATATAGAGTTCAGTGGAAAATGGCGAGCTAAGAATTAATCTCTAGAGCATGTCAATTCTAGCTATAAGAGATCAAGAGGGACCATAAGAAGAAACAACATCCATGAAAAAGTAATACACAATACAAGGCAAAGAGTCATTGCAGTACATTCATCAAAATATCCATCTAAAAACCAAAAACAAAGCAAGTATATGAATTAAAAAGCAATCCATGAAAAAAGGAACACAAAACCAACCCAAAGGCACATTATTGCAGTATATATATCAAAATCATCGTCGAAAACATATAAAACAAGAGTGGGTAACAATCCATGGAATGAAATTGTAAGGAAAACCCAGGTGATGAAACGACGGACCTTAACCAAATGGGGATCGAAAGCAACATGGGCCCTGCTCTGCAGCAAGGCGACGGAGGCATGGAAGACCCCATTAACGGCCATGAGAGCCGATTCGACGGAATTGGAGCAAGCGGCGCAGGTCATTCCAGAGACCGAGACCTGGACTCTCCTCAAGCCCTCCTCCTCCTCGAGGAGCCGCGCGTCCTCGAGGTCGAGGTCGAGGTCGACGTCGTCATTGTCGGCGACATGAAGGTCTCCGATGCTCGGCGCCATTGTGTGGGGACCACCGAGCAGAGGAAGAAGAGAACGCACCCAATTACAAGACAGTAGAGATTCAGCAAAAAATATTGGGAAAACAACCCATCAATTCTTATACTCCCTCTCCGAAGGAAATGGCCGCTCTTCTATTTTTTTAAACGCCAATTGCCTGCTTCTGCGGACCCTCATTCTTTCGAATTTCCGCTTTTGCCATCACCCCTACTACACTCCATTTTACTATCTTTTCTTATCTCCGTAATTTCAGACTTGCCTCACACGTTTATATTCTGGATATTATTATTCCTTACTATTTTAACCATCTTTTTTTTCTAACTTAATTCAGTTTTTATATCACAATAAAAGTTTGTTCATACTTGGATACATTTAATTTCAATAACACTTAATAAGATTTTGTTTCACACATACAACAAACTAAAGAATTTTATATTACAATTTCTTCTTATTCATAATTTTTCTCGTTAATTTTACTTATATTTTTTTTTTTTATAAAAGATCAGAATTTGATAGGAAGTATCGAAGTTTAGTTTCAACTAGGAGTGTAAACGAGCCGAGCCGAGCCGAGCTTCTTTTTGGCAAAGCTCGGCTCGGATCTTGAAAAAAGTGTCCGGCTCAAAATAAAATTAACGAGTTTCGAGTTTGAGCTCGGCTCGATTCGATTCGGTTCGCTTAAATTTAAATACAAATATTTTTAAGAAATTAAATAAATGATAAATAATAAATGAGTCAACTTAAGATTGATTCAACTTGATTAAATTTATCAAATTCTATTATAAGTATTTTATAAATATATGATTCGATAAATATTAAACGAGCTGACTTGCAAATCTATCGAGGCTTAAAAGGGTAGGCTCGAGCACGGCTCATTTATTAAACAAGTCCAATCTTAAGCTCGAATTCGGCTCGAGTTCTATTGTAACGAGTTCAAACCAAATATTTAACGAGTCGAACACGAGCGCCTCGTTAAAAGCTCGACTCGTTTAGAGCTCTAGTTTTAACAATAAATGAGTGGTGTAGTGAGAGAAGAGATTATATATATGATAGGAAATCACAGCCAATCATCGGCAAGTTTATAATTTAGGAAATGAACCACCCTAAGTTAGTTGGGTTAGGCCTTCTAATATTAGGAGAGCACGTGAATCGCGGCTCCTTTTCCCCTAAATACCGTTAAATGCTCCATTTGAATCTGATTGAAACTAAGTCTATCTGATTATGAGTAACATGATCTATATTGAGCTGTTAGGAAGATGTTTACTGTTTTGGATCCATGCTTTAATGTAATTTTGTTGATAATTTCATTGTTGTATCATACAATAATTGATCTAGAGTGTTTGGTTTTCATAATAGAAAAAGAAACTGTGACCGATTAACAAGTGAATGTCAAATCTAATCTATACGGTTTATGGGTCAGTTTACTGGTTTATCAAATTTAAACCGTCTAAAAATAGTAAAAGTTCTTTAATTCCTTTTGTCAAAAAATGTTCAATTGAATGTATAAATTTTGATACATTTAAGGTTACCTTCGACTGAAAATTGATAATATACACCAATAAACCAAATTTCATTGTATAAAAAAGGGATAATTGTATATGGCTATTGCTATACATTGTCCACTTACACGAGCCTACAAAATAAAAATATCATGGCACTTGATTACCTTGTAAATTGAACAAGTGACAAAATGATGCAATTTTAACAAAGTTAGAAGGAAAATTTTTCTCTATCCCCACGTGAGTAACTCATGTAAGACTACTTTCTTAAAATACCTAGAATACAATTCTACACCCTCTCCTTTTCACTGTCTACAACTCTTTCCTCTCTGTGACCTTCCGCAATTTAATCAGCACAACTCAGGGCTTCTTGTTTTGTTCCGCAATCTATTGGGAAGTTCTGTATGGGATCGAGTTATAATTTGTGAGTACTGGTAATTTTTGGGAGTGTAGTAGTATTTTGAAAATCTATTATCCAAATTCAATGAACATTACTGTTGTTGATGGTATTGTCAGTGGGAGCTCAGTGATTCAAATATTAAGGGTAAGTTTGTCTCCACACTCATGTTCCAAGAAATGTTAGTGTTCAATGCTCCGCAGAAAAAAAATCGATTTCTCCACTTGAAATATTGTTGTGATATGACTAGATCTGAGTTACTTTCTTATGGGATCTGAGTTCCAGTGGTCCAGCTTGTTTGATTGTGTGTTATAAAATTGGTGTGCAATTTCAATACTACAACGGATGATAAGACGGATTCAGCTCTGATTATGCAGGCTTCTTTTCAAAAGAAATATTTGAATGTATAGTTAAAGTTGTATGATTTTGAAAATTCAAAAATTGAATAGGGTTAAATTTGTCTCTTCATATTAAAACTAACATAGTTTAATCAAATTCGTGTGGACATTTTACATTGACATAAATGATTCGGTAAACTACACCTAGCCACACGTTTGGTCAAAACACACCTAGTTACAGCCAATATTAGAAGCGGACATCTAACCCACCGAACTATCAAAACGGACAGATAGCAAACACCGTTAACTTTTTGGATGAAAAATGTTAATTTTTTAAGTAAAAGACAAAAATGCCCCTCACATGCCTTCAAATTTTCAAAGCCATGCCCTTTGCACCTCTTTCTCTCTTCTTCAATCCTCTGCCCCTCTCTCTCTCTTCTTCAATGCTCTGCCCCCTTTTTAAATATTAATTTGATAGTTTTAATATATAATTCATAATAATTAGTAGTTTTAATCTCCTCCATCCGCGACCTCTCTTCGCTCTTCAACAACTTCCACGTCCTCTGCGTATCTGCCTGTTAGAGTTATGTCATAGTCCAATGTAAAAGTGATCTACAGTTGTAATGTTTTATCATCTTTCGAATAAATAAATCGGTATTATATTACTAACGTGTTGTAGTAATATATTAAATATGGTTTGATCTGTATCATTATGGGTGTCATCACTAATAGTAGAACTGTGGATCTTAACGAATCATATTCAATGCGTCTCTAGTCAGTTAAGCTTCATTAGAAGCGACCAGTATGATGCTAACTCTTTATGATCACACTCTACTGATTATGGCAAGTCGAATGCCGGAGTTAGATCATAGATATCATCAGGGGGATGATATTGGATGACCCGATGGTGAGTATGTAGCGTAGATGTTGTCATAAGCATACTCACATATCGTAGTTTCTCATTGGGTTCTTGGACCAATGAGTCTTTGTGATCACTATGTAATAAGTATTTAAGTTTGACCTAACCTAACGTTACCTATAAAAGGGTAGCCATAAGGGCTCTGATTGGCTTAGGTATAAGTTACATGAGTGAACTCAAAAGACGGCTAAGGGATGTATCCCTCATACTCCGGTATGGGAACGATATCTGTTTAGGCCACTTGATGAGTATGACTGAAAGAAATTGCATGACCATGCGAGAGATACTTAGTATCAGTTTTCAGTCATCTCATATATAAAAAAACAATGATTGACAAATAAGGATGACGGTTCTATGCCTTATGGTCAATCTGGATATTGGGTGATAAAATGATAGTGACATGGACGATAAGAGGTTAAATCGAATCATCAATAATCATGGTCATTGGGTAATCATAATGTCTTGTTAGAGACCACTTATGATGGAAAGGGCAAAATGGTAATTTTTCCAGTCTGCCAACGGGTCGTGAGCCTAGAGGGTCACACACTTTAAGCAATGTATAGCAAAAAAGGACTTGTAAAGTCAGTATATGAGAAGTTTGAGAATTGAGAAATTTCACTTTCCGATTTATTTAAATCTTAACGGATTAGACAATTTATGGCCTACGTTATAAACCAGATGGTTGAGGAAATTGGTCTAAGTGAATTTGAGTCGGTCTAGCTAAACCATTTAATTGAAACCAAAGTCTTAATGGACTTGAATGGTTTAATTAAATGAATTTGTAAGATTGGGCCTTAAACCCATTTGGTTTATTATTTTAGAAAATAATAAAACAAATGAATAAAGAGAATTTATTTGATTTTTTTTCAAAAATAGAATTTTTCTACCAACTCCCCTCATTGTATGGCAGACACCTTCCGTCTCTCTCTATCAATTAGTTTTGCTTCTTTTTCTCTTCATACTAGCAAATTGAATTGAAGAAACCTTAGAGACTTGAGGAGCCTTTCTTGTGTGGATACACCTAGAGAGTATATCGGTTTATGCTTGGTGATTTGATTCAAAGGAAAAGGTAATTTTTCATATTTTTTCTCGTTCTTTACATGCTGAATTTTCATGAGATGATGATCCGTTCATAGTTGAGTTTTGGTTTCCATGGTTACTTTACGCTTCCGCATGAAATTACTTGTCTTGGAACTCATGTAATCCCTTCAGTGGTATCAGAGCATGGTTGATATGTTCATGATGATTTCGAGGATGTTAGGATTAGATTGTAATCGTAGAAAAATTCATGTATAATTATGGGTTTATGATTCACATGAATATGAGAATTTTTTTGATTTTTGGAGTTGATTTTGAAAGCTGAAAATCAGATTTTTTTGGGGTTGTTTTGGGTTAGTCATGGCCGAGTCCTGGTTAACCAGGGTCGAGACCTTTGGTGGACCATGGAGAGCCCTCGGGCCGACCATGGTCAGCACCAAAGGTCGACCAGGTCGCCTCGGGGGACCATGGATGGCCCGCGGGCGACCATGGTCATCCCTCGGCTCGACCATAGAATGGCCCGCGGGCCATCCATAGGCGCTACCGCGGGCGACCATCGGTCAGCCCTCGGCTCGACCTTGGAATGGCCCGTGGGCTGTCCATGGGCGATGCTGAGTGGCAGACCAGGTCGGGGGCTGATCGGCCGGTCCTTGGCCCGTGTCGGTTCCCGGGAATTTCCCAAAAATTCATATTTTTCAGACTTGGTCCGGTTTCGATAAACTGGGGGTAAGCCGGTTCAATTTCGACTAATGAATTTAAACCGTCCAGTTTCGATAAACCATAATTTTTCCCCATTTAAACAAGATAAAATTTGAAATTAATTTTGTTATTTGATAACATGATGTTTGATAACACGGTGTTTGACAACATATTGATTTCAACATGATGTGTATCTTAGCCCGTCTAGATTTCAGTTTATTTTGCAACCCGCGTAGTTGCTTTGCTTTGTAATTTAATTCTGACCTGCGTGTCGTTATAATTTTTGTAATTTCATTTCAAGTATGTAATTACGAAGATCGACACAAGAAAGAAGTAAATACGGAGTTGGTGGAGTTTCTAAGGAGGCTCGAAGCCAGTGTGAGTCCACGAGGAAGAAGCGAGTACAAAACTTAAGATTTAGTCTTTAGGTTTTGTTTTTCGTTTTTCCTTAGAATGTATGTCGGGCTAGGCTATACATGCTTATTTAAGTTTTTATTGAATGTATGAATGTATGATTAGTTTAATTGCATGAGTTTATGTAGTTTAAGCTATCACATACATGCGGAAGATTAAAACTGGAATTTAATCAGATTTGCATGTAATTGGATTTGGAATCATCTTTGCATCGATATGTAGTTGATGATTCCAATTAATATTGTATCGATATACAATCAAAGAGCTCTAAGCACTTAATTTGCAAGTAATGACAAGTCAAGCGAGATAACACCAAAACCTCAACACTCAGAAGCATTCGAACCTGTGAGTGGGTGCGCCTACGCGTAGCATTCATAGGGGAGAAGGGTCGGATGAGTTGGACAGTTTAATACGGATGCGTGCGCCTACGCGTAGTATCCATATTGAATTGGGTCATAGTTGAGTTTTTGTAGACTTGTCTACGATTGTCAGCTAGAGCTGACCTAGGGTATCAGGATAGGGTATGTCGTGTACATTTTATATACAAACCCTATCCAGGAATTACATGAACTTGTAATTGGATGAGTTATCCTACCTTGGTACCATCGGTTGGAACGGTGAGCATACGTTCACTTCAATCAAGGGTATGCGAGGGTCTTGGTTCAGATTCAAAAGTTTAGAATCAGAAAAGTGTTTTAAAGCTCAATCTCCAACTTGAATTTGAAACAAGTATTGATTAAAATTCTTTACTTCGTGTAGAACTAAATGGCAAACACAACAAATTCTGGTAACAACACACTAAGGGTCCTAATCGACCAAGATAGGCTTAACGGCGTTAACTTCCTCCATTGGGACAGAAACTTGAGATCAATTCTCAAGCATGAACGTAAAGAATATATCCTAACCCATGACCCACCTGCTGAGCCACCGCTGAAACGCCACTAGGGCACTTATGGATACTTATCAAAAGTTCCTTAGTGACCAGATCGACGTATCATGCATGATGATGGACATCATGGTGCCTGAGCTGCAGAAACATTTCACGGACATTTCAGATAATCCTCGTGCCGTGATGGCAGAGATCAAGAAATTGTTCAAGGAGAAAGCTCGTGTCGAAAGATATGATACTTTCAGAGAACTTGTTTCCTACAAGCTCAAGCCGGGAGCCCTTGTTAGTACACATAAACTTAAAATGAAACATCTTCAGGAACACCTAACCAGACTCGGTTTTGCGATTCAGAGGGAAATGGCTGCGAACTATGTGATGCAGTCACTTCCAGATGCATATAATGATTTCATATTGAATTATAATATGCATGACATGGACAAGTCTGTGGCAGAACTATACTGGGATGCTCGTGACCGCTGAAAAGAGCCTCAAGGGCAAGCCCAAAGAGGATCTTATTGTTAACAAGCAAGTCAGCTTCAAGAAAGCTAGGAAGGGTAAGGATAAAGCCCTTAAGCACCTTGCAGGGCAGATCAGACACCCTAAGGTTCCAAAGGTGCAAGCAGCTCCCAAAGCTGCTGTGAAGGCTGAGGAAAAAATAGCAGAGGTCTGTTATCACTGCAATGAGCTAGGATACTGGAAGAGGGATTGCAAGCAATACAAGGATCAAGTGAAGAAGAGTGGGGGATCCACGTCTTCAGGATCATGTATTTACGTTGTTGAGCGTAATCTCTATAACGCGAATAAGAAAAGGCTTAAATATGATGATTTAAACCAAGTTGTGATATGGCATTGTCGGTTAGGGCACATAAGTGAGAAACGCATTTCAACACTTCACAAGTGTAGAATTTTAAGTCTGTTTGAATTCACTCAAATTGAAAAATGTGAATCTTGCCTAATGGGCAAAATGATAAAAGCACCTTTCACGTGTTTAGGTGAAAGGGCGAGTGACTTCTTAGGTCTAATACATTCCGACGTATGTGGACCTATGAGAACTCAGGCCAGAAGAGGGTTCAGCTACTTCATCACATTTACTGATGATTTCAATAGACTTAGGTATGTTTATTTTATGAGGCATAAGTCTGAAGCCTTTGACAAGTTCAAAGACTTTAAGAATGAAATATTGAACCAGCCTGCATAAAGTATCAATGTACTTGTTTCGATCGAGGTGGTGAATACTTGACCCTGGAAATGGCCGCATTTATTTTGAATAGGGCTCCGACAAAGACAATGAAAGTACATCTTGTGACAGTAATGTTGACTCCCATTACCGTGGATGTGGGCGCCTCCGTGTAGTATTCATTGGGATGCGAGCGGAATGAGATGGTCAGTTCTATTTGGATGCGTGCACCTTCGCGTAGTAGCCAAATAAGAACTGGACCATAGTTATATAAGGTGTGGGAAACATCATGATATGTTTTTCCTAATGATTTGGGTTGTAGAGTTGCTTGAATCCAAATCAGATAAGTATGTCTTCATAAGGTATCCTTTGGAAACTGAGAGATATAAATTCTACAAACCAAATAAGAACAAAATTTTATTTCTCGAGGTGGGGTGTTTTTGGAAAAGTGTTTATTTCCAAAACAGCTAGTGGGAGTGTCGTGCATCTCGAAAAAATTTGAGAAGCTATGGAACAGCCTAAAGTAACTCAGGAGCCCACTATGCAAGATGTAGAAGTGTAGGAGCCTCAGATGGTCGTAGATGAAGAACCAATCCCTAGAGAAATTCCAAATGGTTCAAGGAGGTCTGAAAGATCTCGTCAAACTCCCGTTAGATATGGCTTCACAACCAATGAGGAAAATGACTTGATAGTTGTGGATCAGGATGATCCAACAACTTTTCAATAAGCCTTGACTAGTACCGACTCTGATAAATGGCAGGAAGCCAAGAATGAGGAGATGAAATCCATGTATGATAACCAAATCTGAAATTTGGTAGATCAAACCCCTGAGATAAAACCCATCGGTTGTAAGTGGGTCTATAAGTTCAAGACTGATATGGATGGAAATCCTATAACCTATAAGGCTAGGTTGGTTGCAAAAAGTTATCGTCAGATTCAAGGTCTGTATTATGATGAAACATTTTCACCAGTAGTAATGGTCAAATCGATCCAGATTATTCTAGCCATAGTTATGGCAGATAGATGTCAAAACTGCATTCCTTAACAGGAACTTACAAGAGGATGTGTATATAACACATCCCGAGGGTTTTGTCGATCTAAAGAATCCCGGAAAGATATGTAAGCTGCAAAGATCTATTTATGGATTGAAGCAAGATTCGCGGAGTTGGAATCTTCGTTTTGATAAAGCTGTAAGAGAATTCGACTTTATCAAGAATGAAGATGAACCTTGTGTTTATAAGAAAGCGAGTGGGAGTAATATTTATTCCTGGTGCTTATTTATCGAGAATGACATCCCGACCTTGCCAACAAAGCTTGGCTAGGGAAGTGCTTCTCGATGAAGGACTTAGGTGATGTTACATTCATTTTGAGCATCAAGATTAATGGGGACCATTCCAAAAGGATTTTGGGCCTAAGTCAAAACACTACCATAGATACAGTGTTGAGAAGATTCTCAATGCTTGATTCTAAGAAGGGATACATACCTAGGTGTCATGGCATTAAGCTCAGCAAGAAACAATGTCCTAGTACTCCTGATGAGCTGAGCAGGTTGAAGAAGATCCCATATGCCTCGGTTGTAGGATCTGTCATGAATGCCATGACATGCACGAGACCGGATGTCTCGTTCGCACTCAGCTGTGCCAGCAGATTTCAATCTAACCCCGGCCAAGAACACTGGATTGCTATGAAGGCCATCCTCAAATACTTGAGGAGGTCTAAGGACGCATCCCTAGTGTATGAGGTGTAGGTGGAGAACTAGCATTCAAAGGACAGGTTGATGCTAGTTTTTAGACAGATCCCGATGACTTCAAAACTCAGTCGGGATACGTTTTTGTGTTGAACGGTGATGCTTTCAGTTGGAAGAGCTTTAAGCAAGCCACGACTGCCAACTCTACAACGGAGGCTGAGTATATAGCTGCAGTGGAAGCAGCTAAAGAGGTCGTATGGATTAGAAGCTTTTTGATTGGATTAGATGCAACGCCGTGAGCGTCTGATCCGATAAACTTGTTGTGTGACAACACGAGAGCCGTAGCAATTGCTCAATATGCCCAGATTCCACAACAAAACCAAACATATACTCAGGAAGTACCACCTTATCAGAGAGATCATTAATAGAGGTGATATGGAGATTAGTTATGTTTCGACTGATGATAGTATGGCTAATCCCTTGACGAAGGCTCTACTGCAGCCTAAGCATGAGGAACGTGCAAGATTTATGAGAGTAGATCAGATATTAGATTAGAACTAGGGGCAAGTGGGAGATTGTATGAGTTGTGCCCTAGTCCAATGTAAAAGTGATCTACAGTTGTAATGTTTTATCATCTTTCGAATAAATAAATCGAAAATATATTACTAATGTGTTGTAGTAATATATTAAATATGGTTTGATCTGTATCATTATGCGTGTCATCACTAATGGTAGAACTGTGGATCTTAACGAATCATATTTAATGCGTCACTGGTCAGTTAAACTTCATTAGAAGCGACCAACATGATGCCAACTCTTTATGATCACGCTCTATTGATCATGACAAGGCGAATGCCGGAACTAGATCATAGATATCATTAGGGGAATGATATTCGACGACCCGATGGTGAGTATGTAGCATAGATGATGTCATAAGCATACTCACATATCGTAGTTTCTCATTGTATACTTCAACCGAGGAGTCTTTGTGATCACTATGTAATAAGTATCTAAGTTTGACCTAGTCTTATGTTACCTGTAAAAGGGTAGCCATAAGGGTTCTGATTGGCTTAGGTATAAGTTACATAAGTGAACTCGAAAGACGGCTAAGGGATTTATCCCTCATACTCCGGTATGAGAATAATACCTGTTTAGGCCACTTGATGAGTATGACTGAAAGAAATTGCATGGCCATGCGGGAGATACTTAGTATCGGTTTTCAGTCATCTTAGATATCAAGAAATAGTGATTGACAAATAAGGATGACATTTCTATGCCTTATGGTTAATCTAGATATCGGGTGATAAAAGGATAGTGACATGGATGATAAGAGGTTAAATCGAATCACCGATATTCATGGACGTTGAGTAATAATAATGTCTTGCTAGAGGCCACTTATGATGGAAAAGGTAAAATGATAATTTTGCCAGACTGTCAACGGGTCGTGAGCCTAGAGGGTTACACACTTTAAGTAATGTATAGCAAAAAAAGAACTTGTAAAGTCATTATATGAGAAGTTTGACAATTGAGAAAATTCACTTTCCGGTTTAGTTAAATCGGAGTGGATTAGATAATTTACGACCTAGATTATAAACCAGATGGTTGGGGAAATTGGTCTAAGTGAATTTGAGCCGGTATAACTAAACCATTTAATTGAAACCAAAGTCTTAATGGACTTGAATGGCTTAATTGGATGAATTTGCAAAATTGGGCCTTAAGCCTATTTGGTTTATTATTTTAGAAAATAATAAAACAAATGAATTAAGGGAAGTTATTTGTTTTTTTTTTCAAAAATAGAAGTTTTCTACCAGCTCCCCTCATTGTGTGGCTGGCACATTCCCTCTCTCTCTCTCAATTAGTTTTGCTTCTTCTTCTCTTCATACTAGCAAATTGAATTGAAGAAAACTTAGAGACTTGAGGAGCCTTTCTTGAGTGGATACACCTAGAGAGCATATGGGTTTATGCTTGGTGATTTGATACAAAGGAAAAGGTAATTTCCCATATTTTTTCTCGTTCTTTTACATGCTGAATTTTCATGAGATGATGATCCGTTCATAGTTGAGTTTTGGTTTTCTTGGTTATTTTACGCTTCTGCATGAAATTACTTGTTTTGGAACCCATAGAATCCCTTTACCGCCGGCGCCGGCCACGAGGTCATGGCGCTCCACCAGATCGACTTCAGGGAGGTCACCGGCGTCGAGCTCGTCGAGTCACCGTCCTTCGTCGGCCGCGCAGACCCGCACAACATGCCCTTCTTCGACGATGTTGTTTCATGGCTTATAGTATAACTTTGTTTGAGAATCGAAACGGTAACACGATTTCATGAGTACTTCGGTCATCGAAACAGCCAGAGGAGCGATCGAGGAGGGCGGTAAGGATGGCGTCGACGGGAGGCTAAGGAGGTGGGTGGCTAGGAGGGTGAGGGTAGCCGGTGTTGCTATTGTGATTGAAGAAGAGAGAAAGAGGGGAAAGGGCATGAAATTTGAAGGTATGTGAAGGGCATTTTTGTCGTTTTACTTCAAAAATTAACATTTTCCATCCAAAAAGTTAACGGTGTTTGCTATCTGTCTGTTTTTGATAGTTCGGTGGGGTAGATTGTCCACTTTTAAAATTGGGTGTAGGTAGGTGTTTTTTGACCAAACTTGAGTGTGCTTATGTGTACTTTACCCTAAATGATTTATTAAATCCCCGACATATTCAGAATCTACCACACCAATACATTTGCAAATATTTATATGGTGTAGTGTAACAGCACACTCAAAATGAGTCATTCCTTAATTTCAATTTCAACAACCACCTCTGTACAAAAAGAAAAATTACAACTTTGAATGCATTTTTACCAAAACTCCACACATGGTTCGGTACCTTGTAGCTGTGAAACTAGAAATACAGATATATGCATACCCGCTTATGACATAGGGAAGGGAACTGGTACTATAATTTAAACAAAAGAGCAAAAGAGACTTACAAATAGTAACAGGTGCCAATTCCAAGCAGTCATCGACCCTCAGATTTCACGAGCTGCGAGAACACTTTACTCATTGAAACATCCGAAAGATCATCCACACTCAAGACCTCAAACTGCGCGGCATCAACACTGGTGGTAGTATCCAAATTGCTGAAATTGTGGACTTGAGGAGAGAGGCTGCCAATCATGTTTGTACTGTTATCCTCAGGTTCGCCTTCAAGAACCGTTTCTTGAAGCTGCAGGGCATACTCCAGATTCCACAACACATCTCCCATAGAGGGCCTGTCAACGCCATAGTCCGCCAAGCATTTCTCAGCTGTTTCTGCAAACTTTCTGAGGGAATCCGGCCTGATTTTCCCAGCAACGTTGGGGTCGATTATCTGCTCCAGCTGCCCTTTCTTCTGCCACTTCATTGCCCACTCAGCTAAGTTCACCATTTCTCTTGGAAGGGATGGATCTATAACGGGCCTTGCACAAACAACTTCAAACAAAACTACTCCAAATGAATACACATCTGACTTCTCAGTCAGTTGCTGTCTTCTGAAATACTCGGGATCTAGATATCCAAAACTTCCTTTCACGGCTGTACTCACATGCGTCTGATCAAGTTCAGGTCCAGTCTTTGAGAGCCCAAAATCAGCAACTTTGGCCATGAGGTTCTCGTCAAGCAAGATATTTGCAGACTTCACATCACGATGAATGACTGCTTTCGCATAACCAGTATGGAGGTAATGAAGTCCTCTCGCAGCACCAATGCACGCTTCAAGCCTCTGCTTCCAGCTCAAGCTGGGAAGACCTGAACCGTAGAGATGACCTTTAAGAGTCCCGTTCTCCATGTATTCATAAATCAAGATCATCTCATTCTTTTCATCGCAGTACCCAATCAAAGAAACCAAATGACGGTGCCTGAACTGTGACAGCAACTCGATTTCAGTTCTGAACTCACCAATGCCCTGCTGAGAGCGAGGATTTCCCCTCTTAACAGCTACTTTTGTGCCATCGTTGAACTCTCCCTTATATACTTTACCAAAACCACCAATTCCAATAACCCAACTCTCTTCAAAGTTATTTGTGGCCTCTTGAACCACCAGAAAAGGATAGCGATAGCCTAAGGTAGAACCAGCACTGGTGGTTGTTCCATTAGAGTACTTACTTCCCATGGTGTGAGAAGTTCCTCCAGTCATGGAAAACGGTATCCATGTCTTTGAATGACCTTCACTCGCTACCCCTCTTCTTCTGCAAAACAAAAAGATAAGTATAGCCAACGCCACAAAAACAAATGCCCCAACACAAGCCCCGACTATGACTCCAACATTCTTCTTTGAGCTAGAGGCTGAAGAAACAATTACGGATCCCCCACTGAGACTGCCCGCAGAATTGTTTAGTTTCATGATTTCCAGTCCATTTAGAATGGCATTGGGGTAGGCACCTATGGTAGACGGGCCAATGCTTACTCGTAACTTATTGCCAGCAGCAGCAGCCGTAACATAATCCTTGTAATATGCAACAGCTAATTTGTTGAATGAAGTACTCACGTCCAGATCCTTGGAAGCAAGATAGGAGTCGACGTAGACATCAAAGTAGAGTTGGTTAAGAGATTTGCTCACTATATCACAAAAATGAAGCCGGACAAGGTATTGAAATCCTCGATCCACAGGGAACTCCCAGGTCACGTTGAAATTGCTGTTGGGATCAGCTGCTGAGTTCATCTGAGTGACAGTGCCGTAGACTGTCCTTGGAGCAATATCTTCCGTTGACCCGCCTTCAACAAACTTTACAGCTGCAATATTTGAGCTATTTGTAGCGGAGTTCATTGCTACTTGAAAACTTTGATCAGGAAGCCAAGTTCGCCAAAGTGTGTCATTCTTGGAGGTGACCGTTGGACCCCCCATATTGACCCTTGCAACCGTCTCGAAGGCTTGAATCAACAGCCCTTGGAATTGCCCAGCTGGACTTATAGAACTGGCATCATCAGTGATGAGTATGTCTGGGACGGAAACAACTTCCAAAGCGCTTAAAAATGCAAATGAACCACGGGAAGGAGTGATGGTAATGACAAGAGTTTTTGTGGTGACATTCACTGAAAATTCTTTTAGAACAGAAGTTTCCTGAAGACTGAAACTGCTAAGCAGAACATTATTTTCGGTTGAAATAGAGAAACTTGAGGTGCTCATCTTGTAAGTATCATAATCAAAAGGGAAGAAGTAAAGGCGGATCCAGTGCCTCCCGCTCTGGCCAATGGAAAAGGTGTACTTTGAGGTTTCAGTGAAGATTCTAGCTGTCTGATACAGCTGCGCCTCATCAGAAGAGCCAGCCGATTTAGAGTAGTTAGCAAAAATGTTTTGAGAAGTGGAAAGGACACCAGAGGAGGCCTTGCTATCAGCCACGAAAACACGACCACCCACAGAGGTATTTGTGAGTGATCCACAGTCTATAAGATAGTTGTCTACAGGAGTAAACCCATTACACAAGAATGCCAAACCCAAAATAGACAAAACCCACATGAGCAGTTCAAATCTCCCAAACCCCATCATCACAAGGTTGAAATCAAGAAACTTCCCAATCACAGAATTAAATGCAGAGAAATGAAGAAAGAAACAAGAAAAGATGCACCTCCTTGAAGCTTCAGAGGCTCAGGATGGAATTGGATGGGTGTAATGGGCAGTTCCTGAGGAGGAAAAGGCAAATCTGAAACACTCTTTTGAATGATAGGAATGGGTCTCAATGCAAATTAGAGAAGAACACAAAAAGGAGCAGAAATCTTGCAAACCACAAGCTGGTATCAACTTGATGACAAGCCTGCCAATTCATAGATTCCATCTATCATATATACAATTTTATGCACATAAACAAATAAAATATAGAGGTCAACAGGTATTAGCAGCAAGATTGAGAAGTGGGAAACCAGCTAATAGTACTAATAAGTTATATGGAAAGAGCTGACCTTGATTTGGGCGTCAATCTGTTGTTGAAAATCCCATCTTCCATGGTGAGAAATTAAAATACTATAAGTGGGGAGGGCGAGATAAATTCCAAAGGTGAACGCTTTAATGGTGGTAGGGAACACATTGAGTAACAGACAGACGTTTATTTCCTCGGTCCGCATACTACTGTTGCAGTGACCATAGGCAGGTTTTAACCGGGTAATGAAAGTTGGCTACACTCAACTATGTCACGTTTCAAATTTAATATCTTAACTTTAAATTTTTATTTTAAATACCCAAAAATTAAATAACCGACATTTAGTTTAAGTTCTGTTAAATCTAATTGAATTGGTTTGTTAAAATGTCTAAAATCCTCTCAATAGTTTTGATTTGGAATAAAACTGGTTAGATTGGTCTAATCGGTTCAAAACTGGTTTGACAGGTTCAATTTTAATTTTTTGGTAATTGAAATGACTATTTTACCCTTATTTAAAAATCAATTTTGATGAGTAAAGGGCATAATTGTCTTTTTAATTAAACCAAATAAAATTATCAATTAAGTTAAAAATCTATGAATAAATTACATTTATGCCCTCTCTCACCTCCCTTTCATTCGCAGACCATTCCCATCACCATCTCTTCTTCTTCTTCACAAACCGATAAAGGTTGTCGGGGGTTCTCTTCAATTCTGATTGTTCGCGACGGAGGTTCTGTGGGTTCAAAGATGGAGGACAGAGGTTCTTCTCCACTAGACGTCCAGAATCGAAGATGAGTCGGAATGGAGGACGCTCGATCTGCGTGAGGGGGGAGGAGATGGAGGATGGAGGCTGAACGCGGCGAAGGCTGAGCACGTTGACGTCCTCGTTACGAATCACCCTCTTCGAGCTCGATCCCGACAATTTTGAGCTCGATTTCGATTTGGGTTTGTTGTTTTTGAAAAAGGATCGGAGGAGGAGCTGGACCAGGAGGAGGACGACGACAACAATCCGATGGAGAGCGACGGCGCCGCCGCCCCTTGTGTCCGCTTGTTCTTGCGGAAAGGGAACTGTATTGTGCTTATAGATTTGGATCTAGGTCTTGATTTGTATCTGGTGGTAGGTTGGTACGAAGATGGAGGAGTAAGGGGAGGGACGAGACAAGAAGTGTCGGAGAAGAGGGAGTGCCTGGCCGTGGCCGCCATAGTCGTTGGCGGCAGTCAAGCTGGACAGAAGGTACAGATGGTGTGGGACAAACTCCTCACCATAATCACAGCTATTGTTAGTTAAAAAAATATGGCTAATTCGTGATATTATTTTAATTATTAAAAATATAATTAGTCCTTTTATTTTGTTTAGTTTAAAAGACAATTATGCCCTTTACCCTTCAGTTTAAAATGATTTTAAATGATGGTGAAATAGTCATTTCAATTACCAAAAATTGTATTTAATTTGAACCGGTTAGACCAATTTTGAATTGGTCAGACCAGTTATATTTCAAATCAAAACCATTGAAGACATTTTAGACTTGTTAACAAATCAATTATGTTAGATTTAACAGAAGTTGGGTTAAGTGTCGTTTATTTAATTTTCGGGTACCCCAAATGAAAATTTAGAAGTTGTGGTATTAAATTTAAAACGTGATATAGTTGGGTGTAGCCAACTGTCATTACCTCATTTTTTTTAATTTACTATTTAACAAAAATAAAATTGGGTTTATATTTCAAAAATAAACAATAGCTTAATGAGAAAGCTTATTTGGTGTAATTATATAATGTAGCTCTACCTAACTCGTGAGTCGATTTGCCTTCTCACCTGAGTTTGGGTGGATATGGCAAGGAATATGAAAAAAAAAATATTGTGCATGAAATATATTTAATCAAAACACAGAAGGCCATTACTGTTGGTACTTGGTTGCATTTAATTTCCTTCTCTCTTTTTCTCAGAAAAATAAATGAGAAATCAGTGGCAGCTTGAAACATACAAGTACAACAGCTGTGGATTATGAACCGGGGCATGCCCATGAAATTATTTTAAGAGCACAATTATGAGTACACGTATTTGCACAATTATTATCTAAGGTAAGGTAAAGTGTGAGTGTTTTTTAGGATGGTATATACGAGATCTTCGCCCTGAATATATGCATATGAGAGTTTTGTAAAAGCTGTTGACATAGATTTTAGTTTAAATATATTAAAGATAATCTCAAAAAAATGCACTCAACCATAATACACTTTTAAAATAAGTACACCAAACTAAAAATGTTTTAGCAAAATACACTAAATTTGGTTAACTTTTTATTATTTTATTTTATTCTTCATTTTATTTAGTTTTCAAATTCATGTCACTCGATCCTCTCTTAAACATTTTTCTTCTTCAATCATTTTTCTAGCGGTCATATTTTCGACGAGGTTTTGAAAGTAGTAAAAGTTAGATGTTGCTAGAGGTTGGTGGTGATATCTTGCCAGAAAAGTGGTCGTCTTGTCGGAAAAAAGAAAGATTGAAAAGATTAAGAGTAATCATTGAGAAAAGTCTGTTTCCAAATCAGTTAGTAAAATCGTTCATGTAACGGGACATGATATGTGTGTGTGTGTATATATGAGATACATAGTACTTTTATTGAATGTGTTTCAATTCCTTCATTGGAGATATAACTTAATAAGAAATAAATAGATCATGGATGTATGGAGGAAGAAGGTCAAATGAGTTCTACGCGGGTATGATGGATTTTATGACATTCACACGGGCTAATGGTCAACAATATGGTCCGGATACAGTACTTTATACCTCCGATCCTGATTGTCGATCCCGTACAACAATTTGTAGATGTCGTCGACCCAATCCCGAGAAGTCCGAGTGAAAGAGTAGAAGAGGTCAACATGACTAGGTACTTATGGAGGATTATGAAGACTATGGGCTTCGGGCCTAAGTGGAGGCACTGGATCAGTTGTTGTCTTAGCTCTACTACCTCGGTCCTAGTCAACGGCTTCCCCACGAGTCAGTTTGACATCAGGAGAGGAGTGAGGCATTGGTGTCCTCTCTCCCCCTCTTATTTATTTTGGTTGCGGAGGGTCTCCATCTCCTTCTTCAGAGAGGAGAGTTAGAGCTACTTTTTAGGGAGATCCAGATAGGTGATGAGGAGAGAGTCTCGCACCTGCAGTTCGCCGATGTACGTTACTTTTTGTCAAGGCAGATCCTTCTCAGCTCTTTCAGCTCATATTGGTCTCCAGTACTTCGAGTGGGCATCCGGTCCGAGGATTAACTTTGACAAGTCCGTTTTGTTGGGGTTGAATTTGGAAGAGGGCGACGATCAAAGGTTGGCTAGAGCCTTCGGTTGTGTGGTGGGTCAGCTCCCCTTGCCATATTTGAGGTTTCGTTTGGGGGCATATCCCATGAGGGTAGCGACTTGGGAGCCGGTGGTGGCTAAGTTCAGGGCCAGACTAGCCACATGGCAAGCGAGCTTGCTCTTCTTCTGGAGGCGCATTACACTAAATAAGGCAGCTCTTTCGAGCTTTCCTATCTTTTACATGTCTCTTTTTAGGGCTACGAAGACCACGATGTCGGTTATGGAGGGCATTATGAGGAAATTCCTCTGGCGGGGCAGGAGAGGCTGGAGGGGTTTCGCGTAGGTGCGTTGGGCGGTGGTTTGCAGGTCCAAGAAAAAGGGGGGATTGGGCATCAAACGTCTAGAGGAGGTAAACATCACATTGTTGTTGAAGTGGTGGTGAAGATTCACCTTAGAACTGATTCCCTTATGGAAGAGGATTATGTGTACGAAGCATGGGTGGGACAGGACAACTTGGGACATTTTTGATCTCCCTTTTTCCTGTCAGTCAGGGTCGAGTGCGTTGCAGAACATTACGGAGTTGACATCTCATCCATCTTTCCTAGAGTGTTTGGGAGCGGGTGTGTCAGATGGAGGCTAGGTGATGGCAGACGGATTATATTCTGGGATGGCTGTTGGCTTGGTGATTTTTCCCTCTGGACCAGATTTCGAAGACTATACGGTTGTGTGAGTACCCAGACAAACACAGTCAGTGAGGAATGGGAGATGGATGGTTGTTCTATCCCCACTCGTGGGATTCTCACTTCGAGACCAGTAGAGGAGTTTGCAGAGTTACCGAAAGTACTAGACATCACCAGCCAGACAGAGGAGGGTAAAGAGGACTTCAATTTTTGGGTTCATGACATGAAGGGTTACTCGATGAGGAGGGGGTTTGCCATGCTGACAGAGGACCCCATGGTGGAGCCGGTAGACTGGGAAGCCAGAGTTGAGAGCATGCTAGTTCCTCCGAACTTTAGGAGTTTCGGCTGGGTTGTTCTTCAAGGTGGTTTACCGACGAGAGAGGTCCTGACTGTCAGGGGGGCTCTCCTGATTGGCCACCAGTAATGCCTTATGTGCAGGGAGAGGTTGGAGACTAGTGAGTACCTCTTGCTACCATGCTAATGGGCACAGAACTTCTGGAGGGAGATATTCATTTTGTGGGGCGTGACTTACACCAGATCTCAGACGGTCCACGAGCTCTTTATGGTTTGAACAACCAAAGTTACTTTTGTGAGCAGGTTGATCACTGTGAGATTTTGGTACATCTTGATTACCAAAAATGGCAGGATCTTTTCGGGGGAGGTAAAGACCCCAAGTGACATTCTCAGATCATTACAGATGCACTCCTACACACTGATGCAGGCAGACGAGGGACGCGTGATTCAGATTGGATGGGGGAGCGCGAGCTACCTAACTGGTGTGCAAATCCAATGGCAATTTTGAGGTCACTTTTTTCTTAGGCTATTGCCTACTTTTGTATTTTCTTGTATGAGTTTTTTCCCATACTCTTGTACTTGTTTTTCCCCATATATACATGCATTTTTTGCTGATCAAAAGAAGAAGAAGAAGAAGAAGAAGAAGAAGAAGAAACGGTCAATGAAATGGATGTAGTTGGGGAGGCGGACGCTAGAGCAACTATGGCGGAATACAAGCGGTTGGTGAAGGAGCTGCAGACCCCATTGTATGAGAGCATTGAGGACACAAGGTTGACATCACTATTGAGGATTTTGTCCGTAAAAAATAAGTCTAGAATGACAAACACTACATTTGACGAGATGGTTGGTGAGTTTTCCGGCACATTACCGCAACCTAACATGTATGTGTTGAGCTATGTGGCGAAAAATAAAAAACTGAAGGCCATTGAAATGCCGTGTGTAAAATACAATGTTTGCTTCTACGGTTGCACTTTATTCTACATATGGTACATGAGAGATGAAGTTTGTCTATTTTCTAAAGAGGGTAGGTATGAAACTTCTAGTGTGGCAAGGAAGACATTGTGGTACTTCTCATTGATGGCACGCCTTAAGCGATTGTTTTTGGCGCCCGAGACTTTCGAGTGGATGCGATGGCACGGGGAACGGGAAAAGAAGGACGAGAATACATTAGTACATCCATAAGACGACCAAGACTGGGTTGATTTTGATGCGAGATACCCACATTTCTCAAAAGAAATACGAAATGTGCGTGTCGCTGTTGCCATTGATGAGTTTTGTCCATATACACAGAATGTGCAACCTTATAATCTTTGGCTTGTTGTTGTTATTCCACTGAATTTCCAACCCCCTCCCCCCGATGGCCATGAAGAGGGAATACAACATGCTAACGATGCTAATATCTTGTCCAAATTCCATGGTAAATGTTTGAATAATTTTATGCACCCACTCATTGATGATCTGGATCAGTTATGGTGGGAAGGTGTTGCGACAGGGTAAGAGTTCAATCAAGAATGAAACTTTCCTAATGCGTGCTGCTGTGATGTAGACTATTAGTGACTACCCGAGATTGAGAATGTTGGGAGGCATTTAGACAAAAGGGTACAATGCATGTCCTATATGCATAAACTCTATTGATTCCACACACAACCACGTGAGAAAAACTTATCAAGGTGTCCGTAGGTACTTTGAAAAAGACCATGAATGGCATACATCGGGACAAGCATTTAATGGACTAGAAGAGACTAGGTTTGCGCCCATGATCTTGACAAGGAGTGAAGTCCTTGTCCTTATAGACGAACATAATTACCCCCAACTTAGTCTACATCTGAACTTCAAACAAGGGGTAGGAGTTCGATCTTTGTGTTGGATGCACATAAGCAAATTCTTTGAGTTGGAGTATTGGGAGACGTATCGCGTCAGACATGCGCTCGATGTGATGAATATAGAGAAGAATGTGTTCGACAATGTCAACGACACTATTTTAGGAATATCGGGAAGGACTAAGGATGATTTGAATTCACGGCTCACTCTTCAAGATCAGGGCGTGCGACCAGAACTATGGCCTCGACTGGGTCTTAATCGAAAGTGGATTCTCTCAAATGCGGGTTATGTTGTGAAGTCGCATCGTCATAAAGAATTACTTGCGAACATCGCACAAGTTCGATACCCAAGTAGGTATGTTGAAAATCTGAAGACTAAGGTGATAAAAATTTTACGGGTTGAAAACTCGTGACTGTCACGTGTGGGTTCAGTGCATTTTACCAATAGTGATAGAAAATGCGTATCAGATGATACCGCTGACGCGATTTGTGCACTCGGGATTTTTTCAAAACGATGCACGCTCGGGAGTTAAAGAAATCGACCAACATCAAGATGCGAGACAACATCACTAAACTTCAGTGCAAGTTGGAGTAAATTTTTCCTCTCCCATTCTTCACAATCATGACTCAACTACCTATCCGCCTTTCAGATCAAGTGTTGTTGACCGGTCCTGTTTATTTCACGTGGATATTTCCAGTTGAACGATATGCATTTTTTTGAACTTTCATTCACTATTTTCAAAAAAATTTACGATAAACTAATCTCATTGCACTTTTTTTAGTTTGCATGCAGCTCAGTGAGTACAATAGTAGTGTGTGCAACCCGGGATATCCTAAACGTTACATAACATAACAATGCATGATGCACTAAGCTGTCATTTTTACCCAAATGTACCTTAATCGCGGTTCTCACATACATCCATCACATTCAATCCAGCAAGAGTTCATAACCTATCAGTCGTGTCAACAGTTATTAAAGTGAAAAGATTAGTGAGAGAAATTCATTTGTCAACGTCTGAGATGTTATGGGCTCATTGAACAGTTATCGAGAACCCCACAGAACTTGACACAATCATACAGATTCATTGGGTTGAGTTCAAAGTTAATAGACAGCGTGGATCACATCAATATCGGGTGATGTCTTTCAACTTCAATTTTCAAAAATGTGTAAGTTCTTAAGCCTCATTCATCAGCTATTTATTCCCAATGCACTCTGAATGACGTGCAGTTTTTGTGTCAATGAATAGACGAGAAAAGGAAGAATCAGAATTCGAGAGTGATGATAGAATTCGCAAACGAGACATAGTATTACAGTGTTCTGCTGGATATTTGTGTGCTAGATTACTTACAAGACATGCCCGTTGTGGTATTCAAGTGTAGGTGGTATGACGAGCAAAAGGTAAAAGAGAATCGTGATTTAATATCAGTTAACATTACAACTGATTGTCATAAGGAAACCCCTTTTATCTTGCACTAAATGCATAACATGTATTTACGTCAACGACCCGAGCCTTGGTCGTGGATGGAAAGTGGCGAACGTCATGTCCTACATATGTTTTTACAAACCGAGCACGCTACCTCGTAACTGGGATTCTTCACATGCATACGAAGTGAATGAACCATACCAAGAGGCACACACTGATATAGTTGAGATTCTACAACCCGAAGTAATTACTATTGACCTGAAAGCTTATGTTCCGGCCGACCCTCCCGCAAACATTGGAGATCCAGAATGTGCCGCTGAAGATGAAAACGTTGACACGAGCGGCTTCGAAAATAGTGATATGGAAGTTCACGATGATTACACAAACTTTGATTAATTAGAAGTGTTTGTATGTGTGGGAGAAAAATTAATAAATTGATAATTTGACGACAAAAATGTGTACTATCGTCATTTTGAGACTGAAAGGGTATTATGGTCATTTTAGATCAAAATTTTATCGACAACACAAACTGGATATTTTCTTCATTGTACACAAAAATGGGGTTTTTGTCAAAATTTTGCTATAAAAAGATCTTATGTCCAATTTCAGGTTAAAGGTGTATTTTGGTCATTTGTGAACTGTAAAATATGAGTGACATGGATAAGGGTAAGAGGAAGGCTGATGGGTTGCTAAATAATGGCAAGACTAAGAAGTCGAATGGGTATTAGACTTTGTATGGGTTCTAGATCAAGAATATACCTCCGACCCCAATGACTAGTTCGAGGAGTTCTCGACGTACTCCCTCAACTGGAGGGCTAAGTGATGAGGCTTCTCTATCATCCCCACGCATCGTGGATAACCCGTCCTCTGTACCATCCCTGCACATCTTGGATAGCCCGTCCTCGGTACCATCTCCACGCGTCGTGGATAGCCTGTCCTTAGTACAGGCCCCATATGTTTGGGATGGCCCGGTATTGTCGAGCCATGTTCCAGGGGTGACTACGTTCTACAGTTCGCTGATACCCCTATTAGGTGGACGGGGAACTTGAAATTCGCAGATAATTAGTTTATCGATTGTTTAGATCAATACGGTATGACCCCTAATGAGGTCTTTCCTGGTTTGGCAGATGGATCTACACACGGTGCGTCAGCCTCGCTAGTTGCACGTCCAGAGCCCGGTCCATCCATATGGTCGTCGCTCGAGGATCCAGAGGTCTCCCATTACGAGCTATACTTTGATGATAACACACTCGAGAGCGTTTGATTGATGGAAATCATACAACTAAGAGGGTACAGTCGGATCTTAGGTTGGACAGGGAGAAAAGCGCGACCAAGAGCATGAACGTCGACCGACTCCCTCTCACGTGGGATCACAAGAACGAGAACTCGGTTATTCTTGGGTGGAAAGACTTCATATTAGATCATCTATGTCGTTTAGTGGGTACGATCATGAGGCATTTGGTGCACATGCTTTGGGTTTTCTTGCACGAGGTTACTCAACAACATCGTGACATATTCATGGAAAAGTTCAAGGTGCATTTTTTCTTTATATTAAATATTACCTCATAAAATTATTTTATTATTTAATAACGATATGAAACTCTTACAGGAAACCTAAGATTTGGACTTCATGTCATTGGAATTGCGTGACTGGCTTGCGGACGTAGTCAACATTTCGTTTAACCAACGGAGGACAAAGATTAAGAAATACTATAATATATGCGTGTCGAGACTCCAGCGCAATAAAATTCCCTACATACTGAAGGAAAGGAAGACTGAGTGACGATTCATCGTTCGCCATTATGACGATACATATATCGATGTGAGAAATTTTCTTTACTACAATTTTTTGTAAATTTTTCGTTTTGTTTTTGTCTCGTCACTTCATATTTGTCTTTGTATTTTTTTTCCTGGAAATCAGTTTAAAGATGATAGCACGGCGATTTGCGAGGCCTAACCACAGTGCGGGCCTAAGGACTTTTCTCTTCCAGCTTTATAGCTTCTACCCCGAAAAAGCGGATAAGAAAGAGTTTTGTTTGGCGTCAAAGTTTCAACACTTTTTGAAGCTTTACGACAAGTATGCATCAAATAATAAGTTTGTGGTAAGATTTCATTTACTGTATTTCAATTACAAATTTCTCAAGTTCATAAATTTCTTATTAAGTCGATGTTATTTTTTAAATGTCCAGGAAATTGTGCGTAGGATGTACAATGAGTATCTGGAATCCCAATTGGGTGATCCCGAGTTCCTTGAACCTAAGGTAATGACGGATGTAGAGAAACACTTGTTGATGGATGAGGTGTACTATGAGGTGCATCAAAAAGAGCCGACGAGTACTTACACTCGGGGGTTTGGGCGTGCCGATCGACGAGAACCAAATGAGCGTAAGGCTTCCAAGCGACAGTGCTGACCAACAGATGGCTCGAGCGCTAAAGAAATGGTAAAGATGAAGAAAGATTATGTCAAGAACCAGAAAAAATTGAAGAAGACTATGAGTTTTATCTCACAAGTTGTCTCCAAGCTCGGGGATTCGGTACTTCTTCCTCCCCCTTCTTCCACTTCTGAATTTTACTCGGAGTAGTTTGTGTGCAAAATATTGCTACTTGAACTTTTGTTGTATGTTTTTTGTGTTGTCGAACACTTTATATGTAGCTGCTGGTGTTGAACACTTTATATGTATCTAGTGTTTTCGAACACTTTTTATGTTTTGATTCATTGTTTTGGTTATATATTATATTTATTTACTGATTTTTGAAAACAATTGCATGTTTCAACTGAAACCCTTTTCTAATTAGGAACTGGCCAGCAAACGAAATACGAGTGCTGGCATAATTGTGACAACACAATTAATCTGTGCGCTGCCATGACATTGGCAGCACATGTTACATGTGCCCTGCTATTATTGTGGCAGCACATGTCATGCGCTTCTCTTATCTTAAGTCATCGCTCTAACGGCAGCACTCTTAGGGCTGTGTACATTTTGCTTCCAATGATAATGGCAACGTACTTTGGGCTCAGTGGTAACATGCTAAGTGCGCTGCTTTCATGAGAAAATTCTAGTAATGAAAGTGAAACGTGTAGAACTTTAAGGGACTGTAGAAACGTGATTTAATTTAGAGAGTTAAGTAAAACTCAAGTTTACTTAGGGGAGTTAAGTGAAATTTTTCCTTACAAACTGAAGTATGGTTTGTATTAGTATAATTACTATATATCAGATGAACGATTTTACTTGTTTTTAATCCTTTAATTTGTATGTGTATAGTTGATACATAGTCGTAAATTTTAATATTTTTTATATTATATAGTTTTGATGTTTATTATTTTTTGAATTTGATATCTATTATATTATTTATTTCTCGTTATGTAACAAGTAATATATCGAGGGTTAAACCGTCCACTAGGAGCTCAATCTCCGCGTACCAAATTTAATTAGCCCGCAAAGGTAGAAGGACAGGTATGTGAGTTGGTGGGAAAGATGGGGATGTCAACCTACTCCAACCTTGTTTCATTATCGTCATTCTAATTAGAAATTTGATAATTTTTTAATTAATCAAGGGATGATATCTTAATTACTCTGATTATTAATGATGATGTAAAATTCATCTCTCAAGTAAAATGTGTGAGTATATACATAATTAGTGACTTTGAATTGAAAATTTGAAGTAACATAACACATTGATCATAACATTTACCGGTAAGATTATATCGTGTACCATGCTTTATATTTTAGCAGAAGGAAGGCTATATTTTTTGAAAAATGTATTTTTATAAAAAAATAGATTTAAAAAGTATAAATAAAAATTGAGTAATCTATAAAATGCTATATGCATGTTCAAGTCAAATTATGAAAACTAACAAAGGCAGGTAATTACAATAAACTAATTCAAATAAACATTGATTAATTTGTTACGTGGAAGTAATCACGTGTATATATATAAAAGAAACTAGGCTTGATTCAATATGCATGGTCAAGCCTCGTGGGGTAGAAACTTTATGGCGCGAACCAACCACTCCCTAATATACATTTGACACATGTAACAAATAAACCTAACCTCTTTACTAATATATATTAACAATAGGACAAAATCAGAACAAGTATGTTTGGTTCAACCCTTTTTGTCAACAAGACATGGTCATATTTTTCATAAGAAGAATATGCACTATACTATAAAAAGTTTGTATTTTAAATTGCTACGTGCCAACCATAACCACAAACTAAATAAGCGCTTATTAATACGGTAATAAATTGACCTCTTCCAGTATGTTTCAGTTTTATTTTGTCATCAACTCGGAAGTTGCAGGCCATGACAATACAATTGACGACTTCTAAAAAGGCAGAAACAACTGCTATTGGAATTTACTATAGCAGTGACGGATGACCAAGTATGCCGTTACATACATTCGGAAAATTCGTCATACGGGGTGAAATTTTGATCAGCTAGTCGTGCAAGATGTCACACACAATGTTACGTGTGAAGCTATAACACTGTGTTTGACTTCTTGTGTAGATAACGCAAGACAGATAATATAAAGCTATAAACAATGACACAACAGATTGTTTACCCAGTTTGGTGCAACGTCACCTACGTCTGGGGGCTCTCAGCCTAATGGAAAGATTTCACTTATCAGTAATTCGTCAGAACATACAAGTACCTATGATCAACCCTAGATCTATACTTTATGCTACGTTTTACAGTGCAATCTATCTCAGGGTCTCCCCCTGAATCCAAAACTCCGTCTTGATTCCACTCTTCGAGCAATTCAAGTCTTCGTTGAACTTGGTGGTTGTGTGCAGTCTTCACTCACGCGATCAGCAAACCCTCAATAACCTAACTCTCAATAGTTATGGTGATGCACAATATCCTTAGCACTATTCTGCAACCTCTCAGCCCGCAAACCTTCACGTCTAAGAGCTTTGCAAATTATTGCTAGGAAACAATAAAAGAACCACACGATTGCTAAGGGGGTAGCCTAAGCTTTTATAGCAATCGAGGATGAGTACTAACACTAATGGGTTTCCTCTTAATCACCGTCTTTCTTCTTTCCAGAATCGGAGTCGTTATGGAATTTCCTAATTGTCTTCGAACTTTCTGCAGAAACTGCACTTTCCTGATTTCTGTCGATCAGGATGTTTGTCGAGACGCCGTCAACAATGTCACACACGATGTCGCAGAAGACTCTTCGACATTCTTTGTAACATATTCTTCAGTTCCTTTAAAAATTAGCCAATCTCTAAAACCGTCGTAACTACAATCTCCTCCTTTGGCTATTTTTAAGGACAACATTCTTCGTCGCATTCTGCGTCACATTTGTCGTCATTGCACACGATCGGCAATCATCAAGTCTTTGTTTGCGTTTCGCGTCTTGTAGCGTCCTTTGCGTATAGTGTGTATCACCGCGCGTATCATCGTGTCTTTGCGTCGTCAGCTCTATCTTTCCCGTATCATCGTGATCATGAGCTCTATCTTACTCCCCCTTGATAGCTCAAAAAGAGCCAAAATTTAAACAAATATTTGTAACAAACAGGGTAATAAGAAACAAACACAAACTTAACTCACACATACACCCGATCAGCAGTCAAGAATAAGTGTGAAATAGTGTTCAACAAAAATTACAAATTAAAGGTGTTCAGTTGTTCGGTAATCAGAAAGTTCTTAAAATCAAACAGAGCTGCTGCTGGAACTAGCAGTCTCTTCGTCAGTAGCGTCAGTGGAGGCATCTTGAGTAGCGTCTTCAGCAGCATTTGGTAAGGAGGTGGTGTCATCATTTTCGTAGCCTGGAGGGGACATGGACTTTAGCAGGTTGGCGTAGTGTGATCTTCGCTGGGAGAGATGCTTCAGAGCTGTCTTGAGATTGACGATGTCTTTGTCCAGAACATCTATCTCTCTTTCAAGCATAATTGCATCCCTGCTGGTGGTCTTATTTGGAGGGGCGGCACTTATGGCTCGACTGGTCGTTGCCTTGGCTTCTGGCCTGACAAGATCAGGAACATGCTTGCCCTCAAACAGATTGTGGCTCACCACGATCAGCCCTCCGCGTTTGCCAACCTTATCCGTTGTTTTCAACACTTCGGGGTGTTGATGTACAAGCAGCTCAGAGATAAGGGAGGGAAAGGCAATAGGTATCTTCACAGCTAATGATCTGGCATGTCTAATAAGATAATCAATAACAAACTGCCCAAAATCAAGTGTAGACCCAGTACCTATTTGGTAGATGAGTATCACCAGTTCAGGTTTGATGGAGGATGCGTGTGTGGAGGGAGCTCAGTTTGCTACTCCGATACGAAAGAGAATGGAGTACTTGGATGTGAGGTCCGAGGCTGCCATATTGCCCTTGGTAGGCCACATTCTGCTTTTGTCTCCGGTGATCTCCTTGAGGACCTTGTTCAGGTCAGGTGGAGGCATAGAACGAACACGCTTTCTCTCCAGGAAGGCATTGATGATGTCAGAGGAAATGTTGAACCGAAGGCCTCTGACATATACCTTCTCACAATCCGGATCATCCGGAGTACCAAACCCAGTAGGCAAATTAGCAATGAATTCCTTGACTAAGAGGGGATAGTGGTTACCAATGTTTGTGACGGTTTTCATTAGTTCTGCCCGTTCCAGGAGTTGGACGATGGCTTCTAGTCCTAGCAGCTCCGACGACGGGGTCTTCTCGGGATACGCCGTTCTCTGGAACACGAATTCCCATCTTTTCGCACCTTCTGCTGAGTGAAACGACACATTGTCGTAAGGAACACTTGACGTGTTCTTGACCGTCTTCAGGCTCTTTCCCTTCTTTGCTTCCCTTGCAGTAACCTCCTCTACATCGTCATCCGTTTCTTCTTCCACCAATCTCCTTTTGGAGACAACTTTCTTCCATTTTTCCTTGACGGACATCTTTTTCTTCTTATTGCTGGGGCCTCCAGCATCTTCTACCTCCTTTCTCTTCTTGGTTTCTTTGAGTTTTCCAACCATTACCGATAGACTTTCATTCTCTTCTAGTACCTTCTTTTTCAGGGATGACAACACTGTGTGTGCTGTCTCAGTAGCATTTTCTGTAACATCTTCTCTGGCCCCGAGGGGCGCTTCTTCTGTGTTATTAGCGGCGACACTGTTGTCCTTTTATCCTTCTTCCAGATCAGTATCCCCGTCTTTGGTTTCGTCTTTCTCAACTTCTTCCTCGGTTTCTTCCGAGTCAGCGACTTCTTCTTCTACCACAGCCTCCTTTGTGGCTTCAGGAATGACATCTGTTACAACTTCTTCCTCTCCTTCTCCTTCAGCAATACGCTCCAACCAATGACTGACCGGGGTCATGTCTTCCTTATCTCCTTCAGGATTTATCAGTTCCTCCACCACACCTTCTTGAGGTGGGTCTTGATTTTCCAGCAGTGACTCCAGTAAGTCACTATTTCTAGAGGTATCGGTGTTTGAAATAATGGAGGAGTCGATACCTGGGACATTTGCTGGTATGGAAAAGGAATAATCTGCATGGAAGCTTCTCGACTTCCTTGGCCAAGATCAGTCTCCCATTTTGGCCCCGTTAGATCTGTCATGGAGAATGTGGAAATTCCGGTTCGAGACCGTTTGGGAATCCGGGAGAAAATTGGTATTGGAGCTTCCTCCGCACGGGTTTCTTTTGGAGATTCCTAGGCTTTCTTCTGCGTTTTTGGTCCTTTGATTCGGACTCCATGCTTGTTGGTTTTTGGATTGCTGCTCTTGGAGCTTTTTGCTTCTGCCTTCTTGGGTTCGGATCGTTGACTACCAGTGGCCTTCTTTGGTGCTAGAGTGCTCCGAGTCTTCACCATGTCTATGTAGGTAGTGAGGCTTTTCGTCGCAGAGTGTGAGAGGTGAGGGAGATGAGAGCGAAAATGAGAAGAGGCAGGCTAGGTTTTGATTTATAAAACAGGTTGATTCAAATCAAATCTGTTGAAGACCGAGCGTATCTTGTGACCTTTCCTTTTCTTTATATGGTCTTTTGGCATGCTTGGCCCAATGGCAAGTGTTGGGATTTTGGACCGGTTCATGAAGAGGCACCAACTAACTCCTCTCAACCGTTTCTGCAACTTCTATTGCTCGTTGATGGTGCACAGACCGAGTGATGACCTGAGGTACTCAAATATGCTCGCATCTAATGCCTTCGTGAAAATGTCAGCAAGTTGCTTCTCTGTATGGATGTGCTCTAGGATGACCTTCTTGTCTTCGACCAGCTCGCGAATGAAGTGATGTCTAATGTCAATGTGTTTGGTCTTACTGTGTTGGACAGGATTTTTGGAGATGTTGATGGCACTGACATTATCACAATATAAAGTCATGGCTTCCTGTCTGACATTGTATTCGACTAGCATCTGCTTCATCCATAGTAGTTGTGTGCAGCTATTCCCAGCAGCAATATACTCCGATTCAGCAGTGGACAGGGCAACACAGTTTTGCTTTTTACTAAACCATGATATGAGGCTATTGCCAAGGAAGAAGCATCCTCCAGATGTGCTCTTCCTATCTGCTGTGTTTCCAGCCCAATCGGCATCACAATACCCTACCAGGATAGAGGATGTGTCGAATGAGTATAATAAACCCAAGTATGTAGTCCCAGATATATATCTTATAATTCTTTTAGCTTGGGAGAGATGAGTAACCTTAGGATTAGCTTGATATCGTGCACATACTCCCACAGATTAGGCAATATCAGGTCGACTGCAGTAAGGTAGAGAAGACTACCAATAATGCTTATGTATAGATGTTGGTCGACGGCTTCTCCTGGATCATCTTTAGTTAGCTTGATATGTGTAGCTGCAGGTGTCCGTTTATGCGAAGCTTTTTCTAGCCCAAATTTCTTGACAATATTCTTTGCATATTTGCTCTGAGAGATGAAGATGCTATCTTTTAGCTGTTTGATTTGGAAGCCTAGGAAATAGGTAAACTCTCCCACCATGCTCATCTCGAATTCTGATTTTATTTGTTGAATAAATTGCTCTACCATCTTTCTTGACATCCCTCCAAAGATAATGTCATCGACATATATTTGAGCTATCATCAAATTCCCATCCTCATTCTTCACAAATAGTGTCTTGTCGACTCCCCCTCTAGCGTAGCCGCTTTGAATTAGAAATTTTGTGAGCCTTTCATACCAGGCCCTTGGTGCTTGTTTCAATCCATAGAGAGCCTTCTTGAGTTTATACACATGATCAGGGGAGTGAGGATCAACAAATCCTTTGGGTTGTGACACATACACTTCTTCGTTGAGGTCTCCATTTAGGAAAGCACTTTTGACATCCATCTGGTACAGTTTAATCTGTAGATGACATGATATCCCTAGTAGGAGACGGATTGCTTCAAGTCTTGCTACAGGAGCAAAGGTCTCATCGAAGTTGACTCCCTCAATTTGAGTATACCCTTAAGCAACTAACCTGGCTTTGTCGCGAGTGATGTTGCCAAGCTCATCGGACTTGTTTTTGAAAATCCATTTTGTGCCAATGACATTTCCTTCACTTGGCTTGGGCACCAGTTCCCACACCTGGTTTGTCTCGAATTGAATCAGTTCCTCTTGCATAGCATTGACCCAATACTCATCATTGATGGCTTCATTGATATTTTTGGGTTCAGTTTTTGAAACGAAGCATATGTTACCTATCACCTCGTTGTAGTCTTCAGGAGTCTTTGACCGAGTTTGTATGCCTTTATTTAGGTCTCCAATTACTCCAGAGATAGGATGGTTAGCCTGAATTCTTCGCGAGGGATTCTTGTTGTTGGTTTCAGGAATTGTCTCATCATTATTGACATTTGGACTAGCATCGTTGTTTTCTGATTTGCTACTACCATCTTCTCTGTCATCCGTAATAGCATCTTTTCTACCATTGTTGGGATAGACTCCGTCTTCGTCCGTCGCATCTTCTGAGGCATCTTCACAATCATCATCAACAACAATATTGATTGATTCCATCATGGTCTTGGTTCGTTTGATGAAGACCCGGTACGCACGACTATTTCTTGAGTAACCAAGGAAGATGCCTTCATCACTCTTTGGATCAAGCTTTCGACGAGGCTCTTTATCAGCCAGAATATAACAAGTGGATCCAAGGATATGGAAGTACTTAACATTTGGCTTTCTCCCCCTCCATATTTCATAATGAGTTACTGACATACCTGGTCGGAGAGTGACTCGATTGTGGATATGGCAAGCAGTGTTAAGTGATTCTGCCCAAAAGTGAGTTGGTATGTCCTTGGCCAGCATCATAACTCTAGCCATCTCCTCTAGAGTTCTGTTTTTGCGTTCAACAATGCCATTCTGTTGGGGAGTGATTGGTGCTGAAAACTCATGAGCTATCCCTTCTGAGTTACAGAATTCTGCAAATTTGCTGTTCTCGAACTCTCGACCATGATCACTACGAAGGCGAATTATTTTGCCAATTTTTTCCCCTTTTTCTCGTTGGACATGGATGCATAGATTCTTGAAGATCAAGAAGGTATCTGATTTGTCACGAGGGAAGTCAACCCATGTGTATCGTGAGTAATCATCTACACACACAAAGACATAGTGTTTTCCTCCAAGACTTTCTACTTGCATTGGCCCCATGAGGTCAACATGTATTACCTCAAGCACTCGAGAGGTGGTGATATGCTGCAGCTTCTTTTGTGACATCTTGGTTTGCTTTCCAATTTGACATTCCCCGCAGATTTTTCCTTCCACGATTTTTAGGTTTGGAATTCCAGTAATGGCCTGTTCGGAGATTGCCTTCTGCATACTTCTAAGATTTAGATGTCCAAGCTTTCTGTGCCACAGTTTGGTTTCTTCGGCTTTGGAGACAAGACACTTTGCTGCTTTGATATGTGATTCGGGCGAACAGATGTAACAATTATCCGTTGAGCGAACTCCTTGTAGAATAGTGACCTGATCGAAGTCTTTAACTATACAGGCTTCTTTAGTGAATTTCACTTCTGAACCCAGATCACAGATCTGGCTGATGCTAATCAGATTTGCCTTAAGTCCTTCTACAAGTAATGCTTCAGTTAGGCAAGTGGCTCCTGGATGATTGAGTACTCCTTTTCCAATGATTCGAGCTCGAATCCCATCTCTAAAAGTAACATAGCAGTTTGTATATAATTTGAGATTGGAAAGAAACTCTGGAGTACCTGTCATGTGTCGAGAACATCCACTATCGAGATACCAGTCTTTGTTTGTTGAAGCACTCAAGGATGTATATGCAACATTAGCTCGATAGACTAGATTCTTAGGTCTCCATTCAAGGCGAGATGTTTTCTGAGGAGTTGAGAGATCCCTTTGATGTCTCATTTGTTTCTGTGGTAGCTGATCTTGCTTCCTCCCATGGAGTTGAAAACAAAATGGTCTGATGTGACCTCGTTGACCACAGTAGTGACATATCCACTGATATTGATAAGCTGATTTTCTGTAGTATTGTTGTCTGCATGGAGGATGTCTTTTGATCATTGTTTGACAAGAACATGTTGTAGACGATGTCATGACATTTGTTGTAGGTCGTCCTGTAGGATGTGTTGGGGCATCTAATGGTTTCCTGTCAGCCATGGCTTGTTGTGGGACAAACTTTGTCACTGCTGTTGAGGGGATATTGTGTGTGTACCCTAGTCCCGTTGTATCCTTGGACTGCTTTCCTACTGATAGGATTTTGTGAAGACATTCTGTGCTAGGATTCATCATCTTTACCGATTTAGTCATGAGACTGATTTCTCCATTGAGTCTGGTGATTTCGCGTTTTAGCTCCACGATCGTCTCTAGAAATCTAGATTTGTTGTTGGTAAGACTGATGATCCGTTCTCCTTGTTTGTCAAGGATCAGAGTTTCCTTGATCCATCTGGTGTGTAAGCTTTTGTATGCCTCGACTAGTTGCTCTTTAGTCCAATTCTCATTTTGAGTTGGATGGTGAAGATCATCATTGACATTGGCAGAATTATCAAGTTTACATGTAGAAACAGTAGTAGTGAATGCAACAAAGTTGCTTACCTCTTCAGATCCACTATCTTCATTGTCATCATCTGATATGGTGGCATTAGATTCTCGTTTTTGTTGTTTGAGGAAATTTGGACACTGAGGTCGCGATAGTGAGGTCCTTTGTTCTTGTTCTTGTTCCTGCATTATATCCTCGCATTCATGACACTGAGGTCCTTTGTTCTTGTTGTTTTCTTCTCCACTCCTGTTTGGTCTGTCAAGACTTCCTCCTGTTTGAGCTTTTTGTGGAGCTTTTTTTCTGGCATTTGTTGTGACATTCCGTCCACCCATTCGACTGAATCTTCTCATGACTTTGTTGTAATTTTTTGTGAGAAGGGCCATTGTAGCGTCGATGTCTTCTTCAGAATTAGAATCCTCAGGTTCTAGTTGTTTGTGTGTTGAGCTTTTGAAAGCAACTCATTTATTCCTTTTGTCGATGTTGGGCAGAGATAACTCATAGGTCATTAGAGACCCCATTAGCTCATCGAATTTTAAGATCTTGAGGTCATGAACTTCCTCAATTGCAGTGATCTCCATCTTAAATCTAGGGCTAAGAGCACGCAAGGTTTTTCTTACCAGTTTTTCATCAGACTTTGGTTCTCCCAGGGAGTAGGATTCATTGGCTAGATCACGAATACGAACATTGAATTCTGCAATTGATTCGTCTTCTTTCATGACGAGGACTTCGAAGTTGGTTGTCATGTATTGCAGTTTTTGTTCTCAAACCTTAGTTGTTACTTCATATGCAACAACCAGGATATCCCATGCGGATTTGGCAGTTGTGCATGTGTTGATTAGTCTGAATACGTTTTTGTCAACACCGTTGAAGATAACATTCAGAGCTCGAGAATTTCCCAGTGATTCTTCGTCTTCATCATCAGTCCAGTCTTTTTCTGGTTTTGGACCGATAGGGTTACCATCATTGTCACTGAGTTGTGGAGCATTCCAACCATTGATCACGGCCTTCCATGTTTTGTTGTCAAGTGACTTCATGAAGGCACACATTCGAGCCTACCAATAGCCGTAGTTGCTTCCATCTAGAACAGGTAGTCGATTGATGGATCCTCCTTCTCTGGTATTGTCCATCTTGATCAAAATATTTGTTTAGGAACTCACCTAAAGCTGTAGGTGCCTCCTCTGATACCAATTGAAATTTTGATCAGCTAGTCGTGCAAGATGTCACACACAATGTTACGTGTGAAGTTATAACACTGTGTTTGCCTTCTTGTGTAGATAACGCAGGAAATATAATATAAAGCTATAAACAATGACACAGCAGATTGTTTACCCAGTTCGGTGCAACGTCACCTACGTTTGGGGGCTCTCAGCCTAGTGGAAAGATTTCACTTATCAGTAATTCGTCAGAACATACAAGTACATGTGATCAACCCTAGATCTATACTTTATGCTACGTTTTACAGTGCAATCTATCTCAGGGTCTCCCCCTGAATCCAAGACTCCGTCTTGATTCCACTCTTCGAGCAATCGCCTTGCTCTGTCGGTTCAAGTCTTCGTTGAACTTGGTGGTTGCGTGGAGTCTTCACTCACGTGATCAACAAACCCTCAATCACCTAACTCTCAATAGTTATGGTGATGCACAATATCCTTAGCACTATTCTGCAAACTCTTAGCCCGCAAACCTTCACGTCTAAGAGCTTTGCAAATTATTGCTAGGAAACAATAAAAGAACCACACGATTCCTAAGGGGGTAGCCTAAGCTTTTATAGAAATCGAGGATGAGTACTAACCCTAATGGGTTTCCTCTTAATCACCGTCTTTCTTCTTTCCAGAATCGGAGTTGTTCTGGAATTTCCTAATCGTCTTCGAACTTTCTGCAGAAACTGCACTTTCTTGATTTTTGTCGATCAGGATGTTTGTCGAGACGCCGTCAACAATGTCACACACGATGTCGCAGAAGACGCTTCGACATTCTTTGTAACATATTCTTCAGTTCCTTTAAAAATCGGCCAATCTCTAAAACCGTCGTAACTACAGAAGGATGTCTGGGTTCCTTAGTGCCGGTCTTACGAAGCCGTTAGTAATAATAACGGCAAACGTTGTGCGCCATCACAAATAATAACGGTAGACTTAATGAGGTACGTCATTAACAATACATATTTAAGATCCACCATTCTTAAAGTTGTGACGGTCCATACACTCCATCATCCAACGTTAACAATAAGGACGACAGACATATGCGAGTTTGTCGTCCTTAGTTTTTCTTTAAGTTTAACATAAATATTCATTACAAAACAAAATTTAGAAAACAAACCTCATATTATAAACAAATTAAATCAACATATATGAGAAAAAAAAGAAGAATAACAACATACTTGTATAACCGAGCAAACGTTAACACAGTCGGGAGGAGAAGGAGGTCTGGAGACGGTGAGTAACAGAGGAAGATTCAGGCAAAGTAGAGGAGCATCAGAGAGAAGAGAGAATAAAGAAGGAAGAAGAAAGAAACTTGCTCTCTTGTTTATGTGATTGAAAATAATGACGACAGACCTTTAAAAGTATGTCATTACTAATTTTTAAGGAAGGCGGATGCCATCACTAGTAACCCTCCGCGAGAAATTCAATTTTCAGAAAATTTTGGCGAGCTGATTTTGCGCCAACCTTTCGACAGAGGACCCGACAAAGTTTGTCGTCCTTATCTACCTAGGAACGGCGTGCTTATAAGGCGTGTTGTCCTTATTTAAGACTCTAAATTAATATTTTAGTACTCTTTTTTTAATCATGATCGATCGCCTATGTTCTCGGGTTTAATTACAATAAAATATTTAGTACATGATTTATACGTCATGGAGAAATTATTCAATGATTTAGATTATATCAAACTATTTTTAACTATATCGAGGTTTGATATTCTATGCTTGAGATTATATGTGTTTAGGGTTTATAATAGGGTTTATCTTCCTAAACACTTAACTCATACTTTCAGTAAAAGTGTCATTATTTTAAAAAATACCTTTTAATCAAGTCGTGCGAACGGGCACTTCATCACTTTACACTACACGTGTGAAAAATTTATTCACTTTCGATAACATATGAACCTCGTCCAAGACCAATCGTGTGTGCTAATCTATGAAACTCACCATAACCCAATCGTTGTAGACTTTTTTTATGTATAATTAAAGGCCAATTTCAACCGTGGAGTAATGAACATGTTACTCATGTTGTATGCATTAATATGCTCATCTTTGATTTACAGTTGAATCATATCGAAGGTCAAACAATCTTGACCTTGAAAGTCCCCATAGGTGACTGTAAGGATGACGAAACTTGAAAGTCTACCATCTTAATTAGTGATGGCATACGTTAAAGGGTCCACAATCTATATCGTGAACCATAAATTAATATTTTATTGATATTTTTTTCATCGTGATTGATCACTTATGTTCCCATGTTTTGATTATAGTCAAAATTGTAGTACATGATCTACACATCATTTAGAGATGATATAATGGTCTGGATTTTCACAAAATAATTTTATCATTTCGATGTACGATATTCGATAAGTTTATGGTATAGGATAGTGATTACCTTCCTAAACCATTAATTTTTGAATTTAGAAATGAAATTCTGATTAGTAGCAGTACCAAGATGTCGAACACAATGTTGTAACAATTGGTTCGACAACTTGGTTGATCACAGATAATGGACAATAAGAAAATAAACAGTAAACAAAAGACACACGATATGTTTACCCAGTTCGGTGCAACATCACCTACGTCTGGGGGCACTCTGCCAGTGGAAATGTTTTCACTATGTGGTAGTCAATAGTACAACTGGTTATCACAAAAACCATTGTTCTAGGTACTATTACTACACATGAAACACCTATGCTAGGGACTCCCCCTGAACTTGAGAACCCCTCAATTCCACTCTTCGAGCAAACGCCTATGCTCGGTTATCGTTGTCTTCAACAGTTTTCGTGAATCTTCAATCACGCAAGCACAATACCCTGATTGATCAAACACTCAAACTCTTTGAATGATGTTTGTCGTACCCCACGTTCTTAACAAATCATACAGACTCTTAACACGCTAGTCCAACATGTTTAAGAGCTCTGAATAGTTTGCACATGAGAACGACCAAGCTGTTAAGGGTGAAGCCTCAGCTTTTATAGCAACTACACAATAATCAAGGGATTTTTCGTAACCCTACAAGGAGATCACTCTCAATAGGAAATAGTTCATTTGCCGCCACGTTTTCTTGGAAATAAAGTATTGTCGCCTTAGAGGAGAACTCCTATTGGCACGGTTTCTGCATGGCTGGAAGTTTCCTTAATCCAAAACATACTTGGACTCCTATTAGCCACGTTTCTGATATGCATACAGGAAAGATCGAAAGTTTCCAAAAATCTGACAGCACGGTGTCATGCCAAAAGTTCGAAACATGTTGTCTAACATCTTTCCTTACACTAAAAAATAATGCCAACACTGCACCTAACAACAATCTCCCAATTTGGCTATTTTTTAGGCAATCACACAAACCTATTAGTAACTTCAGGCGTGAGCATCTTCAATACCTCCCAAGAGCAACATAGATCTCATCAGTCCTCACAAACATGTTTCGCTACATATCATAATGTGTTTCATATTCCCCCCTGATTGCCTCAAAAATGGAACAAAGGAAAATAGAAAACCACAGCAGCAAATATGCAGGGAAATAGGGTTAACCAACTCTAAACTAGAGTAACAAACAGTGTGCAGAACAGGGTACCAAAACAAGTAACTCGGACAAACCTCGAGAATTTAATGTCTTAAACATAGAAAATAAATATGTGAAATGGAACCGGAAAACAATACTTAAAATGAGGTAGAGTCGGTAACTTCTTCATCTTTATACTTAGGAACAGAGGTCAAGTCACGACCTGTTGGGTTTTTTTTGCCATAGTACAATGTATTTTCAATTTAATCATGTAATAAAGATTATTAGTTGAAATAAAATCGGCATTCATATTACTTAGTGTTGTAGTAATATCTTAAGTATGATTTGATTTGTATCATTGATGTGTCAACACATAATAGTAGATCTACAGATCAGATAAAATATTACTTAAGCTGTCCCCGATCAGAATAGCTTCATAAGAAGCGATCGGTATGAGGCTAACTCTAAATGATCACGCTCTACTGATCATGGCCAGAAGGGGGCCATAGTTAGGTCATAGTATCACCAGACAGGGGCGATATAGGACGACCCGATCATGAGTATGTTACATAGACACAGTCATGAACACACTCATATGTCGGCACATGAAGTCACATCCTCAGACGGAAGGACCATTGAGGTCACTAGGTAATGAGTGACGAGTTTGACTCATTCTAACGTCTCATGTAAAAGGGTTACAATAACGACTGTGATTTGCTCGATCACGAGTCACATGAGTTGACTCAATAGATCGCTGAAGGATTTATCCCTCATACGGACGTGTGAGAAGATATCAGTTTAGACCACTTGATGAGTACAACTGAAATACAATAGCATGGCCATGCAGTCGATATGTAGTATCAGTTATAACTCAGTTAACTCATAATCAAGAAACAGGACAATAGAACGAGGATGACTTGTCTATGCCTCGTGGTTGTCAAAGATATCCAGAAGATAAAAAAATAGATTCATGTACGACAAGAATAAATCGAAATCTCGATAATCACAAGCGTTGGGTAATCATGATGTCTTGCTAGAGGTCACTCATGATGGAAAGAGTAAAATGGTAATTTTACCAGTTCGCCGGCGTGTCGTGAGTCTAGAGGGTCACACACTAAAGGTTGAGTAAAACGGATGGAATCATATGGAGGAATCATAAGAGAGAGAAAATTCGGTTTTGGATTAAACCAGATTAGACCGATTTCGGTTTAGGACTAAACCAGAAATCAAGAACGTATTAGCTGGACCAATGAACTATAATCTAATTAAATAGATTTAATTAATTTAGGTAAATTGAGCCTAGACAGAATGGGCTTCTCTACATAATTAATTAAAAGCTTAGGGCTTTGAGCCTATTAAAGCCTTTAATTAATTATTGCCTAAAAAGGGTTATAAAAGAGAATTTTTCAGATCTGAAAATTAAGGGAATTATTTTCCAAAACCCTAGCCGCTCTCCTCTCTCTCTCTCTCTCTCTCTAAGCCGACCGGCCACCCCCTATCCTCTTCTCTCCGTCCGTTTTGCTTGCTTCGATCTTCTAGTAAGGATCGTTGTGAGTATCCCCGGATTGTTCTTCCTGTGTGGACGATCTTGAGAGGTTACTAAATACTATTTAGTAACAAATAGATTTTAATCAAAGGTAATATTCAAGTTTTGATTCTAGTCTAGATCTCATGATCAATTCATGATCATGCAAGATCCTTATTAATTCGGATATTTGAGGTTAATTTCTTGTATGTGCATGAAATTATTTGATTGGAACCCTCAAATAATTCCTTCAGTGGTATCAGAGCCTTGGTTACGCATGATTTTGTATTCGAGCATGATAGTCTAGATTTGATTTTGCAATTTATTTCGGTATTGTAAATTGAAAAATTGCAAATTCTATGATTTTGGTTAATGAATTAATTGCTGGATTTTTTTTAATGTTGCTGAAAAATTAAATTGATCGAGTAAGATCAGGATCGAGACCCGTGGGAGGCCGAGGCTAGCCGAGAGGCTAACCCCGGCTGCGCCACGAGCCGATCGGCCAGAACGAGGAAGCTGACCAGATCTGCCCGTGGCAGATCTGGCTGAGCCACTCGGCTCCGGCCAGGGGACAGCTATTGCCTGCCCAGCCAGGCGGCCCGCCTAGGCCAGCCCTCACGGGTTGGTTTGTCACGGCGCGGCCAGCCCTGACGGCTAGGATTTGGCCGAAACCAAAATTGGTCCTCGGGTCTGAAATTTTGATTAGGTAGCCGTGCAAGATGCCACACACAATGTTATGTATGAAGCTATAACACCGTGTATGACTTCTTGTGTAGATAACGCAGGACAATAAATATAAAGCTTAACAAACAATGACACAGCAGATTGTTTACCTAGTTCGGTGCAACGTCACCTACGTCTGGGGGCTCTCAGCCTAGTGGAAAAGTTTTACTTATCAGTAATTTGTCAGAACATACAAGTACCTATGATCATCCCTAGATCTTTACTTTATGCTACTTATTACAGTGCAACCTATCTTAGGGTCTCCCCTTGAATCCAAGACTCCGTCTTGATTCCACTCTTCGAGCAATCGCCTTGCTCTGTCGGTTCAAGTCGTCGTTGAACGTTGTGGTTGCGTGCAGTCTTCACTCACGCGATCAAAGTACCCTCAATCACCTAACTCTCAATAGTTATGGTGATACACAATATCCTTAGCACAATCTACAACCTCTCAGCCCGCAAACCTTCACGTCTAAGAGCTTCGTAAATTATTGCTAAGAAACAATAAAAGAACCACACGATTGCTAAGGGGGTAGCCTAAGCTTTTATAGCAATCGAGCATGAGTTCTAACCCTAGTAGGTTTCCTCTTAATCACCGTCTTTCTTCTTTCCAGAATTGGAGACGTTCTGGAATCTCTCATATTTCCTAAACGTATTCGTACTTTCTGCAGAACATGGACTTTCCTGATTTCCGTCGATCAGGATATTTGCCGAGATGTCGTCAACAATGTCACAAAGGATGTCGCATATGATGCTTCGACATTCTTTATGACATTTCCTCTAGTTCCTTAAAAATAAGCCAATCACCAAAAACCGTCGTAACTACAATCTCCCTCTTTGGTTATTTTTAAGGTCAGCAATCTTCGTCGCATTCCGCGTCGCATTTTTCATCATCTTTTGCTTGCAACGATCGGCAGTCGTCAAGATTTTGTTTGCACGTCGTTTCGCACCATTGCGTTTTATACCTTACTCCCCCTTGCTGGCTCAAAAAGAGCCAAACATAAACAAAAATTTTGAACAATAGGGCAGGGAATAATAAAACACAAACTTAATTCACACACATTCCTGATCAGCAGTCAAGAATATGTATGAAAAAGTGTTCAAAACAAATACAAATTAAAAGTTGTTCAGTTTGTAACGAATCTAGAAAGTACTTAAAATCAAATGGAATTGCTGCTGGAACTAGCAGTATCTTCTTCTGCTGCATCGGCGGAGGCATCTTGAGTAGTGTCTTCAGTATTATTAGGTAGGGAGGAGGAATCATCATTTTCCGAGTCTGGAGGAGGCATTGACTTCAGCAGGTTGGCACAGTGAGATCTTCGCTAGGAGATATGCTTCAGCGCCATCTTTAAGTTGACGATGTCCTCGTCAAGTACAACTATCTCTCTCTTGAGCATTATGGCATCTCTGCTGGTCGTCTCTGTTGGAGGGGCAGCACCGGTAGCTCGACTGGTTGTCGCCTTGGTTGGTTTGACTTCTGTCCTGAAAGATCAGGAGCATGCTTGCCCTCGACCAGCTTGTGGTTTACCACAATCATCCCTCCACGCTTTCCTGCCTTATCGGTTGTCTTCAACACACCAGGATGTTGGTGTACTAGTAACTCAGAGATTAGGGATGGAAAAGCAATAGGTATCTTCACAGCTTTTGATCTGGCATGTCTAATAAGATGATCAATAACAAACTGGCCAAAGTCAAGTGTGGAACCAATACCTATTTGGAAGATGAGAATTGCCAGCTCCGGTTTGATGGAGGATGCATGTGTGGAGGGAGCCCAAGTCGCTACTCCGATACGGAATAGTATAGAGTACTTTGACGTGAGGTTTGAGGCTGCCACGGTGCCCTTAGTAAGCCACATTCTGCTTTTATCACCGGTAATCTACTTGAGGACCTTGTTCAGGTCAGGTGGAGGCACAGACCGGACACACTTCCTCCCCAGGAAGGCATTAATGATGTCAGAGGAAATGTTGAAGCGTAGGCCTCTGACATACACCTTCTCACAATCCGGATCATCCGGAGTACCAAATCCAGCAGGCAAGTTGCAATAAATTCTATGACTGGCAGAGGATAGTGATTACCTATGTCAGTGACGGTCTTCATAAGTTCTTCCTGTTTCAGGAGCTTGACAATGGCTTCCAGTCCTAGGATCTCCGAGGACAGGGTCTTCTCGGGATATGCCGTCCTCTGGAACACAAATTCCCATCGTTTTGCACTGGCAGCAGAATGAAATGACACATTGTCATACGGAACACTTGGGGTGTTCTTGACCGGCTTCTGGCTTCCTTCCTTCTTTGCTTCCTTTACTAAAACTTCTTCTGCATCGTCATCAGTTTCTTCATCAACCAATCTCCTTTTAGAGACAACTTTCTTTCCTTTATCTTTGGCGGACAACTTCTTCTTATTGGGGCCTCCAACATCTTTTACTTCCTTCCTTTTCTTGGTTTCTCTCAACTTTCCTACCATTACTGCGAGGCATTCATTTGCCTCTAACACTTTCTTTTTCAAAGATGAAAGCACTATGTGTGCTGTTTCTGCGGCATTTTCTGTAACATCTCCTCTGACATCTAGAGGCGCTTCTTCAGTGACATTAGCTGCGGCATTGTTTTCCTTCTCTACTCTTTCCAGATCGATATCCTCGTCTCTGGTCTCTTCTTCCTTGGCCTCTACCAAGTCATCAACTTCTTCTTCTCCTACCACAGCCTCATCTGTGGGTTCAGGAACGACATCTTTCACACCTTCTTCTTCACCCTCTCCTTCTGCAATCCGTTCTAACCCATGACTGACTCGGGTAAAGTCATTCTTTTCCCCTTCAGGATTTATGATATCCTCAACCACCCCTTCTTGAGTGGGGTCCTCATTTTCCAATAGTGACTCTAACATGTCACTATTTCTAGAGGTATCAGAATTCGATACGATGGAAGAATTGATACCTGGAAAACTTGTTGAGACTGGTGCAAGGATGATTTGCATGGAGGTTTCTTGGTTCCCTTGGTTAATGCCAGTCTCTCGCTGAGGGCCTGTAAGTTCCGTTATCGTGAAAGCAGAGCTTCCAGTTCGGGTCCTTTTGGGAATTCGGGAAAAAACGGGTATTTGAACTTCTTCCGGTGGGATTTCTCTCGAGGATCCCTCAGCATTCTTCTATGACTTCATTCCTTTGATTCGTACCCCATGTTTGTTGGTGCTGGGTTTGCTGCTTTTGGGGCTTTTCGCCTCGGTCTTCTTGGTTTTTTGACCATCTGTGGCTTTCTTCGGTGCCAGATTGCTCCTGGTTTTCACCATTTTTGCCGAGAGTGGAAGAGTTTTGTGTAAGAGTTTTGAGAGAAGAGAGCGCAATACTCAAATAGAGGCAGACTAGGTTTTTGAAAAAACAAAATCAAATCTGTGGTAGCCGAGCGTATCTCGCGACCTTTCCTCTTTTATCTGGGCTTTTGGTATACTTGGCCCAATGGCATGTGTTGGGATTTTTTGAACTGGTTCATGAAGAGGTACCAACTAACTCCTCCCAACCGTTTTGGCAACTTTGATTACTTGTTGATGGTGCAGAGACCGAGTGACGTCCTGAGGTACTGGAATCTGCTTGCATCTAATGGCATAATAAAAATGTCAGCAAGTTGCTTCTCTGTATGGATGTGCTCTAGGAAGATCTTCTTGTCTTCGACCAGCTCGCAAATGAAGTGGTGTCTAATGTCAACATGCTTAGTTTTGCAGTGTTGAACCGGATTTTTTGAGATGTTGATTGCACTGACATTATCACAATACAAAGTCATGGCTTCTTGTTTGACATTGTATTCGACTAACATTTGCTTCATCCATAGTAAATGTGTGCAGCTACTCCCAGCAGTGATATACTCAGATTCAGCAGTGGACAAGGCAACACAGTTTTACTTTTTACTGAACCATGATATGAGGTTATTGCCAAGGAAGAAGCAACCTCCAGATGTGCTCTTCCTATCTGTGTGTTTCCAACCCAATCAACATCACAATACCCCACCAAGGTAGAGGATGTGTCGAATGAGTATAGTAAACCCAAGTCTGTAGTCCCAGAGATATATCTAATAATTCTTTTCGCTTGGGACAAATGACTAACCTTAGGATTAGCTTGATATCGTGCACATACTTTTACAGAGTAAGCAATGTCAGGTCGACTGGCAGTAAGGTAGAGAAGACTACCAATAATGTTTCTATATAGGTGTTGGTCGACGGATTCTCCTGGATCATCTTTAGTTAGCTTGATGTGTGTAGCTGCTGGTGTCCGTTTATGTGAAGCTTTCTCTAGCCCAAATTTCTTGACAATATTCTTCGCATATTCGCTTTGAGAGATAAAGATGGTATCTGTTAGTTGTTTGATTTGGAAGCCTAGGAAATAGGTAAACTCTCCCACCATGCTCATCTCGAGTTCTTATAGCATTTGTTGGATAAATTGCTCTACCATCTTTCTTGACATCCCTCTAAAGACAATGTCATCGACATATATTTGGGCTATCATCAAATTTCCGTCCTCATTCTTCACAAATAGAGTCTTGTCGACTCCCCCTCTAGTGTAGCCGCTTTGAATCAGAAATTTTGTGAGCCTTTCATACCAAGCCCTTGGTGCTTGTTTCAATCCATAGAGGGCCTTCTTGAGTTTATACACATGATCAGGGGAGTGAGGATCAACAAATCATTTAGGTTGTGACACATACACTTCTTCGTTGAGATCTCCATTCAGGAATGCACTTTTGACATCCATCTGGTAAAGCTTAATCTGTAGATGACGTGATATCCCTAGTAGGAGTCTGATTGCTTCAAGCCTTGCTACTGGAGCAAAGGTCTCATCGAAGTCTACTCCCTGAATTTGAGTGTACCCTTGAGCTACTAATCTTGCTTTATTGCGAGTGATGTTACCAAGTTCATCGGACTTATTTTCGAAGATCCATTTTGTGCCAATGACATTTCCTTCACTTGGCTTGGGCACTAGTTCCCATACCTGGTTCTTCTCGAATTGAATCAGTTCCTCTTGCATAGCATTGACCCAATACTCATCATTGATGGCTTTGTTGACATTTTTAGGTTCAATTTTTGAAACGAAGCATATATTACCTTTCATCTCGTTGTAGTTCACAGGAGCTTTTGTCCGAGTTCGTATGCCTTCATTTAAATCTCCAATTACTCCAGAGATAGGATGATTAGTCTGGATTCTTCGTTAGGGGTACTTGTTGCTGGCTTTAGGAATTGTCTCATTGTTATTGACACTTGGACTAGCATCATTGTCTTCTGACTTGCTGCTAGCATCTTCACTAGCATCCATAATAGCATCCTTCCTAACATTGTTTGGATAAACTCTTTCTTCGTCTGTCGCATCTTTTGGGGCTTCTTCACAGTCATCATCATCAACAACATTGATTGATTCCATCATAGTCTTGGTTCGTTTGTTGAAGACCCGAAATGCGCGACTATTTCTTGAGTAGCCAAGGAAGATGCCTTCATCACTCTTTGGATCAAGTTTTCGACGAGGTTCTCTATCAGCCAGAATATAACAAATGGATCCAAAGATATGGAAGTACTTAACATTGGGCTTTCTCCCCCTCTATATTTCATAATGAGTTACTGACGTACCTGGTTGGAGAGTGACTCGATTGTGGATATGGCAAGCAGTGTTAAGTGCTTCTGCCCAGAAGTGAGTTGGTATGTCTTTGGCCAGCATCATAACTCTAGCCATCTCCTGTAGAGTCCTGTTTTTGCGTTCAACAATGCCATTCTGTTGGGGAGTGATCGGTGCTGAGAACTCATGGGCTATCCCTCCTTATGAGTTGCAGAATTCTGCAAATTTGCTGTTTTCGAACTCTCGACCATGATCACTGCGAAGAAGAATTATTTTGCCAATTGTCTCCCCTTTTTCTCGTTGGACCTGGATGCATAGGTTCTTGAAGATCGAAAAGGTATCCGATTTGTCACGAGGGAAATCCACCCATGTGTATCGCGAGTAATCATCTACACACACAAAGGCATAGCGTTTTCCTCCAAGACTTTCAACTTGCATTGGCCACATGAGGTCAACGTGCATTAGCTCAAGTACTCGAGAGGTGGTGATATGTTGTAGCTTCTTATGTCACATCTTAGTTTGCTTTCCAATCTGACATTCTCCGCAGATCTTTCCTTCCACGATTTTCAGGTTTGGAATTTCAGTAATGGCCTGTTCTGATATTGCCTTCTGCATATTTCTATGATTTAGATGTCCAAGCTTTCTATGCCAAAGTTTGGTTTCTTCTGCTTTGGAGACAAGACACTTTGCTGCTTCGATGTGTGATTCGGGCGACCAGATGTAACAATTATCCATTGAGCGGATTCCTTGTAGAATAGTGACTTGATCGAAATCTTTTACTATGCAGGCTTCTTTAGTAAATTTTACTTCTGAACCCAGATCACAGATCTGGCTGATGCTAATCAGATTTGCCTTAAGTCCTTCTACAAGTAATGCTTCAGTTAGGCAAGATGCTCCTGGATGCTTGAGTAGTCCTTTTCCAATAATTCGAGCTCGAATCCCATCTCCAAAAGTAACGTAGCAGTTTGTATATAATTTGAGATTGGAAAGAAACTCTGGAGTACCATTCATGTGTCGAGAGCATCCACTATTGAGATACCAGCCTTTGTTGGTTGAAGCACTCAAGGAGGTATATGCAACATTAGCTAGATAGACTAGATTCTTTGGTCTCCATTCAAGGCGGGATGTTTTCTGAAGAGTTGAGAGATGACCTTGATATCTCCTTTGATTTTGTGACAACTGAGCTTGCTTTTTCCCATGGAGTTGAAAGCAGAATGGTCTGATGTGACCCCTTCGACCACAGTAATGACATATCCACTGATATTGATAAGCTGGTTTTCTGGAATATTGATGTCTGCGTGGAGGATGTCTTTTGGTAGTTGATTGACAAGAGCATGTTATAGAAGATGTCATGACATTTGTTGTAGGTCGTCCTGTAGGATATGTTGTGTCATCCTGTAGTTTCTTGTCAACCATGGCTTGTTGTGGGACAAACTTTGTGACTGCTGATGAGGCGATTTTATGTGTGTACCCTAGTCCCGTCATATCTTTGGACTGCTTTCCTACTGATAGGAGTTTGTCAAGGCTTTCTGTCCAAGGATTCATCATCTTTACTGATTTAGTCATAAGACTAATTTCTCCATTAAGTCTGGTGATTTCGCGTTTTAGCTCCACGATCGTCTCTAGGAATCTAGATTTGTCGTTGGTAAGACTGATGATCCGTTCTCCTTGTTGATCAAGGATCAGTGTTTCCTTGACCCATCTGGTATGTAAGCTTTTGTATGCCTCGACTAGTTGCTCTTTAGTCCAATTCTCATTTGGAGTTGGATGGTGGAGATCATCATTGATATTGGTAGAGTTATCTATGTTACATACAGAAGTAGTAGTAGTGAATGCAACAAAGTTGCTTACCTCCTCAGAACCACTATCTTCATTGTCATCATCTGATAGGGTAGCATTATAACCTCGTTTTTGTTGTTTGAGGAAATTTGGACATTCTCTGCGAAGATGACCGAATCCTTCACATTCATGACACTGAGGTCCTTTGTTCTTGTTGTTTTCTTCTCCACTTCTGTTTGGTTTGTCAAGACTTCCTCCTGTTTGAGCTTTTTGTGGAGCTTTGTTTCTGACATTTGTTGCGACATTTCATCCGCCCATTCGACTGAATCTCCTCATGACTTTGTTGTAATTTTTTGTGAGAAGGGCCATTGTAGCATCGATGTCTTTTTCAGAGTCAGAATTCTCAAATTCTGGTTGTTTGTGTGTTGAGCTTTTGAAAGCAACTCCTTTATTCCTTTTTTCGATATTGGGCTCATAGGTCATCAGAGATCCCATCAGTTCATCGAACATTATGATCTTGAGGTTATGTACTTCCTCAATTGCGGTGATCTTCATCTTAAATCGAGGGCTAAGAGCACGGAGGGTTTCTAACCAGTTTTTCATCACACATTGGTTCTCCCAGAGTATAGGATTCATTGGCTAGATCACGAATACGAACATTGAATTCTGCGATTGATTCGTCCTCTTTCATGACAAGGGCTTCGAAGTTGGTTGTCAAGTATTGCAGCTTTTGTTCTCGAACCTTGGTTGTTCCTTCATATGCAACAGCCAGGATATCCCATGCGGTTTTGGCAGTTGTGCATATGTTGATTAGTCTGAATACATTCTTGTCAACACCATTAAAATAGCATTCAGGGCTCGAGAGTTTCCCAATGATTCCTCGTCTTCGTTCTCAGTCTAGTCTTTTTCTGGTTTTGGACCGATAGAGTTACCATCATTGTCCCTGAGTTGTTGGGCATTCCAACCATTGATCACATCCTTCCATGTTTTGTTGTCAATGGACTTCATGAAGGCACACATGCGAGCCTTCCAATAGCCGTAGTTACTTCCATGTAGAACATGTGGTTGATTGATGGATCCTCCTTTTCTGGTATTGTCCATCTTGATCAAAATATTTTAGGAACTCACCTAAAGCTGTAAGTGCCTCCTCTGATACAAATTGAAATTTTGATCAGATAGCCGTGCAAGATGCCACACACAATGTTATGTATGAAGCTATAACACCGTGTATGACTTCTTGTGTAGATAACGCAGGACATTAAATATAAAGCTTAACAAAAAATGAAACAGCAGATTGTTTACCCAGTTCGGTGCAACGTTACCTACGTCTGGGGGCTCTCAGCCTAGTGGAAAGGTTTCACTTATTAGTTATTCGTCAGAACATACAAGTACCTGTGATCATCCCTAGATCTATACTTTATGCTACGTTTTACAGTGCAACCTATCTCAGGGTCTCCCCCTGAATCCAAGACTCCGTCTTGATTCCACTTTTCGAGCAATCGCCTTGCTTTGTCGGTTCAAGTCGTCGTTGAACGTTGTGGTTGCGTGCAGTCTTCACTCACGCGATCAGTAACCCCTCAATCACCTAACTCTCAATAGTTATGGTGATACACAATATCCTTAGCACAATCTACAACCTCTCAGCTCGTAAACCTTCACGTCTAAGAGCTTTGTAAATTATTGCTAGGAAAAAATAAAAGAACCACACGATTGCTAAGGGGGTAGCCTAAGATTTTATAGCAATCGAGCATGAGTACTAACCCTAGTAGGTTTCCTCTTAATCACCGTCTTTCTTCTTTCCAGAATCAGAGACGTTCTGGAATCTCTCATATTTCCTAAACGTATTCGTACTTTCTGCAGAACATGGACTTTCCTGATTTCCGTCGATCTTGATGTTTGCCGAGATGTCGTCAACAATGTCACACAGGATGTCGCATATGATGCTTCGACATTCTTTATGACATTTCCTCTAGTTCCTTAAAAATAAGCCAATCACCAAAAACCGTCGTAGCTACAGGGTCAATTTTGGTTCGGTCAAATCAGATTGGATTCGGGTCAGAACCGACCCAAAAAAATCCAGAATTTTTCAGTAATAATTAATTAAAATTTCAGACCGGTTCGGTTTCAATAAACCAGAGTGTGAACCGATTTAATTCAGAAATTAACCGGTTCAAGAAAACGGTTTCGATAAGCCGTATTTTATGATTTAGATCAAGATAAAATTGGAATTAATATGCTTGCTTGATAACATGCTTGTTTGAAAACATGATTGTTTGATGACACGGTGTTTGCAACATGATTGCTAAGTTAGCTCGAATTTAGAATTTAATTTCGGTTTGAAACCTGCGAGTTGCTTTTGGATTGTAATTTAATTGTGACCTGCGTGTCACAGCATTTATTTTATTTAAATTAAATGTAATTACGAAGTCCCAAGACGAGAAGAACCGAAGAGAAGGACGGTAATCCCGAGGAGGCGTAGAGCCAGTGGGAGTCTAGGAGAATGAGGAAAGACAAGACCTAGTATAGGTTCTAGTTTATTCCAGTAGGGTTAGCGGGCTAGCTATAGCAAATTTACATTTATGTTTACGAATGCATGGTTGAATGTATGATTTAATTTTCATAAGTTCATGTTAATTAGATCATCATCAACATGTGTAAAGATTAATAATAATAAGTTAATCACGCACATGTAAACCGGAATTGAAAGCATCTCTAATTGGATTTGTAGATGATGATTTCAAATTAAGATCAAATAATGATCAGTGATAATGGACATTTAAAAGGCAAGTAATTTCAAGTCAAGCTAGATACCGCCCACTTTTCATCACTTCGATTAGTTCTCAGACTCATGGGTGGATAAGATTAACGTGGATCCATGAGAATGGGTTCTAATAGAAGATGGACTATTTTGCATGGGTACGTGCGCATTAGCGTAGTAACCATACAGATTGGATCATGCGTTGAAAATTGGTTGACTTGGCTGCGATTCTCAGATGATCTGAGCAAGCGTATCAGATATAGGGCAATGCCGTATACATACAATGTATAAGCCCTAGCCAAGAATCATATGGAATTGTGAAAGGACTGGACTGTCCTACTCCAATGTCTAAAACTGGGGCGATGAGATTAACTAACTTCAGTTTTGGGTATGCGGAGATCTTGGTTTAGATTCAGACACAAGAATCAGAAATGTTCATAATCAAGTATCTCTCACTTCAACTTAATTAAGAATCTGATCAAATTTATTTTCATGTATAGATTAATGGCACCGTCGCAACCCAAATCAATACGTTCTGGCAGTGAAGCCTTAAAGTCTCTTCTATCGAGTGACAGGCTGACGGGGACCAACTTCCTGGTTTGGGAGAGGAACCTGAAGCTTGCCCTTCAGTATGACAGACAGGAGTATATCCTTACAGATAAGTCTTTAAAAGAGCCTGCAGATGATGCCAACGAGGCCGATAAGAACGCTTATGACAAGTACATAAGCGATCGACAAGATGTTGGCATCCTCATGGTCGGGTCCATGGAAAATGACACCCAGGACTAGTTCATGCATCTCATGGGCGATCCCCAAGAGATGATGGAGGAAATAAAAATATACTAACAGAAGAATGCTCGTGTCGAAAGATACGACACTCTTAGGGAGTTATTTTACAGTAGGCTGAATACTGGTGAGGCAGTGAACCCACATGTCCTCAAGATGAAGCGGCTCTTTGATCGCTTGGCTTGTTTAGGTCAGAAATTCACAGAGCAGCTGAAATCAGACATTGTCCTGATATCGCTTCCAAAGGTTTATGGAGATGTGATCACAAGTTACAATCTCTATAATATGGAAAAGACTATCAAGAAACTACATGGGATGTTGGTGACAGCAGATAAAAATCTCAAGGACAAGACCTTTCAGGTTCTAATGATCAATAAGGGTGTCAGCTTCAAAAGAGCTGGCAAGTCACCAGGACATTCCAACAAGGGCAAGGCACCAGCAGTGTCAGGTAAGGGTAAGGCACCAATGCACCTAGCTGGGCAGATAAGGGCACCTAGAGGTCCGAGGATCCAAGCGGTTCCTAGAACCGAAGGGAACACTTCAACCTCAGAGGTAGTCTGTCACTACTGCCAGCAGCCAGGTCATTGGAAGAAGGATTGCAGGCAGCACAAGGAATATGTGAAGAGCTTGCAGAAGGGAGGACACCCTTCAGGACCTGGATCAGATATTTACGTCGTTGAGAAGCTTCTTGGGAAAGGCGAGCAGGATCTGAGAGTCGGAGACAACAGTTCGGTGTCAACGACGGCTGTCGGTTCTGTTAGTCTTAGGGTGCCCACAGGGCTTATTTTAGTTTTGGACGATGTATTATGTGTACCTACATTTAGTAGGAATATTATTTCAGTGTCCAGTTTGGACAAACTTGATTTTGTATTTGCCATAGACAATGGCTTATTTACTTTATCAAGAAATAATATCGTTTATGGCACTGCATCTATGGTTGGTGGATTATATATTTTAAATATTGATAACACTAACTACAGCTCAAACTATAACGTAAATAAGAGGTTGAAGTCGAATGACTTAAACCAGACAGTGATGTAGCACTGTCGTATAGGCCACATAGGCGAGAAACGCGTCTCGACACTTCACAAGTGTGGGCTATTAAGCCCGTTTGAATTCACACCAATCGAGAGATGCGAATCTTGCATTATGGGAAAGATGACAAAGGCGCCTTTTGGCGGCTTAGGTGAAAGGGTGAGTGATCTCCTGGGCCTAATACATTCAGACGTATGTGGGCCCATGAGTACACAAGCCAGGAGAGGTTTCAGATACTTCATAACCTTTACCGACGATTTTCAGTAGGTATGTGTATGTCTATTTCATGAGACATAAGTCGGAATCCTTTGATAAATTCAAGGAGTTCCAGAATGAAGTAAAGAACCAGCTTGGTAAAAGTATAAAGGCACTTCGTTCCGATTGAGGTGGCGAGTACTTAGATCAAGAATTTCTCAGTCACCAAAGGGATAACAGTATACTCTCAGAATTAACTCCGCCAGGAACCCCTCAGCAGAATGGTGTTTCCGAACGGAGGAACAGATGCCTGCTTGACATGGTTCGTTCCATGATGAGTCACGCCGACCTTCCAGTATCTTTCTGGGGTCATGCCCTAGAAACCGCAGCATTCATCTTGAATCGAGCACCTACAAAGGCAGTGGAGACCACTCCATTTGAGGTTTGGCAAGGGAAAGCTCCTAAACTGTCTTTCCTCAAGATCTGGGGGTGCGATGTTTACGTCAAGCGGTTGCTTGGTGATAAACTCGAACCCAAGGAAGATAAGTGTGTCTTTGTAGGGTACCCCAAAGGAACCATGGGGTACTACTTCTACAAACCCGAAGAGAACAAAGTCTTTGTTGCTCGAGGTGGGGTTTTCTTGAAAAGAGAATTCTTATCCAAGAATCCTAGTGGGAGTCCTGTGCTTCTTGAAGAAATTCGAGAAGACACGGAACATCCTACAGATGATATAGAGGTACCCGATGAAGTAAATGATCCAAGTGCTATTCCAACAGAAACTCTTGTAGGACCAAGGAGGTCTGAAAGATCTCATCAAAACCCAGTCAGATATGGCTTCTTAGCCACAGAGGGTAATAACTTGATAGTTGTAGATAAGGATGATCCCGCAACAGTTCAACAAGCCTTGGCCAGTCCCAACTCAAAAGAATGGCAGAACGCCATGGATGAGAAAATGAAGTCCATGAAAGACAGTCAGGTCTGGAACTTAGTAGACAGCACACCTGGGACAAAGCTCGTAGGTTGCAAGTGGATATTTAAGTTAAAGACAGATATGGACGGAAAGCCTCAGACTTACAAAGCAAGACTGGTTGCAAAAGGTTATTGTCAAGTCCAAGGCATGGACTATGATGAGACCTTTTCGCCAGTAGCGATTATTAAGTCAATTCGGATGATGTTAGACATTGCAGCATATTTCGATTACGAGATATGGTAAATGGACGTCAAAACCGCATTCCTTAACGGGAATTTGCATGAGGATGTCTATATGACCCAGCCAGAAGGTTTTATCGATCCAGAACATCCCGAAAAAGTGTGTAAGCTGCAACGATCCATTTATGGATTGAAGCAAGCTTCCAGGAGTTGGAACTTACGGTTCGATGAAGCCATAAAAGAGTTCGGGTTTATCAGGAATCTAGATGAACCATGTATCTACAAGAAGAGCAGTGGGAGTAACATAGTGTTCCTGGTGCTGTATGTCGACGACATACTGGTCATGGGAAATAACGTCCCAACCTTGCTTGAGACCAAAGCTTGGTTAGGGAAGTGTTTCTCCATGAAGGACTTAGGAGAGGCCGCTTACATTATGGGGATCAGGATCTATAGAGATCGATCCAAGAGAATTTTAGGCCTAAGTCAGAGCACCTACATAGATAAAGTGTTGAGAAGATTCTCAATGCTTGACTCTAAGAAAGGGAACCTCCCGGTAAGACATGGCATCAAGCTCAACAAGAAACAGTGTCCTAAAACACCTGATGAGCTTAAGAAAATGAATGGAATCCCGTATGTTTCGGCAGTGGGATCCATCATGTATGCCATGGTCTGTACGAGGCATGGCGTATCGTTTGCCCTCAGCTGTGCCAGCAGATTTCAGTCTAACCCAGGCCAAGATCACTGGACTGCAGTCAAGTGTATCCTCAAATATCTGAGGAGAACAAAGGAAGCCTTCTTAGTGTATGGCGGGATAGAAGGAGAACTAAGCGTCACTGGATATGTTGATGCTAGTTTTTAGACAAACCCAGATGACTTTAAGTCTCAAGGTGGGTATGTATTCATGTTGAACGGGGGAGCTTTCAGTTCGAAAAGCTTTAAGGAAGCGACAATAGCCGACTCCACCACGGAGGCGGAATACATAGCTGCGTCAGAAGCAGCTAAAGAGGCGGTGTGGGTCAGGAGCTTCTTGAGTGGATTAGATGTACTGCCGCGAACGTGTGATCCTGTGAACTTATGTTGTGACAACACGGGGGGCCGTACCACTTGCTAAAGAGCCCAGATTTCACAACAGGACCAAGCACGTCGAGAGAAAGTATCACATCATTAGAGAGATGGTTGATAAAGGCGAAGTAGAGATAAGCTACGTTTCAACGCATGATAATCTAGCTGACCCCTTAACTAAGGCACTACCGCAGCCTAAGCATGAGGAGCATGTCAGGGAATAGGTTTAAATTGGAATATCAGTTGGGTCTAGGACAAGTGGGAGACTGTTGGGTTTTTGTGCCCTAGCACAATGTATTTTCAATCTAATCATGTAATAAAGATTATTAGTTGAAATAAAATCGGCATTCATATTACTAAGTGTTGTAGTAATATCTTAAGTATGATTTGATTTGTATCATTGATGTGTCAACACATAATAGTAGATCTACAGATCAGATAAAATCTTACTTAAGATGTCCCCGATCAGAATAGTTTCATAAGAAGCGATCGGTATGAGATTAACTCTAAATGATCACACTCTGCTGATCATGGCCAGAAGGGGGCCAGAGTTAGGTCATAGTATCACCAAACAGGGGTGCATTAGGACGACCCGATCATGAGTATGTTACATAGACACAGTCATGAACACACTCATATGTCGGCACATGAAATCACATCCTGAGAAGGAAGGACCATTGAGGTCACTATGTAATGAGTGACGAGTTTGACTCAGTCTGACGTCTCCTGTAAAAGGGTTACAATAACGACTGTGATTGGCTCGATCACGAGTCACATGAGTTGACTTAATAGATCGCTGAAGGATTTATCACTTATACGGACGTGTGAGTGGATATCAGTTTAGGCCACTTGATGATTACAACTGAAATACAATAGCATGGCCATGCAGTCGATACGTTGTATCAGTTATAATTCAGTTAACTCAGAATCAAGAAACAGGACAATAGAACGAGGATGACTTGTGTATGCCTCGTGGTTGTCACAGATATCAAGAGGATAAAAATCTAGATTCATGTACGACAAGGTTAAATCAAAATCTCGATAATCACAAGCGTTGGGTAATCATGATGTCTTGCTAGAGGCCACTCATGATGGAAAGGGTAAAATGGTAGTTTTACCAGTCCGTCGACGTGTCGTGAGCCTAGAGGGTCACACACTAAAGGCTGAGTAAAACGGATGGAATCATATGGAGGAATCATGAGAGAGACAAAATTCGATTTTGGATTAAATCGGATTAGACAGATTTTGGTTTAGGACTAACCCGGAAATCAAGAACGGTTTAGATGGACCAATTAATAGTAATATAGTTAAATAGATTTAATTAATTTAGCTAAACTGGGCCTAGCCAGAATGGGCTTCTCTACATAATTAATTAAAAGCTTTGGGCTTTAAGCCCATTAAGGCCTTTAATTAATTATTGCCTAAAAAGGGTTATAAAAGGGAAATTTTCAGATCTGAAAATTAAGGGAATTATTTTCCAAAACTCTAGCCGCTCTCCCCTCTCTCTCTCTCTCTTTAAGCCGACCGGCCACCCCCCCCCCCCCCCCCCCCCACTTCCTCCTCTCTCCGTCCGTTTTGCTTGCTTCGATCTTCTAGTAAGGATCGTTGTGAGTATTCCCGGATTGCTCTTCCTGTGTGGAAGATCTTTAGAGGTTACTAAATACTATTTAGTAACAAAGAGATTTTAATCAAAGGTAATATTCAAGTTTTGATTTTAGCCTAAATCTCATGATCAATTCATGATCATGTAAGATCCTTTTTAATTCGGATATTTGAGGTTAATTTCTTGTATGGGCATGAAATTATTTGATTGGAACCCTCAAATAATTCCTTCAGGAACAAGGCCTTCACTTGTCATCTTCTTACTGGTGAGGACATTGAAATTCTGAACCGTAGCCGAGTTAGGAAGTCAAACACAAAGTCTTTAACTTGTGTATCGGCTTCTTGTGGAAACCGTAAGCAAAGTAATAGACAGATAATAATCACGACACCAGAGATGATTACCTAGTTCGGTGACTCCGCACCTACGTCTGGGGGCACTTTGCCAGTGGAAAGGTTTTTCACTATAGGTACTCAATAGTACAACTTCAAGCCCAACTAACTATCACACAAGCTATTGTCCTAAGCTACTATAGATCTCACCGTGAATCACCTCGACCCGGAGCCTCTCCCCCTGTCTTTGAGATTCCCTCAATTCCACCCTTCGAGCAAGTATATGCTCAGTGTCGTTGTCTTCTTAGACGGAGTTGTGAATCTTCAATCACAAACAAAAACCCTAACCGATCCTGAACACTTAGTCCTCGTGACTTAGTGTTTGATCGGAGCAAAGATCCGTTCTAGCGAATATTCATCAGCCTCTCAACACGCCGATGGTGCACGATTAAGAGCTCTGAGAAATCTTGCAATTGTTAGAACAGGACCGGATATTGCTAATGGGAAGCCAAGGGCTTTTTATAGCAGCTCACATTCCTAATCCTTCTTGGATCAGGAACAGGAAAGTCAGGCAAGTTGTTGCCGCCTTCCTTCGTCAGCTGGAAGTCGTCTTGCCTGTTTCTGACTTCCTGAATAAATCAGGCAAGTATAGTTGCCGCCTTAGTTGCCTCTTTTCGCTGACGTGTAACTGCCAGCTGGAAGTCGCTTGACTTGTCGACGTCACTCTCTTGCGCTCCAAGTCTTCGTGGCGCTTTTCTTCTTTTGCTCCAAGCTTTGTCGAAATAGGAAAGCTTCAGACTTTCCTAATCTGCGGCTCGTAACAAGTCGCTCCATATGTCATGTAACATCTTGCTCGACTTCTTACTTTTGCGCTAAAAAATCATGCCAACTATTAAACGTAGCAACAATCTCCCCCTTTGGCAATTTTTTAGGCAAACACCTTTTTGTAAGCCCATCGTCATCTTGTGGCAGTTACGCACAGCAAGTGATTTATCTTGTGGCAGTTACGCACAACAAGTGATGTGACTTCTTTACTCCAAGCAGGCACATCGTCGTCACCTTGAGGCAGTTACGCACACAGCAAGTTTCGTGACTTCCGATGCGACTTCTTGTGCGGCTTCTAGTGTATCTTCTGGAGCAGCTTCTGGAGCGGCTTCAGGAGCTTAACTTCTTAAGTGGCTTTTGGAGCTTAACTTCTTGAGTGGCGACTTCTATGTACATCTTTCGGCGCGACTTCTAGCGTAACTTCTGGCGTAGCTTCTGGCGTTGTATCACATTTATCTCCCCCTGTTTGTCTAATAATATTGCCAAAGGCAATCGCATAACCAAAGTTGACTAAATAGCAGGGTAAAAGAAAACCAGCTCACACCATGAGCAAATAAACGGCTCAAACATGAGCACAAATCCAGCTCAATCAAGAGCAAATATCCCAAAAAAAACAGTCATAATGTGCGGAAAGTAACTCGGACAAACCCCGAGAATTTAATAGTGTGTGTGGGACAAAGTTATCATAGCAAATTTCAGAGAAATATTAAAACGACGTGGAGTCGTTATCATCTTCTTCAGCAGTAGCAGCAGCAGCAGCAGATCGGAGGTCTTCTAGAAGGACTTCACAGGCGACTTTGCGAGTTGAGAGCGTGGCAATTGACTTCTCCAGATCAGTAATCATTTCCACCAATTCTTCCTCCATCCTAGCGCCAATTGGTCCTGAGGGTCGAGAGCTTGATCCAGCTCCTGGGGTTTTGGCCATAGGAAGTCCGAGGTCCTTCAACTGCTTCCCTTCAAAGTTCTTGAGTTTGATGGCTAGGGGCAGTGGCTTCTTACCCGGAATATCCGATTCTCAAACAATGTTAGGACATTGTTGGAGAAGGATACCGGTGATTAGCGAAGGAAACCCGATCGGAAGTTTGATAGCACATGATTTGGCGTGCTTAACTAGATGGTCAATAACGTATGCGCCAAAATCAATAGAAGACTGCGTACCTATTTGGGCGCCAAAATCAATAGAAGACTGCGTACCTATTTGGTAAATGAGTTTTGCCAGCTCGGTTTTGATGCTTGACCCATGCGTAGAGGGTGCTCAATTAGCCAGACCGATGCGGTAGAGAATAGAATATTTTGCTGTGAGCTCGGTTGCCGCAATGGTGTCCTTGACTGGCCAGCCTTTCTTACGTCCTCCAGTTATTTCGACCGCTACCTTGTTTAGTTGCGGGACTTCCGGAGTGACTTCTGGGTCATCTCTGCCAAGGTAGGTGTTGATGGTAGAGGCAGAGATTTCGAAGCATTCTCCCCGAACAAACACCTTTCTGTATTCAGCATCTTCAGGTTCATCGAACTCGCTTGATAGGTTGACAATAAAATCCTTGACCAAAGTTGGGTAGAATGGCCCAATATTTATGACAGTGTTGGTCAGGCCTGCTCTACGTATAAGCTCTACAATCGCATTTATCCCTTGTGCTTCTGTGGAGAGTTCTCTTTCTGGGTAGATCTTCCGTTGATAGACATACTGCCACTTAACGGCATTGTCTACAGAGTGGAAAGAGACGTTGTCTGTAGGTGCCTTTGGTACATACTTGGGAAGTTTTTGCCCTCCTAATGTCTTCTTCACCTGTGGTAGCACAATCAGGGTGTCTTCTTCTTCAGATTCTCCTTCTTCAGGGACAACGGTTACTGCAGTGGTCAATGACTTCTTTCTTGACTTCTTCGGCTGTTTGGACGCCGAAGCTTCTCCTTTTTCTGTTGCTTTTCTCTTTGGGGTCAATCTCTTATGAACTTGAGGTTCTTCTTCTTCATCAACCAACCTTCGTGTTGGTAGCTTCCTTCTCTCAGCCCTTTTGGGCACAACTTCTTCATTTTCCATTGTTTCAATGTCGACACTTTCTTCATTGTTGACAGGTTCCTTTAAAGGTTGAGTGACTTCTGGAATGGCTTCAGGATTTTCATCACGCCCTAAATCACTGTTCGAGGCGACATGGGAACTTCCTTCCTTTTGCAAGTCCTCGTTTAGCGGAGATTTCTCTAGTGCGGGTGTCGACTCAGAGAGGCTAGTTTGGTCCTTGGTGCTAGTGTCGTGGACTTCAGGAACAAGGGTTTCTAAACCCTCTACAGGCAGGCTTTCTTCTATGTTTTCTTTAGAGAGGATAGCAGATTTACCTCGTGTTGGAGTCGGAGTAGAGAGAGAAGCTTCTTCTTCAACGTTCGCCGAACCGGCTAGAGCGTCGTCCTTTTCAACGACGGGGATTGTGTCTTCCGGTGTGATAGATTGAGGCGAACTTGTTACTTCCTGAGGTGCTGCCGAAGTTTTTCCTACCCCTCTTCCTCCTCGAATCCTCACTCCATGCTTGGTCCTTGTCGATTTGGAGGCTGATAATTTCTTGGCAATGACTTTTGCCCTCATTTTTGCTCGAATTACTTTTGAAGCAGATGGTATTCGTCCGCTGCGAGTACCAACCATTTAGCTAGGATTTGTTCTTTGTGGGGAGAAAGCAGATTCTTTGCTGAACTTTTTGATCTGAGAAACCCTAGCAGTTTCAAATGATGGAGGAGGTGCAGAGTCTGTGGGAGTTGAACAGAATGATTTCTGATAGGTGGATAGTCAGATCGTAATCATTCTCAAAATTCAAAAAAGACTAACGGGCTTTTGATAAAAGGATTTGGGCCCGGCTTGATTTTGTGGACCCTGTTTGGTCCTGATCGAGAGGAAGAGTAAAATCAATTAAAAGCTCTTCCTCTTCTTGCTTGACTTCTGGCTATTCTAGACAGCAAATTCCGAGGGTTGACCTCAGACTTTCAAATCTTTTAGCATCTAATGCTTTTGTAAAGATGTCTGCGACTTGTTTCTCAGTGGGTAGGTATTCGAGCTTTATTTTCTTGTCTTCTACAAGCTCTCGAATAAAGTGGTGCCTGATGTCAATATGCTTTGTCTTGCTATGTTGCACTGGGTTCTTCGAGATGTTGATTGCACTGATGTTCTCACAGAACAAAGTCATGACTTCTTGCTTGACTCCATATTCTGCCAACATTTGTGTCATCCAAAGAAGCTGAGTACAGCTACTTCCAGCTGCAATATATTCGGACTCAGTAATAGATAAAGCAATACAATTTTTCTTTTTGTTGAACCATGATACAAGGTTGTTCCCCAGGTAGAAAAAACCTCCAGAGGTGCTTCTTCGATCTGGTGTGCTTCCCGCCCAGTCAGCATCATAATATCCAACCAGAGTAGGAGAGGTATCAAAGGAATATAGTAAACCTAATTCAGAGGTTCCCGAGATGTACCTTATGATCCTCTTTGCATGAGCCAAGTGACTGACTTTTGGATTGACTTGATATCGAGCACAGACTCCCACAGAGTAAGCAATGTCGGGTCGACTTGCTGTTAGATAGAGGAGACTTCCTATTATGCTTCGATAAAGAATTTGATCAACTGGTTCTCCCATCTCGTCCTTTGTGCACTTGTCATGTGTGGCAATAGGAGTCCTCTTGTGCGAAGCCTTTTCTAACCCGAACTTCTTGACAATGTTCTTTGCGTATTTTCTCTAGGAGATAAATATTCCATCTGACATCTGCTTGATCTGGAAGCCTAGGAAATATGTGAGCTCACCGACCATACTCATCTCAAATTCAGACTGCATGTGTTGAACGAAGCGTTTCACCATCTTGTCTGACTTCCCTCCAAACACAATGTCGTCGACATATATTTGAGCAATCATGATGTCCTTTCCTTCCTTCTTCACAAAGAGAGTTTTGTCTACTTCCCCTCGAATATAACCATTCTGTACAAGGAATTGGGTAAGACGTTCATACCATGCTCGTGGAGCTTGTTTGAGACCGTAGAGAGCTTTCTTTAGCTTGTAGACATGGTGCGGAGAGTCATGGTCTTCGAATCCCTTTGGTTGGGCTACATAGACTTCTTCGTTTAGATTTCCATTAAGGAAGACACTCTTTACATCCATATGATAGAGTTTGAAGCGCAGATGACATGCGATGCCAAGAAGAAGTCGTATGGCTTCCAGTCTGGCTACTAGAGCAAAGGTTTCTTCAAAGTCGACTCCTTCGACTTGTGTGTAACCTTGAGCCACTAGTCTCGCTTTGTTTCGAGTGATGTTTCCTTGCTCGTCAGACTTGTTTTTGAATATCCATTTTGTCCCGATGACATTGACATTGTCAGGCTTGGGTACAAGTTCCCAGACTTCATTCCTTGCAAACTGAACCAACTCTTCTTGCATCGCGCAGACCCAGTATTCATCATTGATGGCCTCTTGTATATTCTTTGGCTCAATTTTGGAAATAAAGCACATGTTACCTATCATCTCTTGGTGGTCAAGAGATACCTTTTGTCGAGTCCGAACTCCCTCATTAATGTCTCCAATCACATCCCGGGGTGGATGATACTTCTGAATTCTTCTTGACGGAGCTCTTTGCCTTGTAGGGGTTGCCTCTTCATCCGGGATGAGTTGGCTTTCGTCTTCAGACTCTTTGTTGCGCTCATCGTCCTTGACTTCCGGTCTGACTTCTCTTCTGACATCTGGTCTGACATCTCCTGAGAGATTCAGGACTTCTTCTTCCTCGTCACTTGATTGCTCGTTATTGTCATCATTAATCACGACATTGATGGATTCCATGATAGTCCGGGTGCGTTTGTTGAATACCCGAAACGCCCGACTATTTCTGGAGTATCCGAGGAAGATGCCTTCGTCGCTTTTAGGATCCAACTTGCGTCGAGGGTCCCTATCTGCGAGTATGTAGCAGACCGATCCAAAGACATGGAAGTATTTGACATTCGGCTTTCTCCCCCTCCATATTTCATAAAGAGTGAGCGAAGTCCCAGGGCGAAGAGTCACTCTATTATGAATATGGTATGCCGTATTCAAAGCTTCAGCCCAGAAGTGTTGCGGGATGTCTATGGCTAACATTATAACTCTTGCCATCTCTTGAAGAGTGCGATTCTTTCTTTCAACGATTCCGTTTTGCTGAGGAGTGATGGGAGCAGAAAATTCGTGGGCAATTCCTTCAGCATCACAAAAGTTTGCGAAGCTGATGTTTTCAAACTCCTTTCCATGATCACTCCGAAGTCGGACGACTTTCCCAATGACTTCTCCCTTTTCTCGTTGAACTCTTCGACATAAGGCTTCAAAGACTGAGAAGGTATCTGACTTCTCTCGAATAAAATCTACCCATGTGTACCTCGAGAAGTCGTCTACACATACATATATGTACTTCTTCCCTCCTAGACTTTCTACTTGCATGGGTCCTATAAGGTCAACATGAAGAAGTTCTAGAACACGAGAAGTAGTAAGATGTTGTACCTTCTTGTGTGACGTCTTGACTTGTTTTCCAATCTGGCATTCTCCACAGATTTTTTCTTCAATGATCTTGAGATTGGGAACTCCAATGATCGCCTTTTCAGAAAGAATCTTTTGCATATTCCTCAAATTGATGTGACCAAGTTTTTGATGCCATAGTTTTGTCTCTTGAGCTTTGGATAAAAGGCACTTGGTTGGCAAGGTACTGACTGTTGGAGACCATGGATAGCAGTTGTCAAGGGACCTATGGCCTATCATGACTTCCTTCTGTTGTTCGTCTTTGACCGAGCACTTGTCACGAGTGAAGTGGACATCCATATTTAAATCACATATCTGGCTTATACTGATGAGGTTTGCTGTGAGGCCTTCTACTAGCAGAGCTTCTTTCAGACATGGAGAGTTGGGAAGATTGAGTTTTCCTTTCCCGAGCACTCTAGCTTTTACTCCATCTCCAAAAGTAACGAAGCTATTTGTGCATGGTGTTAGAGTGACCAAGAAAGAGCTATTACCCGTCATATGTCGAGAGGATCCACTATTGAAGTACCAATCGTTGCTGGTTGAGGCCTTTAAAGCGGTGTACGCGATGTTAGCTCGATAGTTGACCTCTTTGACTCGCCATTCCTTCCGAGGTTGGCTTTTCTTGACGGTGGTCCTTTTCTTGACCGAGCTCTTCCCATATAGCCGATAGCAGAAGGGTCGAATATGTCCTCTTCGTCCACTGTGATGACAAACCCAGTTATGTCTTTCGTTCTGGGTTTTTGACGCGGCCAGGGTAGAAGGCTTTTTGGTCGCTTGGTCAGCCGTGAAGTTAGGAGACTTTTGGCGAGACTTCTGGGAGACAGACTTCTGAGGAACGAAGATGGTGTGCGATGATGAGGCTTCTTTCGAATATCCAAGACCTTCCATATTCCTTGATGGTTTCCCGATCGAAAGTATTTGGTCCAAAGTGTCAGTACTTGGATTCATCATCTTTACAGACTTGGTGACCTGCTCTAACTCGCCTTTTAGTCAAGCAACTTCCTTTTTGAGATCAATAGTCGTCTCAAGAAGTCTTGACTTGTCTTCATTAAGAGTAAGAATGAGAGCGTTCTGTTTTTCGATTACCTGAGAGTCTTCAAGCCACTTGACATACCATTCGTTGTAAGCGTTGTTGAGAGTCTCATCGGATAGCTCATCATCAGAGTCATACTTCTTTGAGCTTTCAGCTGGTTGATCTATTGTGAAGGAAGTGAAAGCCACATAGTTACTTGTATGCTCAAGGTCACTGTCTTCCTCATCTTCATCGTCAGTTAGAGAGGCAATGAATCCCTTCTTATGTTTCTTTAAGAAGTTGGGACATTCTCTCTGCATATGTCCATACCCCTCACTCAAAGCACTGTGCTCCTTTACCTGATCGTTCTCCTCGTCCTCCATCGTTAACTGTGTTGTCGAGCTTCTGAAACTTGTGCTGTGGCTTGTCTCTGACTTCTCGGGTGACTTTTCTTCCTGTCATCTGGCCAAATCTTTTCATGACTCTGTTATAGTTTTTGGCCAGCATGGCGATAGTTTCCTCGATGTCACTATCCGACTCAGAGTGTGATGAGTTCTTCTGATTAGAACTTTTGAAAGCCACACCTTTATGTTTCTTCTCAATAGGAGGTAGGGAGAGCTCGAAAGTCATTAGTGAGCCCATGAGTTCATCAAACTTCAGTGTCTTCAAGTCATGGACTTCTTCGATGGCGGTGATCTTCATCTTGAATCTGGGACTTAGGGCTCTCAGTGTCTTTCTGACCAAATCTTCATTGGTCATAGGCTTGCCAAGTGAATATGATTCATTGGCCAGATCCTTGATGCGCACATTAAATTCCGCAATAGTCTCGTCGTCATTCATGGTCAGAGCCTCAAAGTTAGTCGTGAGGTACTGTAACTTCTGCTCTTTGACTTTTGAAGTAACCTCGTAAGCAACCGCAAGTGTGTCCCAGGCAATTTTGGCACTTGTGCATGTGTTGATGAGTCGAAACACATTCTTGTCTACTCCATTAAAGATAGCATTGAGTGCACGAGAATTACCTAGGGCGGCTTCATCTTCTTCCATGCTCCACTCCTTTTCTGGTTTGATGCTGGTTTGATTTCCATGAGCATCAGCATAGTAAGGTTCCTCCCATCAATTGATGATAGACTTCCAGGTTTTGCTGTCGAGGGACTTCAGGAAAGCATACATCCGTGCTTTCCAATATCCATAGTTTGTTCCGTCGAGTACCGGCGGACGATTGACAGATCCTCCTTCCTTTGAATCCATATTAGCTACTCAGAATTTTACAGGAAAATCACCTAAGAGATTAAGGTGCCTCCTCTGATACCAATTGAAATTCTGAACCGTAGCCGAGTCAGGAAGTCAAACACAAAGTCTTTAACTTGTGTATCGACTTCTTGTGGAAACCGTAAGCAAAGTAATAGACAAATAATAATCACGACACCAGAGATGGTTACCCAGTTCGGTGACTCCGCGCATACATCTGGGGGCACTTTGCCAGTGGAAAGGTTTTTCACTATAGGTAGTCAATAGTACAACTTCAAACCCAACTAGCTATCACACAAGCTATTGTCCTAAGCTACTATAGATCTCACCGTGAATCACCTCGGCCTGGAGCCTCTCCCCCTGTCTTTGAAATTCCCTCAATTCCACCCTTCGAGCAAGCCTATGCTCGGTGTCGTTGTCTTCTTGGACGGAGTTGTGAATCTTCAATCACAAAAAAACCCTAACCGATCCTGAACATTTAGTCCTCGTGACTTAGTGTTTGATCGGAGCAAAGATCCGTTCTAGCGAATATTCATCAGCCTCTCAACACGCCGATGGTGCACGATTAAGAGCTCTGAGAAATCTTGCAATTGTTAGAACAGGAACGGATACTGCTAATGGGAAGCCAAGGGCTTTTTATAGCAGCTCACATTCCTAATCCTTCTTGGATCAGGAACAGGAAAGTCAGGCAAGTTGTTGCCGCCTTCCTTCGTCAGCTGGAAGTCGTCTTGCCTGTTTCTGACTTCCTGAATAAATCAGGCAAGTATAGTTGCCGCCTTAGTTGCCTCTTTTCGCTGACGTGTAACTGCCAGCTGGAAGTCGCTTGACTTGTCGACGTCACTCTCTTGCGCTCCAAGTTTTCGTGGCGCCTGTCTTCTTTTGCTCCAAGCTTTGTCGAAATAGGAAAGCTTCAGACTTTCCTAATCTGCGGCTCGTAACAAGTTGCTCCATATGTCATGTAACATGTTGCTCGACTTCTTACTTTTGAGCTAAAAAATCATGCCAACTATTAAACGTAGCAACAGACATTTATACTAGAAAGACAGGCAATTTATTCTTGAAACTTCTTTAGGACATGTTCTTGAATTGTTTTCCCACTCTTGGAGCTGCCTAGTGCACTTGATGTTCCAGTAGAAGGCCTGACAAGATCTCGAGCATGTTTTCCTTCGAAGAGCTTGTGACTTATGTTAAGCACTTCATGACGCTTCCCTTCCACATATGAACTTCGCAGAATATTGGGGTTTTGGTGTAGGAGAATCCCGGCAATGAGCATGGGAAAGCCAATGGGCAACTTCACATCATAGGACTTTGCATGTCTGGCTAGGTGATCAAGAACAAATGTAGCAAAGTCAATAGAGGAATGTGAACCTATTTGTAGATGACATGAGCCAAGTCTGAAGTGATGCTCGATCCATGTGTAGAGGGAGCCCAGTTAGCAATTCCAATCCTGTACAACACTAAGTACTTGGCCGAGAGCTCGGATGATGCCAATTTTCCTTTTGAGGGCCACTCCATCCTGACATTCCCAGAGATTTCCTTTGCTATTATGTGCATTGAAGGAACATGATCAGCAGAGGTTACTCTCTCTACTCCTAGGTAAGCACATATGGCATCAATCGAGACATCAAAACAATGTCCCCGGACATAAACTGTCCTAACTTCTAGATCTTCAGGGTCGTCAAAAGATGGGAACATGTTTACTATGAACTCTTTAACTAGTCTGGGATAGAAAGTACCAAGATCGGTGACAGTTTTGAGTAGGCCTGCGTCTCTGAGCAACTCCATGATGACTTCAAACTTATGGGCTTCCTCAGACAATTCTCTCTCAGGGAAAAGAACTCGGTGATGTACATACCTCCACTTAAGGACCCCATCTTCTTTATTGAAGGATAGATTGTCGAGCGGAGCTGCTGGAATATTCTTTGGAACTTTCTGTCCTCCAACTGACTCTTTGCTTCCAATTGCAGGTGGCACCACAGGTTCATCACCAGCTGATTATGGCTCATCAACCATTGGATCAAAAACAGGTGGCTTCCCTTTGCTCTTGCTAGAGATAACTTTGGACTTCTTCTTTCTGCCAGCAACGTCTAGTGAAACTTCAGGGATAACTTCTTCCTCCTCAGTGGAGGTTGCTTCATATACCAGCTGTCTTTTTGGCTTCTTTCTCTTTTTCTTGTCTGTCTTTCCTTTCTTGTGTTTCTTATTTTTCCTTCATAGGAACATCGGGTTCCCTTTCTTCCACACTTTTTCGATTTTTTCCCTTACAAGGGGCATCAACTTCTTCAGTAACCCTCGTCACCTTCTTCTTCATCTTCATTTTCTTCTTTTCTTGATACTAAAATAGCAATACAAACATCTTCCTCACTTAGGAGTCCTTCCTCAACGATACTGTCTTTTTCACGCACATCAGGTCCTTCTGCTGGTAGTCGAATAGTTAGGGCTGGTGGTTGAGCAATTGTCATGTCAAATAGTGACAAAATAAAGATGTTCTGAATTTAAACTTATGTAGGCCTGGGTTAGTTGATGGGCCCGGATTCGATTTTGCGGACCCATTATGGTCTAGAAAAGGGAGAAAACGAATTTGCAAAGTTCCCTTTCCTTTGCTTTGTGATTAATGGTCAAAATAACAGAGTACAAGGAAGGACCTGAGACTCTTAAAACGGTTTTGCATCCAATGCCTTTGTAAAAATATCAGCAAGTTGTTTTTCAGTGGGGAGATACTCCAGCTTAATCTTCGTATCTTCTAATAGTTCTCGAATAAAGTGGTGCCTGATATCGATGTGTTAGTCTTACTATGTTGAACCAGATTTTTCTAGATGTTGATGGCACTAATGTTGTCACAGAAAACTGTCATGACATCTTGCTTGACACAATACTCAGCAAGCATTTGTTTCATCCATAAGAGCTGAGTACAACTACTTTCAACTGCAATGTACTCGGATTCAGCTGTGGATAGGGCAATATAGATTTGGTTCTTGCTGAATTATGAAATCAGATTACTGCCACGATAGAAACAACCACCAGAGGTGCTTCTTCTATCAGCAACGCTCCCTGCCCAGTCAGCACCATAGTACCCAACGTGAGTAGACGAGGTATCAAAAGAGTATAGAAGACCTAATTCAATAGTTCCTGATATGTACCTCATAATTCGCTTGACTTGAGTTAGGTCACAAAACGCATTTTTATCTGAGAGAACATGGTGTGTTGCTCCAGTTGTTGGGAACGAGGTTCCATAAATCATGCATCGGAAGCCAAAATTAACCTCGTTCCTTTCATGCGATCTAGCAATTTACCAGATTGGGATTAATTGGGATTATACCTGTATGGATTTAATTAGTAACAGAGATGTTACCCGTCCTCTACCAGAGTCCATACAGATGTGCCTTGCTTCGAAGCCGAGAAGAATTGAGCCTGCTCGAACCTATTCTCCTCTGTGAGTTTCTGGTGATGAAAAGAAAAGGCCGGAGAGTTTTTTTTTCATAAAAAAAACATTCGTCTGCTTTTCTAAAAATGAAGCAGGCTTTATATCTGCTTCAGGATATTGCATATAATTGCGGAAATCGTTTCCGCAAATACATCGCACGTCGACCTGTCACGGGGCCATGGCCAATCTTTGCCGCATCGTGGCCCTGCTATGACCCATGGCCATTTACTTGGTTCCACCACGGACCCGTGGCCAATAACTTGGTCACGACCCCGTGGTTCACCTAGCCACGGTCTTTCCATACCTACCACGGCCCGACCATGGTTTCCGCCACAAACTCGTGGCCAATTCCACGGTCTGTGGCCCTATCCTTTCACCTTCTTCTCCCACTAGCTTTGGGTCGCATCCTTTGTGTGTAACCCTGTAGGCTCATGACTCAGTTGGCAGATTGGCGTGAAACCCCGTTTCACCCAATCCATCATAAGTGGCCTCTAGCAAGACTTTATGATTACCCAATTACCATGATGATCGACTGATCCGACTTGACCTCATGACGTCTATATCAGTATCCATTTGTCACTAGATATCCAGATTGATCATAAGGCATAGAGTCGTCATCCTATTTTAATCAATCATTGTTTCTTGATCTAGAGATGACTGAGAATTATACCCCGAATCAGTAGCATGTCCATGCGTTTCCCCTCAGTCATTCTCATAAAGTGGCCCAAACAAATATCGTTCTCATACCGCAATATGAGGGACAAATCCTTTAGCCATCATTTGTATCACTCATACAGCCCGTTCCCAAGCCAATCAAATCCATTATGGCTACCCTGTTACATGCAAAATTAGGAGGATGTCAAACTTGGGTATTGACTGCATATTAATCACAAATAGTCCTCGATGGTAAGGATACAATGATATACTACGCCAAATTAGTATGCTCATGACTGGATCTATGCGACGTACTCATATCGGGCCGTCCAATATCATTTCCCAGATGATATCTATGATCTAACTTCGGTAATCTCATTACCAATGATCAGTAGAGCGTGATCATAAAGAGTCATCCTCATACTGGTCAATTCTGATGAAGCTTAACTGACCAGAGACCCGTTGAATGTGAACCGTAGAGATCTATAGTTCTACTATTAATGATGACACACTCAATGATACAGATCAATTCACATTCAACTTATTACTACAACACATTAGTAATAAAATGTCGATTTTATTTCATTGGAAATTTGATGATACAGTAATTACATTCATAACTTTGTATTGGACTAGGGTACAAATCATATACCAGTGTCTAGCCACCATTTTTTGTGGTTTGAGTCCACCAAGTTTACTTATGAGATTACGACAACAAGATTCTCATTTGTGTCCATTGCATTGATCTCTTACCTCCTTTTCTTTGGAAGCCTACATTCAGTTGACTTGTGACCAAACTTGTCACAGTTGAAATATTTTCCCAAAAACTTGGATTGTGGAATCTTCTTGAACCCTCCTCCCTTTGGCCCAAGTTTGTTCTTTTCGGCCTTGTATCTCTTAAAGCTTTGACCATGCTCCACAAGATTTTCCTTAGTATCAAACCTTTTCTCGATTTTTCTATTATCCTCTTCGATACGAAGACGAACAATTAAATCTTCAAGACTTATCTCCTTTCGTTTGTGCTTGAGATAGTTCTTGAAATCTTTCCATTCATGTGGCAATTTTCCAACTACGGAGGCAACCTGAAAAGACTCAAAGTGGTGAAGTAGAGAATCATCTTTTGTTGCCACCTCTTGAAGTTCAAGCCATCAAAATTCTCAGGCCATTCAACATGACTTACTGGAACCGACACATGTGTCATTGTGGTTGACACTCGTGCCACAAGACTACTTAGGACTTGACCCGAAGGTACGATACCGACCGCAACCACGTTTTCATATTGGCCTAAAGGCACATGTATCTCCCCGATATTAATCATATCGAGGTTTGTGGGAAGAGTTCCATCATTTTCATTGACATCGTTCAAGTTTTGGTTTTCCATTTTTCTACAAAAGAAACCAATTAGTTGTTAGGTTTGTGCCCCAGTCCAAAATAATTCCTCAATCTATATTGTAACGGACATCATTATTCTACATAATAAAAGGCATAATATTACTAACGTGTTGTATTAATATATCTAATGTGATTTGATCTATGTCATAATGTGTGTAATCACTTATAGTAGAACTATAGATCAGAAAGAGTTGCATTCGATAGAGTCCCTGATCAGCTAAGCTTCTTCTGAAGCGATCAGTATGAGACTAACTCCTTGTGATCACGCTCTACTGATCATGGCAAAGATATGCCGGAGTTATATCATAGATATCATCAGGTCGATGATATCGGACAACCCGATTGTGAGTATGCTGCATAGATCCAGTCATGAGATACTCACATATCGTAACTTGTCATTATATCCTAAGACCAAGGAGTCTTTGTGTACACTATGTAACAAATACCTAAGTTTGATCTAGTCTAACGTTATCTGTAAAAGGGTAGCTATAACGGCTTCGATTGGCTTTGGCATTTATTGCACTAGTGAACTCGAAAGGCGTCTGAGGGATTTATCACTCATACTTCGGTATGAGAAAGATATCCGTTTAGGCCACTTGATGAATATGAATGAAGAAATAGCATGGCCATGCAGGTGATACCTTAGTATCAGTTTTCAGTCATCTCAGATATCAAGAAACAGTGATTGATAAATTAGGATGACCGTTCTATGCCTATTGATCAATCTGGATATCGGTTTGATAAAAGGACAGTGACATGTACGATAACAGGTTAAGTCGAATAATCGATAATCACGAATATGTGATAATCATAATGTCTTGCTAGAGGCCACTTATGATGGAAAGGGTAAAATGGTAATTTTACAAGTCTGCCAATTATTCGTGAGCCTAGAGGGTCACACGCATTAAGCACAATACATGACAATAATTATGGATGAGAGTTGAGAACAATTCGGTAGTTTTCTGGCCTAAGGTTTTAACCAGACGGTTGAAGAAATCAATTCGAGGAAATTGAGCCGTTTTGACTAAACCGAAATTAGAACTCAAGTTAATGGGTTTAATTTGGGTTTTAGTTAAATGGGCTTAAAGCCCATTTAGGGTTTAAGATAAGAGAGGGGTTAAATGCAAATAAGAAGGATTAAAAGGATGGATAATGCAATTTTTATTTTGAAATTCAATTTAGTTTCAAATTAAAAATCACATAATCCATTATTATCTTATCCTTGGAATTTTTCAGCAACCAACTCCCCTCTCTCTCTCCCTCAATTGCCGAAAACACTCTCCTCTCTCTACCTCCATTATTGCTCAAGTTTTCTTTCAATTTGCTAGCAAAAAGATAGAGAGAAAAACCATTTCGGTTGTGTGCTTGTGTGGACTTGATAGAGAGGACACTACGCTTGTGTTCTTGTCAATTACAAGAGGTAAACACCAGATTTTAATTATGTTTATAACATGTTCTAATAGCATTAAGATCAAGTTTTATCGATCACCACGGTTACATATTGTCCGCTGCATGATTTTCAATCTTTGGAACCCGTGGTGATCTCTTTCATTAGTTAGTACATTAATATAGAGAAAAGATTTGAAAACCCTTTGAAATTTCGCAACCCGTTAAATATAATTTTTTTTTAAAAATATGCTTTAAGGTTGTTGGGAATATATGATAAAATAATCAAAAATTAGCGAATATTTAAAATAAAATTTATAAATTATAACTCAATCTTTTCCCGAATACAAAGTTCAACACCGTAAAGAAAAAGTCGATGCGTGTTGGACACTTTTCTTAAAGTGTATTCACTCTCCCTCGGGTGTTGGATTCAGCGAGCGTACACCTCACAGGATACAACGACTCCGAACTAGAACATCACACCAAATGAGAGAAAGATCATCTATTTATAGTCTCATCTCTTCCACCTCTAGAATACTAAAAATGAATGCAAAATTTAAAGATGAACAATGAAAGGTTGTAACATCAACCATGATCTTGTAACAATACATTCAAGAGAACGAAAGTGCATTACAGCGCATTAAATTTTGGAATACAAAGACAATTTTATCCAATGTAGGATTAATATAATTTTTTTAGTCATATAATATACAATAGTATCCTGAGAGGTGTACGCTCGTTGATTACAACACCGAATACACTTTTAAGAAAAGTGTCCAACACACCTCGACTTGTATCCCGAGTTTGTACCTATTCGTTTGTAACTTTTTATGTATTGTTGTCATGTTCTTAATTCATTCATATTTATAATTTATTCAAGTTACCCAACTTGTTAATATTATTGGACAAATACCAATCAAAACCACTTGTGATACGGTAAACTAAGAGCTAATTCCCTTGTTGAATTCATGGAATAAATTTTTGAGGTTAAAGCACATCATTTGTATTAATAAATTTTATTGAGTTCAAATTACTTAATTAAGTTCAAATACGTACACCGAAGTTTCATATATTTTATTTGTTCAATTTTAGACCTCTATTCCATTATTACAATGATTGAAGTTGATTTTTAATTTGCACGGTAAGTACAACAATGATTTTTCCCTCAGTGATTTCAAGATAATGTAAGTATGGATTTGATATAAATCTTGTTGGGTCATGAACTTTTCATTCTAGATGGCACCTATTTTGGGCTTCCTAGGTCAACTACGAACTATTGGAGTTGGATCAAAGTCATAGCCCATAACTATAAATGGTCAACTTAATAAATGAAGCCCAATTGCATTTTAAATTGACAAGCCCACTAACATGCCTGCAGGTACAGAGTCTACAAACAATATTAGACTGTTCAAATTAAGATATAGTGGTGAAAGTTGAACTCTTTTGTCTCTTTGCCAATTATGGGATCCTCATATTAAGACATATAGTGACTCACTATACCTTTCCAAATAGAAAATAGCAATAGTATATGGCAACTGTATGGTGAGAGTCACTATATGATCTTAAAAGATGTCATCAGGTCATAACTTGATAAGTAATTTGAATTTCCATTTACTAATTTTAGTCAGATGAAATATGAAGTCAAGCAAAAGTGCTCCTGCCACTGCATGCACAACAACTACTTTGTACTGTTTGTAATCAATTGTTTTGGTATACATAGCGGTTGTTATTACATATATGTATATGTGTTGCAGTTGCAGAAGAGACTAGTGTAGTGTAGTGGCTATCTCTTGTGCAACAAACCAAACAACACTGTTGTGTTGTCTCTTTGAATATACATATAATCATCAGTCTGCTTCTTGTTCTTGTTCTTATTCTGCTTCTTCTTGTTCTTGTGGGTAGGATTAGATATCATTAAATGCCAGCATATATAACGACATGTATATTGCAACTTGAAATAGGAAATGAAGAGCCTATGTTTAGGTTCTCAACTAGTCCATCATAATTATGCCACTTCTGATACCATATTAATATTGTTCAGGGTCATTTCCAGATCTGGCTCTGATTGTCATCTGTCAAACGTGTCTTGGATTTTCCTTTCACATGCATTTATTTATTTTTCTCTCATCTCGAAGACACAGAGTTGTGATTGCATCGCCGGTCCCTCTATTTGTAAGTATATATGCGATGCAGGCTGTAGGGTAGCTCTTAAGGTCGGTGGGGCATTAAGGCTGATTTTTCAAACAGAGCATTTTTGAAGTGAATTGTTTTTTAAAAATTCTTAGGTGATTTGTACTTAACCTATATTTATAATCTTCTTGCATCTTCCAAGTGCCCACGATCCACACCGATGAATCCATCATTCCATTTATATTCTTTTTCTTTTTCTCAATTTCTAATTTTAGGGATAAAATATCATTTTGGAAGAATTAAATAAGAATAGCAACGGAGCGAGTTTGGAGCGGATTTGACAATTCCCATTTCCATCGCCGTTAGAAACGGATCGGGAATTCTCCGTTTCTAACGGAGACTAGGATTTCACGTCGGGTTCGGGGATTCCCCATTTACTATTTCCAACCAAAAAAAGTTATAACATATTTATTTTTTAAATAAAATTTGTATTAAAAATTATTATTTTAACAAACATATATACTTAAATGTCATGTGACTTACACATGGCCCTGCCCTTGGTGCGTTTTTAAGGAAGTGTGAGACTTAAACTATGGCAACTCTATGATATAAAAAATGTATCATGTATAAAAAAACAAACAACCCTGTCTAATAAAATTGTCATTTTAATTGTGGAACTCGACTTGATGTGTATGTCTCATTTTGCATGTTGTTTGAGAAGGTTAATCTAGATTTATGTTGGTTGGTCTCAACTATCTATGACCCCTCTCTACAATAATTTAGTTGTATTATATCCTTTGTGTCGAGAAATAGTCTACATGTATATTACTCACGTGGGAGAGAGTGAGTTGAAGATAACTCACATGTCTAATACACTGACCATTAAACACGAAATAGCAATTGAGAATATTTACATCTCACTTAATTACATCTCGATTGATTATGACTTAATGACTATCAACTTTTTATTTAAAAATAACCAAAATATCTTTGTCTAAGACACTCATGATTAAAAATTTAAAACTTATTTTGATCATTTCACAACAAATTTATGATGTGAAACTAAACTAAGAATATAAGACCACGTTATAAGTTGGTGACATGGGCAAGCTTTGGTTGGTTTGTTAGTAGAGAGGGCTGAAATGTATTGATTAGAGTGGATGGAGGAAGTCAAATTTACCAGAAGGATAAGTGATTGACAGTCGATCGGGGCCATGGCGAGCTGTATGCTGTACGGACAATCAATTCAAACAAAGAAGAGAAGAGATGAGAAGAGGTCATCGTCTTTAATTTGGCTTTCATAACTGTATGTATAGATTAACATGTATATGATTCTATTTCTATCTTGAAGTTGATGCTGCTGCATCGAGCACAGATAAGACCATCCATCTCACTGATATTTGATTTCATGTAAAGATGTTACAATAAAACAAATCAAAATCAACTCATGACTTGTTGTAATTTTTCTGACAGGTTAGAGTTCAAATTTATGATCTATAAATTAAATATATGTATTTAAAGTTTAAATATATCAATGTAACGTTTAAATTTGGACAATTCATAAATATATGGATTTAGAATTTCAACTTTCTCTTAATAATGGTTAATAAATATATTAATTTAATGTCAAATCAATATCAAGCTAGTCCATTAATCATCTTGGACACAAGACTAATTTGAATCTTACAAATTTAATTCAAACTTAATGATCGAGTATATGTGAGTAGATTATACATTTCCGAACTCGCTACCCCAAGGACGTGTAGATGGCCGAGTCCCCACCCAGCCCAAGCTCTCAATCATTTAAATAATTCAATGTAGCATATTGGATCAATTTATTTGTCTTAATTTGTTAGCTCAAAAGTGTTAAGTTATACAGACCCAGACAGTCTATCTCCCACTTAGGTTACAAATTTTGATGACTTCATGAGGTGCCCACAAAATTACTAATAATGTTTATGATACAACTACTTTAGTTAATAATAGACAATAACACCATAAACCACACAAAAATTGAAAAAATCTGTAGTATTAATGTCTATCAAATTTGGTTCATTTAATTAACTAGAAGGGGTTGCTTACAGATTCAAATTCAATTCGATTGAGATTGTATTTGAGTTTGAATGGGATGATTAACCATTAAAATTTAAATTAAGGTAAATTTCACATGACCCCCTAATTATAAACATGCTCCTCTTAATTACAAAATCAATCTGTGAGGTGTATTAACTATCCAAAAATCTCACTTTACTTTTATTTGTTGACTTCTTTCTAAAATTCTGTTAAGTTTTTTGTGAAATGACGAAAATACCATTTTATCTGAAAAATAAAAATAAATAAATAAAAATAATTTTGATTTTTTTTTCTAATTTTCTCGTTTTACAAAATAAAGAATAAAATTTTGTTAATAGTAAAAATAATTTTATAAAACCTTTTTATATAAAAAAATTTTTAAAATAAAAATTTATTTTTAAACATCGTTTTTATTTTTATTAATTTTTATAAATATATTTTTTAAATAAAATAAAAGAAAATAGAAAAAAAAGTTCAAAATCATTTTCATTTATTTATTTTAATTTTTCAGAAACAAGGATATTTTTGACATTTCACAAAAAAACTTAACAGAATTTTGAAAAAAGTTAACAAAAAAAGATAAAGTGGAATTTTTGGATGGTTAAGACACCTCACAGATTGACTTTGTAATTAAGGGGATATGTAAGACACGCACATAGTTAAAAAGGATCATGCAAAATTTACCCTTTAAATTATGTACGAGAGTTTCTTGATTCTCTATAAATATAGACTCTTATATTCTCAATACAAAATCAAGTTAATAATAATTTTCTATTTTTCCGAGTTAAGAATTAATACACTTTGAAAAGTTTTTGTGTGACCGTAAATTTCTTCACACATTTTTAGTTGGATCGAACATTCGATCTCACCATAAATAATGTGGATGTCCAACCGATTAAATGTCTACCGAAAACAAGTATTTAGATGTTTTTTAATTTGCACATGAAAATGTCTAGTAAAAACTAAGTATATTTGAAAAGTAGTATTTTACGCGTTGAACTGACATATCCTATAAATTTGTAATGCTAGCCCAACATTGCATTTTGATTTCGTTAGAAAATGGCATTGCATTTCCATTTTGATGATGTGGTAACAAGATTGAGTGGTTCAAGGTGTGAAATGATGGATGCATAAACCTGCAGAATCTTTCTCTTCCCTTCAAAATGTGGGTTGGAGTTGCAGAGAGACGTGGAATAGTTGTGTGGTTGGGAGACAGCAAGAAAGAGATATATAGAGATGTCAATAATTAAAACATAAAAGTCACTCTCAAATTCAATCTCTTACACACAAGATATGACTTATATATGTCAGTCACCTTGCAGGCTCCAGCTGCCGCCTTATTGCATCACCTTCCTTATGTATTTAATGTTCAATTATCAAAATACTTATACCCACATCAATGTGGTAAATCTCCATTTCCGTAAGAAAAATAAGGAAGTTACTGGGGATGGTAATAATTGAAGAAGAAGAAAAAAGAGGGTCCCATTGGGAACAGAGGGAGGTGGAAACTGCAAGTAAATGGAAATGGACCCAAATAGATACATGAGAGATAGTGCAGTGCAGTGCAGTGCAGGGGCTATGATTGTTGTCCCAATCCCAATCCCTTTGACCACTGCTACTTGTTCCCATCTCTCCCTTGACCCCTACATCTCTGCCCTACTGCTCCCTCTCTAGGTCATACCTCATTTTACCTCTCAACATTTCCTACCCGTTTCACCATTTCTCTTTGCATTCAAAACCTGTTGGAAATAATGATTATTTAGATTGTTTGCATTGGTTAATTGTATTGTAATTATTAGTCAGCAATCAATTTATGAATGATGGGAACAATATTACAAGCTGACGAGGGGCGAGTATTCCAAGATTTTATGAGCGGATTAGAGACGAATAAATAGAAAAATGAATGTGAGAAATCGACTGAAAAAGCTCAAATGAACATCTCAACTTTAAATTAGTTCAACTTTTGCATGCAAGTTCAGAATCAAGCCCGTAAGGACCCGGACGAAGCTATTTCAAATATAATGAGTTTGAAATCGTGGAAATAACTTTTAAGAGCACAAACAACTCTTTGAAATTTAGGGTTTAATTAATTACGAATTTTAAATATATATTTACTATATCCTACTCTAATTAGGTTTTAGTGTTAATTAGACTTTGGTGTTAATCTTATTTTTGGATTATGTTTTGGGTTATTTAAAGTTTTTCTTTTGATTTAGATTTACGTTAAGCTAGTACTATATAAGGAGTCTTTTGCCATCATTGTAAGAACAACTTTTATTATGTTCGGGCCATCTTCCTCAAGGGAGCCAGATTTCCCTCCGGAAGAGTTTGAGCAAGACAACGTGATGCATACTTGGAAGGTCAAAAACACCAAGGCGATAAATGCAGATGGCTCTGTACTCAAGCTCAGTGCAGCAGAAGCAACACTCAATTGGCAGACAGAGAATGCTATGGCCCAAAATCGCTACCTAAAAAGGATTGACAAAAAGGTAAGCGTCATGGAGCTGGTCATTCAGGCGCTGAGAAAAAAGATCCAGTCCTTGCATGAGGAGCTACTCCAAATAGCATGCATGGTGAGCATACACTCCCCAAATCTACTTGCACAAAAGGAGTCTGAGCTCAAATTCCTGAAGGCACAACTTAACTCAATACAAGCCCAGCCCAAGCCGCAGGAATATCCACAAGATATATTCACTCCATATCCTATATACACTCCGCCCATGACAGCCCATTCACAACCACTGAGAATCCCACAAGGACCAAGTCCTTTTGGAGGATCTTCATTTCTCCCAACCAGAGTACTAGAAGAACAAATAGCCAAACGAAAGTACTCCGTGGAAGAAAGAATACCAAAGGTGTCACGGCATGAACCACCACATAAAGAGAAAGAAGAAGACTACACACAACTCATGGTGTAGCATCCTAATCCTCTTTCAAGATTCCTAGAGGAAGCAGCAACTCCCAATGGAGTAAGAAACCGAGCATGCATGACGGTACAAACCATCTCCTCTAACAGCTCTGGTAATTCTTATGAAGGTGAATTAGAGTCATCAGAAGCGTCGAGAGTTATGTTGGCGGAACCATATGTTGAAGAAGAGCCAAGTGACGCAGATAACATGTCAGAAGTACGAAACGAACGACACAGACAACAATCTTCTCCAGGAGGTGCTCCAGATTTCAAGAATGACTCATGCCAGGGGTTTTCCTTTGACAACATAGCACCCTCGAAATGGAGGGACAAGATCTATGAGATGCATGCCTGGTGCGCAGAACAAATGCTGAACCCAGCAAACAACCTCCCAACTGTCATAGACAAACTAGTGTCTCGTTTTCACGGACGTCTCAGACAATAGTGGATCAATCTTGGAGCATATCGACAAATGCAAGCAAGACAACTCCATACCATAGACGAATTCATAACCTTGGTTCACAGTGAGTTTCTTGGCGTCTGGGACCAATACGTTATTCGAGCAAGGGAAGAACACCTCACCAGGAGATGCTGCTCATTCAAGCCGAAAGATCTGGAGAAACATTATGAGTCATGTCCCGACTATTTTATTCCTTAAACAGAATAGATGATGTCAACCTCAAACAAGCCTATCTGAATTCACTTCCGGATCCACTAGGGAATGAAACAACAAAACTGTTATCATTCAAAAACATGACTATTGCGGCGGCCTCGCTCGGAGAATTATACCAGACTTCGCTAACAGCTTTAGAAAGACTGTGCAACCACCAGAAGTTCTTCAGACAAATACATGAAGAAGGGAAGCTCTTAGGGAAGGCATGTGACCATCCAGAATACTTCATCAAGTGCAAAGAAAAGAAATGCAGCTGCTCCACTAGCAAGAAAAAAGACAGGAGGTTCCCCCGACTTCCTAATAACAAAAAATGGAAGTTTTTCAGAAAGAAAGAATACAGAGGGCAAAAGAAGTCGGATAGGTGCTACATCTGCAGAAAGAAAGGACATTACGCCAAGCAATGCCCAGATCGAAGCAAAAGAGATAATCTGATGGTAAAGGTCATGCAGATCGAAGATATAGACGATGCAGATGTCGAGTCAGTATTCAGTCTTGATGACGAGCCAACAGAGGAGACGGTTCTAGCCATGGGGATAACAGAAATCCCAGAAGACTCTGAATCTGACTCTGATAGTGATTATGATGACAGAATCATCCCATATGTTCTAACATCAGACTCCTACAAAGCTGAAGAGTCAGAACCGGAAAAGTTTGCCTACCAGCTCCAACCATCTCCAAATGCTCAAGTCAACATTTTACTAGGTAAATACGACAAGCCAATTCCTGTCATTGCTTATTTGGATACTGGAGCCGCATCATCAATCATGAAGCCAAACATCCTTCTGAGGTCTCATTGGGAACCATGCTATAAGGAATTCAAGGCAGCAAATGGAGAGGTGTTTATTGTTGACAAAATCAGTAAATATCTCTACATACAACTCTTCCCAGACTATAGAGTAAAGGCAAGAGTATATGGGTCCAACCTTCCCGGAAAAGACTTTATACTTGGGTTCGATATCTTGCATAGTCTCGAAAGAGTCTCCTGGACCAGAAAAGGACTCAAAAGGAAGAACCAGCTGTTGAAGTGGTCATTAGTCTCAAACCTCTACTCTCTGGAAGTACTAAATCCGGTAAAAGAAGAAATGGTGAGGACGTCATGTGCTGAATCTCATTCTGAGTTTCTTAAGAAGTGCTCTTCGCCACTTTGGAAGAACCTAGAATTCTTCATATCCCTCCCATTTAAAAAGAATGAAGACATAAATCCTACAAAGGCGAGTCACCCGGGAATGAATCCAGACCACTATACATTGGCGATCAAAGAGGTTGACCAGCTGCACAATGAAGATCTAGTCGAAGCAACAAACTCACCATGGGCATGCCAGGCATTCTATGTCAACAAAAGAGCTGAGAAAGTCCGAGGAAAACTACGATTGGTTATAAACTACCAACCGCTCAACCACTTTCTCGCTGATGACAAGTTCCCAATTCCAAAGAGAGAGGCCCTGTTCCAGAGGCTCCCGCAGGCCCAAATATTTTCAAAGTTTGATTTAAAAGCAGGATTTTGGCAGCTCGGAATCAAGCCCGAAGACAAGCCCAAGACAGCATTCTGCATCCCAGATAGGCACTACCAATGGAAGGTCATGCCCTTTGGGCTGAAAACAGCGCCATCACTGTTCCAAAAAGTGATGACCAAGATATTCGAGCCCATTCTATCGGAAGCACTGATCTACATCGATGACATACTACTATTCTCTCCTGACGTAAACTCCCACATGGTGTTGCTGAAGAAATTCCATGACATAGTTCAAAAATATGGAATTATGTTGTCAGAATAGAAGATGGTCATAGGAGAGACAGAGATAGATTTCCTGGGAATGCATATCTCAAAAGGACAGTACCAATTGCAACCACATATTGCCACACAGTTAGAAATATTCCCTGATGAAAACTTATCCTTCAAGCAAGTGCAACAATTTCTTGGGGTGGTAAACTACATGGCGGACTTTATCCATGATCTGGCCAGGCATAGGACAGTCCTATGAGAACAGTTGAGGAAGAACGCACCCCCATGGAGGCAAAAGTGCACAGACGCGATCCGAGAACTCAAGCGTGTATCAAAAACACTGCCGACGTTGAAGATCCCATCAACAGGGAAAAGAATCTTGCAAACAGATGCAAGTGATTATTATTGGGGAGCAGTCCTTCTGGAAGAAGACGAAAAAGGAAAAAGGAGAATCTGTGGCTACAAGAGCGGAGCCTTCAAAGACAGCGAAAGACACTACCACTCCACCTACAAAGAGATTCTCGCAGTCAAACGAGGAATAGAGAAGTTTGAATTCCATCTAGTCGGCCAGCACTTTCGGATCGAGATGGATATGTCATCCTTCCCAAAGATGCTCCAGTTTAAACAGAAGGTCTTGCCACAAGCCCAATTACTTAGATGGGCTAGCTGGTTCGCTCAGTGGAAGTTTGACGTGAAGCGCATAAAAGGAAAAGTCAATTTCCTCCCAGACTTCCTCTCAAGGACACAAAAGCAAATAGCCCAAATCATACCAGTCATCTACATGGCAACTGGTGAAAGCTCATCTTCAGACCCCTTGGGAGCCATGATCAGAAATTTGCCAAGAGGAATCCAAGAAGATATCTTAAGCAAGACAAAAACATCCAGAGACTTGGATGCCCTGCACGGTTTTCTGAAGTATTACGTGTACATGTATGGTTTAGACATGGGACCATTGAAAGGACTGCCTTATCATCCGGTATTCCCATTCATGACTACCATAGACATGAATCCAGCCTACTACAACAATTTTCCTACAGAAGCCTACCTGCTTATGTGGCACCTAGCTGAGCTATACACCATTGGAGCCCTTGTGGATAAATGCACACTTCTGCAATATCTGGCGAAGTGCATCATGACAAGAAGGAAAGCAAAAAATAAGATTCTTTGCAAGTGGCTCACTTTATTCCATGACGAAAATTGGTGGCTGACAAATATCCGTGCCCAAAAAGAAAGGACTATCTTCATCACCTTTAGGATTACCACGAATCATATCGAAGATGGTGATGGAATTAGAATCTCCAAAGAGTACACGGCAATAATCCAAAAGAGCTACAAGACGTCGGCAGAACAGAATGATGCGCATCTCCCAGCACAGTTTCATGAAAGGGCAACCCACATGGCACGAATAAATGGAATCGATACTCCTGACATCGACTCCAGACTCTTTTGCCCCCATTCTGCAAACTGGCACATCCCAGGGCTGTACCATGAAGATTTCGTCCGCGAGATACGAGATATCCTGCTCCGATTCCATATGCAAGATGAATGCATGTCCTTAGATGACCGAGATCACCCACGCTACAGGCTCGGAAGAAAATGGAGAATAATGAGAGACCTACATGGCTCCACCATATACTTCTTCTCTGCCTACAAAGGTGAACTAGACTGGTCAGACACAGATGGCAGTGACCTAGAGATGCCTGAGTCAGAAGCTGATGATGACGCGGGATAAGAGAAGCCCGCTCATTTGGATACAGGGGGAATAAGGACAAGTATGATAATGCTAAGTTACTATTAGTAGTGATGTAATAATGGCAACTAAGTGACATGATGGCCACTAAGTGTGATAATGGCTGAAATTCTGATCAGCTAGTCGTGCAAGATGCCACACACAATGTTACGTAAGAAGCTATAACGTTGTGTCTGACTTCTTGCGTAGATAAAGCAGGACAGTAAATATAAAGTTATAAACAATGACACAGCATATTGTTTACCCAGTTCGGTGCAACGTCACCTACGTCTGGGGGCTCTCAACCTAGTGGAAAGATTTCACTTATCAATAATCCGTCAGAACATACAAGTACCTGTGATCACCCCTAGATATATACTTTTATGCTACGTCTTACAGTGCAATCTATCTCAGGGTCTCCCCCTGAATCCAAGAACGTCTTGATTCCACTCTTCGAGCAATCGCCTTGCTCTGTCGGTTTAGTTCTTCAATGAACTTGGTGGTTGCGTGCAGTCTTCACTCACGCTTTCAGTAAACCCTCAATCACCTAACTCTCAATAGTTATGTGATGCACAATATCCTAAGCTCAATCTGCAATTTCTCAGCCCGCAGACCTTCACGTCTAAGAACCTTGCAAATTGTTGCTAGGAAACAAATAAAGAACCACACAATTGTTAAGGGGGTAGCCTAAGCTTTTATAGCAATCGTGGATGAGTACTAACCCTAAAGGGTTTCCTCTTAATCGCCGTCTTTCTTCTTTCCTGATTTGCAGACGTTATGGAACTTTGCATAATTCCTAATCGTAATCGTATTTCCTGCACAATCTGGACTTGCTTGATTTCTGTCGATCAGGATGTTTGCCGAGACGCCGTCAACAATGTTACACAAGATGTCGTAGAATATGTTTCGACATTCTTTGTAACATGTTTCTTCAGTTCCTTTAAAAATCAGCCAATCTCTAAAACCGTCGTAACTACAATCTCCCCCTTTGGCTATTTTTAAGGACATCATTCTTCGTCGCATTCTGCGTCGCATTTGTCGTCTCGTTGATCGGAAGTGTCGCGCATATCATCACGTCTCGCGTCTTCGCGTGCGTCGTCTCTATCTTTCTTGTATCATCGCGCGTGCGTATCTACTCTTACTCCCCCTTACTAGCTCAAAAAGAGCCAAAAATTTAAACAAATATTGTAACAAAGCAGGGTAATAAGAACCAAATCCAAACATCCAAACATAACTCACACTCACTCTCAATCAGCAGTCGAGAGTCAGTGTGATACAGCGTTCAACAAAAATTACAAAATAAAGATGTTCAGTTGTTCGGTAATTAGAAAGTTTATCAAATTTAAACAGAGCTGCTGCTAGAACTTGCAGTCTCTTCTTCAGTCGCTTCAGTTGAGGCATCTTGGGTAGATTCTTATGGATCATTAGGCAGAGAGGTGGTGTCATCATCTTCGGAGCCAGGAGGAGACATGGATTTCAGCAGGTTGGCGCAATGTGATCGGCGCTGGGAGAGATGCTTCAGGGTTGTCTTCAAATTGACGATGTCCTCGTCAAGCACGGTTATCTCTCGTTCAAGCATAACTGCATCCCTGCTGGTGGTCTTGGTTAGAGGGGCGGCACTTGTGGCTCGACTGGTCGTAGCCTTGGCTTCTGGCCTGACAAGATCAAGAGCATGCTTGCCCTCAAATAACTTGTGGCTCACCACAATCAGTCCTCCTCTTTTGCCAACCTTATCCGATGTCTTCAACACTCCGGGGTGTTGATGTACAAGCAGCTCAGAGATAAGGGATGGAAAGGCAATAGGTATTTTTACAGCAAGTGATCTAGCATGGCGAATAAGATGATCAATCACAAATTGCCCAAAATCATGTTTAGATCCAGTACCTATTTGGTAGATTAGTATCGCCAGCTCTGGTTTGATAGATTATGTGTGGGTCGAGGGAGCCCAATTTGCTACTCCAATTCGGAAGAGAATGGAGTACTTGGAAGTAAGATCTGATGCTGCCACAGTGCCTTTGGTCGGCCATGTTCTGCTTTTGTCTCCGGTAATCTCACGGAGGACTTTGTTTAGGTCGGGTGGTGGCATAGATCGAACCCGCTTTCTTCCCAGGAAGTCATTGATAATGTCAGAGGAGATGTTGAATCGAATGCCTCTGACATACACTTTCTCAAACTCCAGATCATCCGGTGTTCCAAACCCAGTAGGCAGATTGGCAATAAATTCCTTAACCAAGAGGGGATAGTGGTTACCAATGTTTGTGACGGTTTTCATTAGTTCTGCCTTCTCCATGAGCTGGACAATGGCTTCTAGTCCTAGCAGCTGCGATGACAGGGTCTTTTCTGGGTACGCCGTTCTTTGAAACACGAACTCCCACCTTTTTGCACCGTCTGCCGAGTGAAACGACACGTTGTCGTAGGGAACACTCGACGTGTTCTTAACCGTCTTCAGGATCTTTTTCTTCCTTTCTTCCTTAGCAGTAACCTCCTCTTCTTCGTCATCAGTTGCTTCATCTACCAATCTCCTTTTGGAGACCACTTTCTTCCCTTTCTCTTTGACATACATCTTCTTCTTTTTGGTGCTGGGACCTCCAGCATCCTTGACCTCCTTCATTTTCTTGGTTTCTTTGAGTTTTTCAACCATCACAGCTAGACTCTCATTTTCTTCAAGTACCTTCTTCTTCAGAGATGACAACACTGTGTGTGCTGCCTCAGTAGCATCTTCTGTCGCATCTTCTCTGGCATCCAGAGGAACTTCTTCTGTGTGATTTGTGGCGACACTGTTGTCCTTCTCAGCTTCTTCCTCGGCTTCGTCCGAGTCAGCGACTTCTTCTTCTATTACAGCCTCTTTTGTGGCTTCAGGAATGACATATGTTGTACCTTCTTCCTCTCGTTCTCCTTCAGCAATACGCTCCAACCCATGACTGACCGGAGTCAGGTCTTTCTCTTCTCCGCCAGGATTAATCAGTTTCTCCACCACACCTTCTTGAGGTGGTTCTTGATTTTCCAGAAGCAACTCCAACAAGTCACTATTTCTGGAGGTATCCGTGTTTGAGACAATGGAAGAGTCGATACCTGGGACGTTTGTTGGTTCTGGAACAGGAACAATCTGCATGGACGCTTCTCGGCTTCCTTGGCCAAGATCAGTCTCCCTTTCTGGCCCAGTTAGGTCTGACATTGAGAATACAGAGCTTCCGGTTCGAGATCGTTTAGGAACTCGAGAAAAGGTGGTCATTGGGGCTTCCTCCGGAGAGGTCTCTTTGGGGATTTCTTCAGTTTTCTTCAGCGTCTTTGGTCCCTTAATCCGAACTCAATGCTTGTTGGTTTTTGCTTTGCTGCTCTTAGAGCTTTTTGCTTCTGCTTTCTTTGGTTCGGAGGCCTTCTTTGGTACTATCGTGCTCCGAGTTTTCACCATGTCTGAGTAGTGAGATTTTTTTTTGCAGAATGTGAAAGGTGAGGGAGATGAGAGCGAACACGAGAAGGGGCAGGCTAGGTTTAGATTTTGAAAACTGGTTGATTCAAATCAAATCTGTTGAACTCCGAGCATATCTTTTGTGACTTTTCCTTCCTTTATATGGGCTTTTGGTATGCTTGGCCCAATGGCATGTGTTGGGATTTTGGACCGGTTCATGAAGAGGCACCAACTAACTCCTCTCAACCGTTTCTGCAACTTCTTACTGCTCGTTGATGGTGCACAGACCGAGTGATGATTTGAGGTTCTCAAATCTGCTCGCATCTAATGCCTTTGTGAAAATATCAGCAAGTTGCTTCTCTGTGGGGATGTGCTCTAGGATGATCTTCTAATCTTCGACCAGTTCTCGAATGAAGTGGTGTCTAATGTCAATGTGTTTGGTCTTACTATGTTGGACAGGATTTTTGGAGATGTTGATAGCACTGACATTATCACAATATAAAGTCATGGCTTCTTGTCTGACATTGTATTCGACTAACATCTGCTTCATCCATAGTAGTTGTGTGCAGCTACTCCCAGCAGCAATGTACTCTAATTCGGCAGTGGAAAGGGCAACACAGTTTTGCTTTTTACTAAACCATGATATGAGGTTGTTGCCAAGGAAGAAGCATCCTCCAGATGTGCTTTTCCTATCCGCTGTGTTTCCAGCCCAATCGGCATCACAATAACCCACCAGGGTAGAGGATGTGTCGAATGAGTATAACAAACCCAAGTCTGTTGTCCCAGAGACATATCTTATAATTCTTTTAGTTTGGGATAGATGACTAACCTTAGGATTAGCTTGATATCGTGCACATACTCCTACAGAGTAGGCAATATCTGGTCGACTGGCAGTGAGGTAGAGAAGACTACCGATGATGCTTCTGTATAGGTGTTGGTCGACGGCTTCTCCTGGATCATCTTTAGTTAGCTTGACATGTGTAGCTGCTGGTGTCCTTTTATGTGAGGCTTTCTCTAGCCCAAACTTCTTGACAATATTCTTCGCATATTTGCTCTGAGATATGAAGATGCTTTCTTTTAGCTGTTTGATTTGGAAGCCTAGGAAATAGGTAAGCTCTCCCACCATGCTCATCTCGAATTCTGATTGCATCTGATGAATAAATTTCTCTACCATCTTGCTTGATATCCCTCCAAAAACAATGTCATCGACATAAATTTGAGCTATCATCAAGTTCTCGTCCTCATTCTTTACAAAGAGGGTCTTGTCGACTCCCCCTCTAGTGTAGCCGCTTTGAATTAGGAATTTTGTGAGCCTTTCATACCAAGCCCTTGGTGCCTGTTTCAACCCATAGAGAACTTTCTTGAGTTTATACACATGATCAGGATAGTGAGGATCAACAAATCCTTTGGGTTGCGACACATATACTTCTTCATTGAGGTCCCCATCTAGGAAAGCACTTTTGACATCCATCTGGTAGAGCTTTATCTGTATATGGCATGATATCCCTAGTAGGAGACGGATTGCTTCAAGTCTTACTACAGGAGCAAAGGTCTCATCGAAGTCGACTCCCTCAATTTGAGTATACCCTTGAGCAACTAACCTGGCTTTGTTGCGAGTGATGTTACCAAGCTCATCGGACTTGTTCTTGAAGATCCATTTTGTGCCAATGATATTTCCTTCACTTGGTTTGGGCACCAGTTCCCATACCTGGTTTTTCTCAAATTGAACCAGCTCTTCTTGCATAGCATTGACCCAATACTCATCATTGATGGCTTCATTGATGTTTTTGGGTTCTGTCTTTGAAACGAAGCAAATATTGCCTATCATCTCGTTGTAGTCTTCAGGAGTTTTTGATCGATTCCGTATGCCTTCATTCAAGTCTCCAATTACTCCAGTGATAGGATGATTAGTCTGGATTTTTCACGAGAGATTCTTGTTGCTGGTTTCAGGAACTACTTCGTCATGATCGACATTTGAACTAGCATCATCATTTTCTGTTTTACTGCTGGCATCTTCTCTGTCATCAGTAGTAACATTCTTCCTAACATTATTGGGCGGATAGGCTCTGTCTTCGTCCGTCGCATCTTCTGAGGCATCTTCGCAGTCATCATCAACAACAATATTGATTGATTCCATCATGGTCTTGGTTCGTTTGTTGAAGACTCGGTATGCGCGACTATTCCTTGAGTAGCCAAGGAAGATGCCTTCATCGCTTTTTGGGTCAAGCTTTCGACGAGGCTCTCTATCAGCCAGAATATAACAAGTGGAGCCAAAGATATGGAAGTACTTAACATTGGGCTTTCTCCCCCTCCATATTTCATAATGAGTTACTAACATACCTGGTCGGAGAGTGACTCGATTATGAATATGGCAAGCAGTGTTAAGTGCTTCTGCCCAAAAGTGAGTCGGTATGTCCTTAGCCAGCATCATAACTCTAGCCATCTCCTGTAGAGTTCTGTTCTTGCGCTCAACAATGCCATTCTGTTGGGGAGTGATTGGTGCTGAGAACTCGGCGGTATTGAGATCTATAATACATAATTTTGATTACAAGCTCCGGCATTTAGATTTGCGTCTTGATGACAATGTTAATCAAATTACTTCCTTGGAGTAGATGCCAACAGAAATAGGGGTGACGATAGAGTACGACCAAAGGTCGAACGTGCTCGAGGCAAACTTGTTGACACGCCTATCACTATACAAAATAAGTATAGACAACCAGTCTATAACTATGATATCGATGAGGATGATATGGTACTGAAAGAAAACAAACATGCAAAACGAGCTAGTTATTACTAGATTAAAGGTATGATTATTCCATACCTTAATGTAAATATCAGTGATGAAGAAATTATTTTGTGGATTTCAGAGGTCGAAAATTTATTTAAGTATATGGAAACTCCACAAGAAAAGAGAGTCAAACTAGCAGCAATCAGATTGAGTGGAGGAGCATCTGATTGGTGGGATGATTTGCACCACATAAGGTATCAAGAAGGAAAATCTAAATAACCCAAAACCTAATCCAAAAAGAAGATTAACAACAAAGTCTAATTAACACCAAAACCTAATTAGAGTAGGATATAGTAAAATATATTTAAATTTCGTAATTAATTAAACCCTAAATTTCAAAGACTTGTTTGGGCCCTTAAAAGTTGTTTTCTCGATTCCAAACTCATCATATTTGAAATGGCTACCTCGAGGCCTCTTACGGGACTGACTCTGATCATGTATGCAAAAATTATATCAATTTGAAGTTGAGATGCTCATTTGGGTTTTTCCAGTCGATTTCCCAGATTCATTCTTTCTTTTATTCGTATTTAACCGTCCCATAAAATCCTCGAATACCCGCCCCTTATCATTCTTTGCACCACATAAGGTATCAAGAAGGAAAACCTCCTATCCAAACTTGGGAGCAGATGAAAAAAATGTTGAAAGATGAATTTCTTCTACCAAATTACGAGCAAATCTTGTTACAACAGCATCAGCGATGCCACCACGCCAAAGAAACTATTCACGAGTATGTAGAAAAAATCATGACACCAACAGAGAGAATTGACAATGAAGAAAAAGATGAAAGTGCTCAAATCAATGTATGTACTGCCAAAATTATGGACTCGATCAATTTCTAAGTATATAGGCGAGGGCATTGATGTTAAGGAAGGGAATACAGATGTGCATGAAGATATATATATGATAACTCATCATGAGATAATGCTAGAAGATTTTAAAGGTCATAATGAACCAACATTTTACCAACTTGTACCCTTTGATTCATGTAAGAGAATTAGAGATGACCGGAGGACAAATTACATATGGTAACTCATCGTAGAAATCGGGTTTTTGAAGTGTGGGATCAAGTTTTGATATTTTTGTACAAGTTGAACGATCCCAGTGAAGCATCTAAAGACAATTGTTTTTTACAAATATCGTTCAAATCCCAAACCATCGCACCCGGAAAACTCGAGGAAGAATTTTTTTCAGCTGGAAGAGAATAATGAGGGGCGAGTATTCGAGAATTTTATGGGCCGGTTAAAGACGAATAAAGAGAAGAATGAATCCGGGAGCATCTTAACTTCAAATTTGCATAACTTTTGCATACAAGCTTAGAATCAGGCCCGTAAGAGGCCCAAATGCAGCTATTTCAAATATGACGAGTTTGGAACCGTGAAAACAGCTTTTAAGGGCCCAAACAAGTCTTTGAAATTTTGGGTTTCATTAATTACGAATTTTAAATATATTTTATTATATCCTACTCTAATTAGGTTTGGTGTTAATTAGACTTTGGTGTTAATCTTCTTTTCGGATTAGGTTTTGTGTTATTTAAAATTTTCCTTTTTGATTTAGATTTATGTTGAGCTAGTACTATATAAGGAGCCTTTTGGCATCATTGTAAGAACATCTTTTATCATAATAAACTACTTTTCTTTCACACTTTTGAGTTTAAGTTTCTGGATTGAAACTTGGTGGTGATTTTCAATCACATTTACTCACGCGGACTTGCTGCGTCACAAGCAAACCTGAGCGGATGGAAAAATTACATCACCAAAATGGAGGAACACCAAAAAACCTGATCAAACCGGCTTCAAAGAGTAAAACCAGACCGGCCTGATCCAATTGAAAATTGAACCAGGAAAGCTGAAGCGCCGCATGTACGTGACGCAACTTTTGCTACGCATACCCTTAGTGAGCATCTTGCCGGCCTTCCCACCGACGACGAGGACTAGGCGACCACCAGGGAATCGCCCTCTACTTCGACGAGCCTCCAACAACACCACCGGAGCCAGTCCGCCATAGCCCAACCCAATAAGCGCTGTATCAAATTTCTGGGGAGCTTCGTCGACTGCAGTTGCTCCACCAGCATCGTGGCCGGCCGACCTAGTTCCTCCATCACTCAGTGTTGTCCACCAGCTCAAAGCCGAAGCAGGGTGCGCCGGAAAGGGCCATTGTAGGAAGAACCAGATCTAGAAAAATCATATCTAGTCCCAGAGCTTCGAGCTATCTTCGGTTCTCTCCTCGCACCATCGGTGCGTTTTGGTGCGACCTCCTTCTCTCGCCCTTATCACTGCTCCGTTTGGTCCTCTGTCGGAGCGAGAGGTGCGACGGAGCAACTCCCCACTCTCAAACTTGCCTTCGGCCCCTTCCAGCCCCACCACCACCATGACTTTAAACTCCAACCACCAACCCTTCCTCACCTCAGTACGGGCATCCCACCGAAGCAGGAGGTGCGACGCTGGTGGCTGTAACGCTGGACAGAGCCGACGGAGCAGCTTTTCCCTCTTCCTCCGCAGCGATGTAAACGACCCACCACCGTTGCGTGAATAACTCGTCCCTGCACCACAAAACGACTAATAAGTAAGGACATGTCACCAAGGTGGTTTGCAGAGACTGGCCGCTCCTCTGCCGACCCAAGGAAGATGATAGGTTTGAGAAATATGTAGAGAGAGTGCGTGGTGAGTATTCAAGGGATATCAGAGTGAATTTTCCTTTTGATAAATAAAGTTAATCTTTTTTCCTTTCTACTCACACGAAAAAAATGCCTTATTGCACCATTATGTGTGTATGTGTGTGTATATATATATATGGGACAGTTCAGGTGAGAATCAAATCCCTTTATGAGAACGTAAGAACTGAGTTTGTCCATTGAAAATAAGTGAATGTCCATCGGAAATTAGTGAATGTCTAATAAAAATTGTGATATCCAATGAAAGTGAATGTCCAGCGGAAATAGATGAATGTCCAACGAAAACACTTTGTCTATTCAAAATAAACGAATGTTCAGTTCTTATTTGGCTACTACGCGGAGGCGCACACATCCAAATAGAACAGATCACCTCATTCAGCTCGCATCCCATTGAATACTACGTGAAGGCGCACGCATCCATGGTAATGGGAGACAGAATGAATGTCACAAGGTGTACTATCATTGTCTTCATCGGAGCTCGATTCAAAATGAATGCGACCGTTTCCGGAGTCAAGTATTAGTTGAACCCTCTTTTGGCCTGAGTACTCATAGGTCCACATACGTCGGAATGTATTAGACTTAACAAGTCACTCGCCCTTTCACCTAAACCTGTGAAAGGTGCCTTTTTCATTTTGCCCATTAGGCAAGACTTGCATATTTCAGTTTGAGTGAATTCAAACAAACTTAAAAGTCCACACTTGTGAAGGGTTGAAATGCGTTTCTCGCTCATTAGGCAAGACTTGCATCTTTCAGTTTGAGTGAATTCAAACGGACTTAAAAGTCCACACTTGTGAAGTGTTGAAATGCGTTTCTCACCTATGTGCCTTAAACGACAATGCCAGATTATAATTTGGTTTAAATCATCAGATTTAAACCTTTTCTTATTTACGTTATATCGATTAAGCTCAACATCGTAAATATCTGATCCTGAAGACGTGGATGCCCACTCTTCTTCACATGATCCTTGTATTGCTTGCAATCCCTTATTCCCGTGTCCTGGCTCATTGCAGTGATAGCAGACCTCCTCCTTTTTGTCCTTAGCCTTCACAATAGCTTTGGGAGCTGCTTGAACCTTTGGACCCTTGGGGTGTCTGATTTGCCCTGCAAGGTGCTCAGGAGCCTTACCCTTACCCTGATCAGCTTTCTTGAAGCTGACCTTCTTGTTGACCATAAGGACCTCCTTGGTCTTGCCCTTGAGGTTCTTTTCAGCGGTCACAAGCATCCCATGAAGCTCTGTCAAGGACTTGTCCTTGTCATGCATATTGTAATTTACTACGAAATCACTATATATACGTGGAAGTGACTGCAACATAAAATCCGCAACCATTTCCATCTGATCATCAAAACCGAGTCTGGTTAGATGTTCCTGAAGACATTTCATCTTCGTGACATGGGGATTAACAGGGCTCCAGCCTTAAGCTTGCAGGAGATAAGTTCTCTGAAAGTATAATATCTTTCGACACGAGCTTTCTGCTTGAACATTTCCTTGACCTCTGCCTTACAGGCATAAGGGTCATCTGAAATGTTCATGAACTACTTCTGCAACTCTGGCACCCTATTGCCCACCATAATGCATGACACATCGATTTTGTCATTAAGAAATTTTGATAAGTATCCTTAGTGGCCTGGCGGCGTTCAGCGGTGGCTCAACAGGTGGTTCCTGGGTAAGAATATACTACTTGCGTTCATGTTTGAGTACAAGCCTCAAGTATCTATCCAATCTGAGTAATTCACGCCCTTGAGCATGTCCTTCTCAATCTGGACCCTTAATGCGCTATTACTATTTTGTGTTGTGTTTGCCATTTAGTTCTACATGGTAAAATTAATTAAAATTCAAGTTTGGAGATTCAGTTATAAAACACTTGTCTGATTCTAACATTAGAATCTGAACCAGGATCCTCACATACCCTCAATTGAAGTGAACGGAGGCTTACCGCTCCAATTGAGAGAACTAAAATAGGAATACATCCATTTACGAATACATGTAATTCCTGGCTAGGGCATGACCATCATCATCTTCTCTTAACCCAATACACATCAATTCACAATTACAATTACCAAGACTTTGAAATATATCACATATTTTTTGGAGCTCTCTCTCTCTCTCTCCCTTAAGGTTCGGCCGAGACCTCCCCCCTCCCCCTTCTCTTTCTCTCTCTTCTATTCTAATAAGGTAGAAGAGTGTAGGATTCTCAAGTGATCATCCTATCCGTGTGGACTTGGCTAGAGTTGAAGATCTTAAGCGTTCTTCAAACATATTCGAATAAACTGAAGGTAAACTTGTGATTTCGATTTTGCCTTGGGATTTGATGGTTTGATGTTCTTGGACAGTTCTTGGGGTTTATATATGTTGCTTCCGCTGCCATATGAGTTCTTGATAGCCCCAAATTTCCTACACACCCCTATTCTCAGACATGTGATTGTTGGCGCTAGTATCAATGTACCAGGTAGTTGACTCCATTTCTTCAGCAAAACCCTGCTCGGGATGTAGGATTTGTGCCCTAGTCTAATACGAAGTAAGTCTGTAATAGTTTTATCATCGCATGCAACAAAATAAAATCGGCATTATATTACTATTGTGTTGTAGTAATATGTTAAGTATACATCGATCTATATTATTGAGTGTGTCATCACTAATAGTAAAACTATAGATTTGTATGATTTATTCTTAACGGTTCCCTGGTCAGTCAAGCTTCATCAGAAGCGACCAGTATGAGGACAACTCTTTATGATCACGCTCTACTGATCATGGCAATAGGTTTTGCCGGAGTCAAATCATAGATATCATTTGGGAAATGATATTGGACGACCCGACTTGAATATGTTGCATGGATGTTGTCATGAACATATTCAGATGTCTTACCTTGTCATTGTATCCTTAGCCCAAATAGTCTCTGTGATCACAATATAGTCAATATCCAAGTCTGGCTCAAACCTAACGTTATCTGTGACAGGGTAACCATAACGGTTGTGATCGGCTCGGGGATGGGTTATATGTGTGATACGAGAGATGTCTAAGGGATTTATCACACATATTACAGTATGGGATAGGTATCGGTTTGGGCCACTTGATGAGATTGACTAAAAGGAAACACGTGGCCATGCAGATGATACGGAATACCATTTTCAGTCATCTCGGATATCAAGAAACAGTGATTAATTAAATAAGTATGACGGATATATGCCTTATGATTAATCAAGATATCTAGTGATAAAAGGATAGTGACATGGACGACATGAGATTAAATCGTATCGCCGATAATCATGAACTTTGGGTAATCATAATGCCTTACTAGAGGTCACTTATGATGGAAAGGGTAAAATGGTAATTTTACACCGATCTGCCAACAGAACATGAGCTTAAAGGGTCACAGGCATAGGGTGCACATCTTAAGAAATTCGGGCAGAATTAATTGTGGATTAGTTAAATCGGGCCGTGGCCAAAACTCTACGGTTTTTTGCTACGGGCACGTCAAATCAAGTGCCATAGACCGGGCCAAAACCCTAGGGTTTTGGGCACCGGCCATGATGAGGAATGGGGCCGAAACCCATGAGGTTGGCATACCTCATGGGCTGCCAAATTGGGCAAGGCCAAGGCCTCATGGCCGAAACCCTAGTGGGTTCGGCCCATTAGGCACAAGCCGCCCAAGATGGCCGGCGGCTAGGGTTTGGAGGGAGCAAAACCTAGCCCATTTTATTGGCTGGTTTATCCTCCCAAAATCCTAGCCAATCTCTATAAATAGAGGCCTCATGAGCTGAAAAATGATAACTTGATTTTTCCATACCGTAACTCTGCCAGATTTACAAACCGAGTTTATTTTCTTTCTATTAGGGGAATCTGAGCATAGATATGGTGGTCTTGTGCATTCGTGTGGATACCTTAGAGAGCAAAACACTTGATATGCTTTCGGAGGTTTGAATATACCATTAATATTGTTTTACTAATCAAAGTTGTAGTTTTTCCAGATCTGGTGACGAAACTTGCGAGATGCATATCTCCCAGTTGTGATGTTCGATTTCCTTGAAACTAGCACCAGATTAAAAGAAATTTAAATCTCTTCAATTTCTTGTGAGATAGAGCTTTCTTTTAGAGGTCAGGTTTGGGCGCTTTATGTCCCGCAACCTGATTGATATGCAAAACCGAAAAGGTACATGCTTTCGTAACTTGTAGATCTATCGCGTAGATAAGATCATGACGGGTTCGGGGTTGTTTTATTTCCGCTGCGCACTCTGATTTGGATCCCCCGAATCTCAACAATGGTATCACAGGCGGTCTATTGCCTTAGATCTGCAATTTTTGATTGAATATGCATGATTTCGGTATTGTTTTCTAGCCATATTATTTTTATGATTTAATTTTGGTTTTTTTGATTTAGATCTGCATCAAAACTGATTTTTTTATGAAAATAATAGATCTGCGGTGACCAAACGGGCACCAGCCATGGCCGTGGCTGTGGGTCAGGCAGGGGGGTATGGCTACCCCGTCCCCACCATGGCCCGTCGTGGTAGTGCAGTGGAGGAGGTGGCTGCTCCTAGGGTTTTCCAAACCCTAAGCACGGCCGATTAGGGTTTGACCCATTGGGCCCTAGCCCATTAGGGTTTTGGGTTGTGATTCGAGATCGTGGTAGTAAACTCTAAATTTTGTAAATCACATTATTTTAGAATTTTTCAGATCTAATCGGTTTCGATAAACCGTTTTTAAAACCAGTCCAATTTCGATAAGTTGGATCAAAATGTAGGCAAGATTAAAACCGGTTGATATGCATATTGATTGATAACATGTTTGATATGCATATTGATTGATAACCGATTTTGATATGCATATTGATTGATAAATTACATCCTGTTGTCATGCATATTGATTGATAACATGTTTTGTTCGGTACAAGTTAAAGCCCTAGACTGGTCAATTTAATTAGTTTAATTTTGTGGTATGCGAACCGCTGGTTAGAGGATGTAATTTATTTTGCGGTCTGCGTAGCCGCTTTAAATTTCAATTATGTTATTTAATTTTTCGGTCTGCGTACTTGTACATCTTGTAATTGGATCAAGAAGAATAGTGAATCGGAAAGGCGACTTATGGTGTGGAGATTCAACCAGAGTTGAAGATGTCTGGAGCCAGTGGGAGTCCTCAATTGAAGGCGGTCTAGAAGAATTGGAATAGATAGTCTCTAAAGCTTTTCAATTTCTTAGTTAAATACTAGGAATGGGCTTTAGTTTCGTACATTTATTTCCGCTTTATATGTATACTGGATATGCATGGGTAGAAATTTATGAATGGATGTTTTTTTACGTTAAGAAATGCAGGATAGAACATCACCAACATGTAATGGATTAAAATTGGAACTAATTAGACTTTGCATGTAATTGGTAATTGAAGCATCGTGGACTTGATGTTTTCAAATAAGATTGTAAGGATTTACAATCAAGGAAGTTAAACACAACTGATTCACAATTAATTCAAGTCATGTGAGATACCACCCAAATCTCAACACTCAGACTAGCTCCCAGCCCTGTGTATGGGTGCGCCTCCGCGCAGCATTCATTGGGATATGGGCTATATGAGTTGGTTAGTCGTATGTGGGTGTGTGCGCCTCTGCGTAGTATCCACATATGGACTGAACCATAGTTGAATTTGGTTGACTTGACTACAATTGGCAGCTAGGGTTGACCTAGGGTATCGGATAGGGAATGTCGTGTACATTTATGTACAGCCCCTAGTCAAGAGTTACAACGGTTGTAATTGGACTGGATGTCCTACCCACATAGCTCGATTGGAGCGGTGAGCCTCCATTCACTTCAATCGAGTAAATCAGGGATCTTGGTTTAGATTCTAAGTAAAGAATCGAACGGTTGTGGTTTAATTATGATCTTCAACTTAAATTTAATTAAAATTAATTAAATTTGTTTTTCGTAATGCAAATCAAAACTCATTTATTCACTGAGATATATCCTTGGAAAGGATGAGGTCTCTTTACTGGTACAAAATAAATCAAGAAGAAATTTTTTTTTTTACCAACGCAATCCCTAAGGAACCAGCTTCTAATCCCACTACAACTCTTAGAGATGCATTCGTAAAGAACTTTAGCACTCTGCTGGTGTGGGTTAGATAGATGCTAGGTTGCAAGAAGACATAGTCTTCAAAAGGCAACAGATGTGTATGATGAGTTTATAGCGAACTGTAACATACACAAAATGTATAGGACTATTTCAGAGTTGCGCGGGATGCCGTTCTCTGGATATGCCGTTCTCTGGATATGCCGTTCTCTGGAACACAAATTTCCATCGTTTCGCACCGTCCATAGAATGAAACGACACATTGTCGTAAGGAACACTGGGGTTGGTTTTGACCGTCTTCAGGCTTTTTCCCTTCTTTGCAGTAACCTCCTCTACATCGTCATCAGTTTCTTCATCAACCAATCTCCTCTTGGAGACAACTTTCTTTCCTTTTTCTTTGACGGACATCTTCTTCTTCTTCTTGCTGGGGCCTCCAGCATCTTTTACCTCTTTCCTCTTCTTGGTTTCTTGTAGTTTTCCGACCATCACTGCCAGACTTTCATTCTCTTCTAATACCTTCTTTTTCAAGGATGACAGCACTGTGTGTGCTGTCCCAGTAGCATTTTCTGTAACATCTCCTCTGGCATTCAGAGGTGCTTCTTCTGTGTTATTTGTGGCGGCACTGTTCTCCTTCTCTGCTTCTTCCAGATCGGTGTCCCCGTTTCTGGTCTCTTCTTTCTCAGATTCTTCCTCGGTTTCTTCCGAGTCAGCAACTTCTTCTTCTCCTACCACAGCCTCCTCTGTGGCTTCAGGAATGACATCTTTTATACCTTCTTCTTCTCCTTCACCTTCAACAATCCGTTCTAACTCGTGACTGATAGGTGTCAAGTCATTCTTTTCCCCTTCAGGATTTATCAGTTCCTCAACCACACCTTCTTGAGGAGGGTCTTGATTTTCCAATAGCGACTCTAACAAGTCACTATTTCTAGAGGTATCGGCGTTTGAAATAATGGAGGAGTCGATACCTGGGACGCTTGCTGATACTGGAACAGGAACAATCTGCGGGGAAGCATCTCGACTTCCTTGACCAAGATCAGTCTCTCGCTCTGGCCCTGTCAGATCTGTCATGGAGAATGCAGAGCTTCCGGTTCGGGTCTGTTTGGGGACTCGGGAAAAGACTGGGATCGGTGCTTCTTCTGGAGGAATTTCTCTGGAGGATCCCTCGGCATTCTTCTTTATCTTTGGTCCTTTGATTCAGACCCCATGTTTGTTGGTGCTTGGATTGCTGCTCTTGGAGCTTTTTAACTCGGCCTTCTTAGGTTTGGATTGTCGACTGTCAGAGGCTTTCTTGGGCGCTAGAGTGCTCCTAGTTTTCACCATGTTTGTGTGAGTAGTGAGGTTTTCGTCACAGTGTTTGAGAGGTGCTGGAGATGAGACCAAAACGAGAAGAGGCAGGCTAGGTTTTGTTTTTTAAAACAAGTTAATTCAAATCAAATATGTTGGAGACAGACCGTATCTCGCGACCTTTCCTCTCTTTATATGGGCTTTTGGTATGCTTGGCCCAATGGCATGTGTTGGGATTTTGGACCGGTTCATGAAGAGGTACCAACCAACTCCTCTCAACCGTTTTTGCAACTTCTATTGCTCGTTGATGGTGCACAGACCGAGTGACGTCCTGAGGTACTCGAATCTGCTTGCATCTAATGCCTTCGTGAAAATGTCAGCAAGTTGCTTCTCTGTATGGATGTGCTCTAGGATGATCTTTTTGTCTTCGACCAGCTCGCGAATGAAGTGGTGTCTAATGTCAATGTGCTTGGTCTTGCTGTGTTGGACAAGATTTTTAGAGATGTTGATGGCACTGACATTATCACAATATAAAGTCATGGCTTCTTGTCTGACATTGTATTTGACTAACATTTGCTTCATCCATAACAATTGTGTGCAGCTACTCCCAGCAGCAATATACTCAGATTCAGCAGTGGACAAGGCAACACAGTTTTGCTTTTTACTAAACCAAGATATGAGGTTATTGCAAAGGAAGAAGCATCCTCCAGATGTGCTCTTCCTATCTGCTGTGTTTCCAGCCCAATCAGCATCACAGTACCCCACCAGGGTAGAAGATGTGTCGAATGAATATAATAAACCCAAGTCTGTACTCCCAGAGATATATCATATAATTATTTTAACTTGGGATAGATGACTAACCTTGGGATTAGCTTGATATTTTGCACATACTCCTACAGAGTAGGCAATATCTGGTCGACTGGCAGTATGGTAGAGAAGACTACCAATAATGATTATGTATAGGTGTTGGTCGACAGCTTCTCCTAGATCATCTTTAGTTAGTTTGACATGTGTAGCTGCAGGTGTCCGTTTATGTGAAGCTTTCTCTAGCCTAAATTTCTTGACAATATTCTTCGCATATTTGTTCTGAGAGATGAAGATGCTATCTTTTAGTTGTTTGATTTGGAAGCCTAGGAAATAGGTAAGCTCTCCCACCATGCTCATCTCGAATTCTGATTGCATTTGTTGGATAAATTGCTCTACCACCTTTCTTGACATTCCTCCAAAGACAATGTCATCGACATATATTTGGGCTATAATCAAATTCCCGTCCTCATTCTTTACAAATAGAGTCTTGTCCACTCCCACTCTAGTTTAGCCGCTTTGAATCAGAAACTTTGTGTGCCTTTCATACCAGGCCCTTGGTGGTTGTTCAATCCATAGAGAGCCTTCTTGAGTTTATACACATGATCAGGGGAGTGAGGATCAACAAATCCTTTAGGTTGCGATACATACACTTCTTCATTGAGATCTCCATTCCGAAAAGCACTTTTGACATCCATCTGGTAAAGCTTAATCTGTAGATGACATGATATCCCTAGTAGGAGTCTGATTGCTTCAAGTCTTGCTACAGGAGCAAAGGTCTCATCGAACTCGATTCCCTCAATTTGAGTATACCCTTGAGCAACTAACCTGGCTTTGTTGTGAGTGATGTTACCAAGCTCATCGGACTTGTTTTTGAAGATCCATTTTGTACCAATGATATTTCCTTCACTTGGTTTGGGCACCAGTTGATAGCATTTGTGCCCTAGTCCAATTGTTATTAGCCTGTAAACGTCTATGTACATTATCATCGTTTGTAATATATATATAAAACGGCTTTGTATTACTTATGTGTTGAAGTAATATGTTAAGCATGATCTGATTTATGACCACTAAAGTAGTAGAACCATAAATCTGTACGGATCACACTTAACAAGTCCCTGGTCAAAATATGCTTCCTTAGAAGCGACCAGTATGAGGATGGTTCTTAATGACGTAGTTCTACTTGTCATAGGGATGAGGGATCCCGGAATCATATCATAGATATCATGAGGTGATTGATATCGGACGACCCGCTTTGAATAGTGTTTTCATAGATTAAACCATGAACATATTCAAATGCGATAGCTTGTCACGACATCCTTAGACCGAGGAGTCTTTGTGATCACTATGCAATGAACGTGCGACTTTCACTTGCGCCTAACGCTTTCTGTGACAGGATTGCAATAACGGGCATGATTGGGTGGCGGAATGGGTTGCATGAGTGACACGAAAGACGGCTAAGGGATTTATCCCTCATACTACGGTATGGGAAAGATATCCGTTAAAAGGCTTCTTCATGGAGACTGACTGATAGTAAGAGCATGGCCATGCCGGTGATACGGGTTATCAGTTCTCAGCCATCTCACATATCAAGTAATAATGATTGATTAAACAAGGGTGACGACTCTATGCCTTGTGATCAATCGGGATATCTAGAGATAATAGGATAGTGACTTGTACGCACAAGGTTAAGTCGAATCATCGATCTTCATGCACCTTGGGTAATCATAACGTCTTACTAGAGACCACTTATGATGGATCGGGCAAGAGCGATCTTTTGCGCCGATCTGCCAACGGTGGCATGAGCCTAGAGGGTCACACGCATTCAAGACGGATAACTTGAGACAAGGAAACCTTAACGTTTTTTGAGGAGCAATACATGGACAAAACTGGAGGTTTTGTGCCATGGGTTCGGTTTGAGAGAATAGTTAGCGAATCGAGAAAACTGAGTTTTTTCGTCGATGTCGCGTCGGACTTTGTTTGATAAGTAACGACAAAAAGGGTCGGGCGACTTTTGGACACGGCACGAGACCACACGGGCGAGCCCATTGGGCTCGGCCCATGAGGTCTCATGGCCGGCCCAAACAAGGGCCCATTAAGGGCCCAATAAGCCCTCTTGGCCGGCCCACATGGTGTGTCCATGTGTGGGGGCCACACAACACCATGCTTAGTTGGTGATTGTGGATTAAGAGGTGAGTGATTTAAGGGGTATGGGTTAAAGCACCTTTAAGCCCATACCAATGACCTTTTGACCCATGCTCATGAGATTGATGAAGTAGAGAAATATCAAATGGGATTCTTGATTAAACACAACTCTCACAAGCTCTCTCTCTCTCTCCTCTCTTTGCTCTCTTGTTCTTCATTTAATTTTGTGGACTTGCTCTAGAGAAGAAGATCCAAAAGTTCTTCTTACTTAATTCAACAAAGACCCAAAGCAAAATGGAGAAACTGTCCAGATTGTCTAGTTCCGGCGATCGACATTGCGTGAGCCATAGCCGCTTCGTCCGAGCTCCGATCGATGTGAAACTGGCAGCTTTAGAAAAATAAGTCAAAGGGCTACAACTTTTGTGAAATACTGATTTTCCAAAAGAGCGCTGGTTTGGGAGGTACAAGGCTGAGAAGCAGACTGGTCCGCAGAGTCTGTCCAGCGAGATGGGAAAAATATTTTGCTCCAGACGGAGGTCTTCTCGTCCGAAATGGGTTCGGAGCAAAACACAAAAGATGTAGAGAATTGGCTGAGATTTAATCTCCAAAAAGAAACTAAGTAATTGGAGATCTGTAGCTCAAGATATGGAGCTTCAAAGTCTCGATTTTCTGCCGGGCAGATTCTGGTAAAATCCGAAAACTCGATTTCCTAAGGATCTAACTTGGTAGTCAATCTTGCGCATGTTAGGGGCGGTTTATAGGTTGCTTCCGCTGCCATGAACGTGATTAGGATGCCTCGGAACCCTACAGTGGTATCAGAGCCGGTCTACCACTACGAGATCCTTGTTTGTTGTTTTCGGTTTTATGGTGATTTGCATGCCATAATTGTTGATAACATGATTTAAAGCTTTTTGGGATATTTGCATGAAATATGTTATTTTTGAAAAATATATTGAATTTGAAATTTTTCGGAAATTATTGGATTTGTCGGGCCCGAGAAGAGACTCTCGGGGAGCCGGATCGGAGGTACCGGACGGAGGTCACCGGAGGCCGGGGAGGCCGGCGGTGATCGGGGCCGTCCCCACTCTTGGCCGAGGCCGAGGCCCAAACCGAGCCGTGTTATGTTGGGCTCGGCCCAATGGGCTTTCGGCCCAATGGGCTTTCAGCCCATTGGCTTGGCCCGACTTGGTTCGTGCGTGGTGTTTGATCCGTGTTGCAAACCCGCGATCCAATATTTCGAAAACTTTCAAAATTTAATCAGTTTCGATAAACTGTTTTTTCGAAAAGGTCTAGTTTCGATAAACCCGACCAAGCAACTTGGCAAAATTAAAACCGGAATTATTGCATATTATTTGATAACAGGTTTGTGTGATAACATGTTGGATGATGTGATGAGATATATGATGCATTAGTAGCCCATTAGATTTTATCGCTTTTACTGTTTGCATACCGTTAGTGTTAGCGTGTAATTATTCTTTTATTCGAGCCCATAAAGTGTAATTATTTTTTATCCGGTCTACGAACCGAGTATTAATTGTAATTACTACTCAAAGACGAGAAGGATGGAAAATCGAGCACAATGACGGTCTTGGAGGAAGTCCAAGAGCTAGTGGGAGCCCGAATGAGAAAGACGAGGAGATATGAAGACTCGTAGAATCCTAAGATTAGGATGGGCTATAAAATGCATATTTAAAGCTTTATGAATGCTTGCTTAAATTATTTAATTAATAACATGCTTGCATGATTAGCTTATAAGTTTATAAGCCATCACCTCACATGCAAAGATTGAAATCGACTTTAATTGTTTGCATGTTTAAAGTGATAGCATTTGTGCCCTAGTCCAATTGGTATTAGCCTGTAAACGTCTATGTACAAATATCATCGTTTGCAATGAATAAATATAAACGGCTTTATATTACTTATGTGTTGAAGTAATATGTTAAGCATTGTAGTTACGACGTTTTTCGAGATTGGCTAATTTTGAAGGAACTGAAGAAACATGTTACAAAGAATGTCGAAACATCTTCTACGACATCGTGTGTGACATTGTTGACGGCATCTCGGCAAGCTTCCTGATCGACAGAAATCAGGAAAGTGCAGATTCGGCAGTGCAGCAAGAAAACGATTAGGAAAGTGCAGAACGACTCCTAATCTGAAAAGAAGAAAGACGGTGATTAATAGGAAACCCTATAGGGTTAGTACTCATCCTCGATTGCTATAAAAGCTTAGGCTACCCCCTTAGCAATCGTGTGGTTCTTTATTTGTTTCCTAGCATTAATTTGCAAGGTTCTTAGACGTGAAGGTTTGCGGGCTGAGAAATTGCAGATTGTGCTTAGGACATTGTGTATCACATAACTATAGAGAGTTAGGTGATTGAGGGTTTACTGAAAGTCGTGAGTTGAAGACTGCACGCAACCACCAAGCTTGAAGAAGACTTGAAGACGACAGAGCAAGGCGATTGCTCGAAGAGTGGAATCAAGACGTTCTTGGATTCAGGGGGAGACCCTGAGATAGATTGCACTGTAAGACGTAGCATAAAGTATAGATCTAGGAGGGATCACAGGTACTTGTATGTTCTGACGGATTACTGATAAGTGAAATCTTTCCACTAGGCTGAGAGCCCCCAAATGTAGGTGACGTTGCACCGAACTGGGTAAACAATCTGCTGTGTCATTACTTAGAGCTTTATATTTACTGTCCTGCATTGTCTACGCAAGAAGTCAGACACAACGTTATAGCATTCTGTGTAACATTGTGTGTGGCATCTTGCTCGACTAGCTGATCAAAATTTCAAGCATGATCTGATTTATGACCACTAAAGTAGTAGAACCATAAATCTGTGCGGATCACACTTAACGAGTCCCTGGTCAACGTATGCTTCCTTGAAAGCGACCAGTATGAGGATGGTTCTTAATGACGTAGTTCTACTTGTCATAGGGATGTGAGATCCTGGAACCATATCATAGATATCATGAGGTGATTGATATCGGACGACCCGCATTGAATATTGTTTTCATAAATTAAGCCATAAACATATTCAGATGCGATAGCTTGTCACGACGTCCTTAGACCAAGGAGTCTTTGTGATCACTGTGCAATGAACGTACAGCTTTAACTTGCGCCAAACGTTTTCTGTAAAAGGATTACTATGAAGGGCATGATTGGGTGGCGGAACGGGTTGCATGAGTGACACGAAAGACGGCTAAGGGATTTATCCCTCATACTACGGTATGGGAAAGATATCCGTTAGAAGGCCTCTTGATGGAGACTGACTGAGAAGAAAAGCATGGCCATGCAAATGATACGGGTTATCATTTCTTAGTCATCTCGCATATCAAGTAACAATGATTGATTGAACAAGGGAGACGACTCTATGCCTTGAGATCAATCGGGATATCTAGAGATAAAAGGATGGTGACTTGTACGCACAAAGGTTAAGTCGAATCATCGATCATCGTGCACCTTGGGTAATCATAATGTTTTACTAGAGACCACTTATGATGGATCGGGCAAGAGTGAGTCTTGCGCCAATCTGCCAACGGTGGCATGAGCCTAGAGGGTCACACACATACAAGACGGATAACATGAGACAAGGAAACATTGATGTTTCTTAAGGAGTAGTATGTGGACAAAACTGGAGGTTTTGTGCCATAGGCTCGGTTTGAGAGAATAATTAGCGAATCGAGAAAAATTGAGTTTTTCGTCGATATCATGTCGGACTTTGTTTGATAAGTAACGACAAAAGGGTCGGGCAACTTTTGGACGCGGCATGAGACAACACGGGAGGGCCCATTGGGCTCGGCCCATGAAGCCTCATGGCCGGCCCAATAAGGGCCCAATAAGACCATATGGCCGGCCCACATGGCGGGGCCATTGTTGGGGCCACACAACACCATGCTTAGTTGGTGATTGTGGATTAAGAGGTGAGTGATTTAAGGGGTATGGGTTAAAGCACCTTTAAGCACATACCAATCACTTTTAACCCATACTTGTGAGTTGGATGATGGATTAAATGCAAGACTTTAATTCATTAATCATTTAATCACAAAACTCACACAAAAAACCTCTCTCTCTCATTGTGGCCGGCCACCCTAGCTCCTCTCCTCCATCTTGCTCTCTTGTTCTTCATTTAATTGTTCTAGTAGGCAATTAAGTGAAGGATCTTGAAAATCATCCTCTTGGTGTGGACTTGCTTTAGAGAAGAAGATCCGAACGTTCTTCTTTATCGATTCATACAAGACTTAAAGGTAAACATCTTGTGGAGTAGATTTTGCTTTGGGATTTAATGGTTTAAATGTTCTTGGACAAGGTTTGGAGTAGATTATCTTTTAATGCTTTCGCTATCTCGACGATCTAGAACGCTCCAAAACCCTACATAAAGCGTTGTGAACTATCATCGCACGGGTTGTGATGGATGAGTTCAAATTTGAAACGTGTTTGCACGGGTTGCAAATGACGGTTTCAAATGAAGATAGTATGTGATACAATTAGAAACGTCACAACACGGGTTGTTGATGACGGGTTCGTAATTGTGCCAAATACTTTCGAATTATTAAGCACAACCAATTTACAAGATAATTTGAGTCAAGTGAGATGCCACCCAAATTCACACCCATGTAGAAACATTTTATCGGTGTGGTGCGCCTTAGCGGAGCATCGATCGAATGGGTTCTAGATGGGAATGGTAAACTTTGTGGGATGTCGTGCGCCTTAGCGGAGCATCTACACAAAGTTAACTCATTAGTGAAGGCTGGTTGACTCGACCACGATTCTTGGCCTGAGGTCAAGCTGGGGCATCGGAAGGGTAAGTCGTGTGTTTTATGCACATACCCTGACCAAGAGTTACACGGGTTGTAATTGGAAGGACGTCCTACCTAAATAAGTCAATTGGAGCGGTGCGCCTTAGCGTACTTCAAATGACGAATAAGGAATGTTGCCACGTTTAATAGTTAGCATGATTTTTTAGCGCAAAAGTAAGAAGTCGAGCAACATGTTACATGACATGTGGAGCGACTTGTTACGAGCCGCAGATTAGGAAAGTCTGAAGCTTTCCTATTTCGACAAAGCTTGGAGCAAAAGAAGAAAGGCGCCACGAAGACTTGGAGCGCAAGAGAGTGACGTCGACAAATCAAGCGACTTCCAGCTGGCAGTTACACGTCAGCAAAAAGAGGCAACTAAGGCGGCAACTATACTTGCCTGATTTCATCAGGAAGTCAGAACAGGCAAGACGACTTCCAGCTGTCATAGAAGGCGGCAACAACTTGCCTGACTTTCCTGTTCCTGATCCAAGAAGGATTAGGAATGTGAGCTGCTATAAAAAGCCCTTGGCTTGCCATTAGCAGTATCGGTTCTTGTTCTAACACTGCAAGATTTCTCAGAGCTCTTAACCGTGCACCATCGGCGTGTTGAGAGGCTGATGAATATTCGCTAGAATGGACCTTTTGCTCCGATCAATCCTGGAGTCGCGAAGACTAAGTGTTTGGGTCGGTTAGGGTTTTTGTTTGTGATTGAAGATTCGCAACTCCGTCCAAGAAGACAACGACACCGAGCATAGGAGCTTTCTCGAAGAGTGGAATTGAGGGAATCTCAAATACAGGGGGAGAGGCTCCGGGTCGAGGTGATTCACGGTGAGATCTATAGTAGCTTAGGACAATAGCCTGTGTGATAGCTAGTTGGGCTTGAAGTTGTACTATTGACTACCTATAGTGAAAAACCTTTCCACTGGCAAAGTGCCCCCAGACGTAGGTGCAGAGTCACCGAACTGGGTAATCATCTCTGGTGTCGTGATTATTATCTGTCTATTACTTTGCTTACGGTTTCCACAAGAAGTCGATACACAAGTTAAAAACTTTGTCTTTGACTTCCTGACTCGGCTACGGTTCAGAATTTCAATTGGTATCAGAGGAGGCACCTTAATCTCTTAAGTGATTTTCCTATAAAAATCTCAGTAGCTAATATGGATTCAAAGGAAGGAGGATCTGTCAATCGTCCGCCGGTACTCGACGGAACAAACTATGGATATTGGAAAGCATAGATGTGTGCTTTCCTGAAGTCCCTCGACAGCAAACCTGGAAGTCTATCATCAATGGATGGGAGGAACCTTACTATGCTGATGCTCATGGAAATCAAACCAGCGTCAAACTAGAAAAGGAGTGGAGCATGGAAGAAGATGAAGCCGCCCTAGGTAATTCTCGTGCACTCAATGCTATCTTTAATAGAGTAGACAAGAAAGTGTTTCGACTCATCAACACATGCACAAGTGCCAAAATTGCCTGGGACACACTTGCGGTTGCTTACGAGGGTACTTCAAAAGTCAAAGAGCAGAAGTTACAGTACCTCACGACTAACTTTGAGGCTCTGACCATGAATGACGACGAGACTATTGCGGAGTTTAATGTGCGCATCAAGGATCTGGCCAATGAATCATATTCACTTGGCAAGCCTATGACCAATGAAGATTTGGTCAGAAAGACACTGAGAGCCCTAAGTCCCAGATTCAAGATGAAGATCACCGCCATCGAAGAAGTCCATGACTTGAAGACACTGAAGTTTGATGAACTCATGGGCTCACTAATGACTTTCGAGCTCTCCCTACCTCCTATTGAGAAGAAACATAAAGGTGTGGCTTTCAAAAGTTCTAATCAGAAGAACTCATCACACTCTGAGTCGGATAGTGACATCGAGTCATGAAACTATCAGAAACTATCGCCATGCTGGCCAAAAACTATAACAGAGTCATGAAAAGATTTGGCCAGATGATAGGAAGAAAAGTCACCCGAGAAGTCAGAGACAAGCCACAGCACAAGTTTCAGAAGCTCGACAACACAGCTAACGATGGAGGACGAGGAGAACGATCAGGTAAAGGAGCACAGTGCTTTGAGTGTGAGGGGTATGGACATATGCAGAGAGAATGTCCCAACTTCTTAAAGAAACAGAAGAAGGGATTCATTGCCTCTCTAACTGACGATGAAGATGAGGAAGATAGTGACCTTGAGCATACAAATAACTATGAAGCTTTCACTTCCTCCACAATAGATCAACCAGCTGAAAGCTCAAAGAAGTATGACTCTGATGATGAGCTATCCGATGAGACTCTCAACAACGCTTACAACGAATGGTATGTCAAGTGGCTTGAAGACTCTCAGGTAATCGAAAAACAAAACGCTCTCATTCTTACTCTTAATGAAGACAAGTCAAGACTTCTTGAGACGACTATTGATCTCAAAAAGGAAGTTGCTCGACTAAAAGGCGAGTTAGAGCAGGTCACCAAGTCTGTAAAGATGATGAATCCAAGTACTAACACTCTGGACCAAATACTTTCGATCGGGAAACCATCAAGGAATATGGAAGGTCTTGGATATTCGAAAGAAGCCTCATCATCGCACACCATCTTCGTTCCTCAGAAGTCTGTCTCCCAGAAGTCTCGCCAAAAGTCTCCTAACTTCACGGCTGACCAAGCGACCAAAAAGCTTTCTACCCTGGCCGCGTCAAAAACCCAGAACGAAAGACATAACTGGGTTTGTCATCACTGTGGACGAAGAGGACATATTCGACCCTTCTGCTATCGACTATATGGGAAGAGCTCGGTCAAGAAAAGGACCACCGTCAAGAAAAGCCAACCTCGGAAGGAATGGCGAGTCAAAGAGGTCAACTGTCGAGCTAACATCGCATACACCGCTTTAAAGGCCTCAACTAGCAACAATCGGTAATTCGATAGTGGATCCTCTCGACATATGACGGGTAATAGCTCTTTCTTGGTCACTCTAACACCATGCACAAATAGCTTCGTTACTTTTGGAGATGGAGTAAAAGCTAGAGTACTCGGGAAAGGAAAACTCAATCTTCCTAACTCTCCATGTCTGAAAGAAGCTCTGCTAGTAGAAGGCCTCACAGCAAACCTCATCAGCATAAGCCAAATATGTGATTTAAATCTGGATGTCCACTTCACTCGTGACAAGTGCTCGGTCAAAGACGAACAACAGAAGGAAGTCATGATAGGCCACAGGTCCCTTGACAACTGTTATCTATGGTCTCCAACAGTCAGTACCTTGCCAACCAAGTGCCTTTTATCCAAAGCTCAAGAGACAAAACTATGGCATGAAAAACTTGGTCACATCAATTTGAGGAGTATGCAAAAGATTCTCTCTGAAAAGGCGATCATTGGAGTTCCCAACCTCAAGATCATCGAAGGAAAAATCTGTGGAGAATGCCAGATTGGGAAACAAGTCAAGACGTCGCACAAGAAGGTACAACATCTTACTACTTCTCGTGTTCTAGAACTTCTTCATGTTGACCTTATGGGACCCATGCAAGTAGAAAGTCTAGGAGGGAAGAAGTACATATTTGTATGCGTAGACGACTTCTCGAGGTACACATGGGTAGACTTTATTCGAGAGAAGTCAGATACCTTCTCAGTCTTTGAAGCCTTATGTCGAAGAGTTCAACGAGAAAAGGGAGAAGTCATTGGGAAAGTCGTTCGACTTCGGAGCGATCATGGAAAGGAGTTTGAAAACATCAGCTTCGCAAACTTTTGTGATGCTGAAGGTATTGCACACGAATTTTCTGCTCCCATCACTCCTCGGCAAAACGGAATCGTTGAAAGGAAGAATCGCACTCTTCAAGAGATGGCAAGAGTCATGATGTTAGCCAAAGACATCCCGCAGCACTTCTGGGCTGAAGCTTTGAATACGGCATGCCATATTCATAATAGAGTGACTCTTCGCCCTGGAACTTCGCTCACTCTTTATGAAATATGGAGGGGGAGAAAGCCGAATGTCAAATACTTCCATGTCTTTGGATCGGTCTGCTACATACTCGCAGATAAGGAACCTCGACGCAAGTGGGATCCTAAAAGCGACGAAGGCATCTTCCTCAGATACTCCAGAAATAGTCGGGCATTTCGGGTATTCAACAAACGCACCCGGACTATCATGGAATCCATCAATGTCGTGATTGATGATGACAATAACGAGCAATCAAGTGATGAGGAAGAAGAAGTTCTGAATCTCTCAGGAGATGTCAGACCAGAGATCAGAGGAGAAGTCAGACCAGATGTCAGAAGAGAAGTCAGACCGGAAGTCAAGGACGATGAGCGCAACAAAGAGTCTGAAGACGAAAGCCAACTCATCCCGGATGAAGAGGCAACCCCTACAAGGCAAAGAGCTTTGTCAAGAAGAATTGAGAAGTATCATCCACCCCGGGATGTGATTGGAGACATTAATGAGGGAGTTCGGACTCGACAAAAGGCATCTCTTGACCACCAAGAGATGATAGGTAACATGTGCTTTATTTCCAAAATTGAGCCAAAGAATATACAAGAGGCCATCAATGATGAATACTGGGTCTGCGCGATGCAAGAAGAGTTGGTTCAGTTTGCAAGGAATGAAGTCTGGGAACTTGTACCCAAGCCTGACAATGTCAATGTCATCGGGACAAAATGGATATTCAAAAACAAGTCTGACGAGCAAGGAAACATCACTTGAAACAAAGCGAGACTAGTGGCTCAAGGTTACACACAAGTCGAAGGAGTCGACTTTGAAGAAACCTTTGCTCTAGTAGCCAGACTGGAAGCCATACGACTTCTTCTTGGCATCGCATGTCATCTGCGCTTCAAACTCTATCATATGGATGTAAAGAGTGTCTTCCTTAATGGAAATCTAAACGAAGAAGTCTATGTAGCCCAACCAAAGGGATTCGAAGACCATGACTCTCCGCACCATGTCTACAAGCTAAAGAAAGCTCTCTACGGTCTCAAACAAGCTCCACGAGCATGGTATGAACGTCTTACCCAATTCCTTGTACAGAATGGTTATATTCGAGGGGAAGTAGACAAAACTCTCTTTGTGAAGAAGGAAGGAAAGGACATCATGATTGCTCAAATATATGTCGACGACATTGTGTTTGGAGGGAAGTCAGACAAGATGGTGAAACGCTTCGTCCAACACATGCAGTCTGAATTTGAGATGAGTATGGTCGGTGAGCTCACATATTTCCTAGGCTTCCAGATCAAGCAGATGTCAGATGGAATATTTATCTCCCAGAGCAAATACGCAAAGAACATTGTCAAGAAGTTCGGGTTAGAAAAGGCTTCGCACAAGAGGACTCCTATTGCCACACATGACAAGTGCACAAAGGACGAGATGGGAGAACCAGTTGATCAAAGTCTTTATCGAAGCATAATAGGAAGTCTCCTCTATCTAACAGCAAGTCAACCCGACATTGCTTATTCTGTGGGAATCTGTGCTCGATATCAAGCCAATCCAAAAGTCAGTCACTTGGCTCATGCAAAGAGGATCATAAGGTATATCTCGGGAACCTCTGAATTGGGTTTGCTATATTCCTTTGATACCTCTCCTACTCTGGTTGGATATTGTGATGCTGACTGGGCGGGAAGCACACCAGATCGAAGAAGTACCTCTGGCGGTTGTTTCTACCTGGGGAACAATCTTGTATCATGGTTCAGCAAAAAACAAAATTGTATTGCTTTATCTACTGCTGAGTCCGAATATATTGCAGCTGGAAGTAGCTGTACTCAACTTCTTTGGATGAAACAAATGTTGGCAGAATATGGAGTCAAGCAAGAATTCATGACTTTGTTCTGTGTAAACATCAGTGCAATCAACATCTCGAAAAACCCAGTGCAACATAGCAAGACAAAGCATATTGACATCAGGCACCACTTTATTCGAGAACTTGTAGAAGACAAGAAAATAAAGCTCGAACACCTACCCACTGAGAAACAAGTCGCAGACATCTTTACAAAAGCATTAGATGCTAAACGGTTTGAAAGTCTGAGGTCAACCCTCGGACTTTGCTGTCTAGATTAGCCAGAAGTCAAGCAAGAAGAGGAAGAGCTTTTAGTTGATTTTACTCTTTCTCTCGATCAGGACCCAACAGGGTCCACAAAATCAAGCCGGGCCCAAATCCTTTTATCAAAAGCCCGTTAGTCTTTTTGAATTTTGAGAATGATTACGATCTGACTATCCACCTATAAGAAATCATTCTGTTCAACTCCCACAGACTCTGCACCTCCTCCACCATTTGAAATCGCTAGGGTTTCTCAGATCAAAAAGTTCAGCAAAGAATCTGCTTTCTCCCCACAAAGAACAAATCCTAGCTAAATGGTTGGTACTTGCAGCGGACGAATACCATCTGCTTCAAATGTACTTCGAGCAAAAATGAGGGCAAAAGTCATTGCCAATAAATTATCAGCCTCCAAATCGACAAGGACCAAGCATGGAGTGAGGATCCGAGGAGGAAGAGGGGTAGGAGAAACTTCGGCAGCACCTCAGGAAGTAACAAGTTCGCCTCCATCTATCACACCGGAAGACACAATCCCCGTCGTTGAAAAGGACGACGCTCTAGTCGGTTCGGCGAACATTGAAGAAGAAGCTTCTCTCTCTACTCCGACTCCAACACGAGGTAAATATGCTATCCTCTCTGAAGAAAACATAGAAGAAAGCCTGCCTGTAGAGGGTTTAGAAACCCTTGTTCCTGAAGTCCATGCCACTAGCACCAAGGACCAACCTAGCATCTCTAAGTCGACACCCGCACTAGAGAAATCTTCGCTAAACGAGGACTTGCAAAAGGAAGGAAGTTCCCATGTCGCCCCGAACAGTGATTCAGGGCGTAATGAAAATCCTGAAGCCATTCCAAAAGTCACTCAACCTTTAGAGGAACCTGTCAACAATGAAGAAAGTGTCGACATTGAAACCATGGAAAAGGAAGAAGCTGTGCCCAAAAGGGCTGAGAGAAGGAAGCTACCAACACGAAGGTTGGTTGATGAAGAAGAAGAACCTCAAGTTCAGAAGAGATTGACCTCAAAGAGAAAAGCAACAGAAAAAGGAGAAGCTTCGGCGTCCAAACAGCCAAAGAAGTCAAGAAAGAAGTCATTAACCACTGCAGTAACCGTTGTCCCTGAAGAAGGAGAATCTGAAGAAGAAGACACCTTGATTGTGCTACCACAGGTGAAGAAGACATTAGGAGGGCAAAAACTTCCCAAGTATGTACCAAAGGCACCTACAGACAACGTCTCTTTCCACTCTGTAGACAATGCCGTTAAGTGGCAGTATGTCTATCAACGGAAGATCTACCCAGAAAGAGAACTCTCCACAGAAGCACAAGGGATAAATGCAATTGTAGAGCTTATACGTAGAGCAGGCCTGACCAACACGGTCATAAATATTGGGCCATTCTACCCAACTTTGGTCAAGGAGTTTATTGTCAACCTATCAAGCGAGTTCGATGAACCTGAAGACGCTGAATATAGAAAGGTGTTTGTTCGGGGAGAATGCTTCGAGATCTCTGCCTCTACCATCAACACCTACCTTGGCAGAGATGACCCAGAAGTCACTCCGGAAGTCCCGCACCTAAACAAAGTAGCGGTCGAAATAACTGGAGGACGTAAGAAGGGCTGGCCAGTCAAGGACACCATTGCGGCAACTGAGCTCACAGCAAAATATTCTATTCTCTACCGCATCGGTCTGGCTAATTGGGCACCCTCTACGCATGGGTCAAGCATCAAAACCGAGCTGGCAAAACTCATCTACCAAATAGGTACGCAGTCTTCCATTGATTTTGGCGCATACGTTATTGACCGTCTAGTTAAGCACGCCAAATCATGTGCTATCAAACTTCCGATCGGGTTTCCTTCGCTAATCACCGGTATCCTTCTCCAACAATATCCTAACATTGTACGAGAATCGGATATTCCGGGTAAGAAGCCACTGCCCCTAGCCATCAACCTCAAGAACTTTGAAGGGAAGCAGTTGAAGGACCTCGGACTTCCTATGGCCAAAACCCTAGGAGCTGGATCAAGCTCTCGACCCTCAGGACCAATTGGCGCTAGGATGGAGGAAGAATTGGTGGAAATGATTGCTGATCTGGAGAAGTCAATTGCCACGCTCTCAACTCGCAAAGTCCCCTGTGAAGTCCTTCTAGAAGACCTCCGATCTGCTGCTGCTGCTACTGCTGAAGAAGATGATAACGACTCCACGTCGTTTTAATATTTCTCTGAAATTTGCTATGATAACTTTGTCCCACACACACTATTAAATTCTCGGGGTTTGTATGAGTTACTTTCCGCACATTATGACTGTTTTTTTGGGGATATTTGCTCTTGATTGAGCTGGATTTGTGCTCATGTTTGAGCCGTTTATTTGCTCATGGTGTGAGCTGGTTTTCTTTTACCCTGCTGTTTAGTCAACTTTGATTATGCGATTGCCTTTGGCAATATTATTAGACAAACAGGGGGAGATTAATGTGATACTACACCAGAAGTTACGCCAGAAGTCGTGCCGAAAGCTATACATAGAAGTCGCCGCTCAAGAAGTTAAGCTCCAGAAGCCGCTCAAGAAGTTAAGCTCCAGAAGCCGCTCCAGAAGATACACTAGAAGCCGCACAAGAAGTCGCATCGGAAGTCACGAAACTTGCTGTGTGCGTAACTGCCTCAAGGTGACGACGATGTGCCTGCTTGGAGTAAAGAAGTCACATCACTTGTTGTGCGTAACTGCCACAAGATAAATCACTTGCTGTGCGTAACTGCCACAAGATGACGATGGGCTTACAAAAAGGTGTTTGCCTAAAAAATTGCCAAAGGGGGAGATTGTTGCTACGTTTAATAGTTGGCATGATTTTTTAGTGCAAAAGTAAGAAGTCGAGCAACATGTTACATGACATGTGGAGCGACTTGTTACGAGCCGCAGATTAGGAAAGTCTGAAGCTTTCCTATTTCGACAAAGCTTGGAGCAAAAGAAGAAAGGCGCCACGAAGACTTGGAGCGCAAGAGAGTGACGTCTACAAGTCAAGCGACTTCCAGCTGGCAGTTACACGTCAGCAAAAAGAGGCAACTAAGGCGGCAACTATACTTGCCTGATTTCATCAGGAAGTCAGAACAGGCAAGACGACTTCCAACTGTCATAGAAGGCGGAAACAACTTGCCTGACTTTCCTGTTCCTGATCCAAGAAGGATTAGGAATGTGAGCTGCTATAAAAAGCCCTTGGCTTGCCATTAGCAGTATCGGTTCTTGTTCTAACACTGCAAGATTTCTCAGAGCTCTTAACCGTGCACCATCGGTGTGTTGAGAGGCTGATGAATATTCGCTAGAACGGACCTTTTGCTCCGATCAAACCTTGAGTCGCGAAGACTAAGTGTTTGGGTCGGTTAGGATTTTTGTTTGTGATTGAAGATTCACAACTCCGTCCAAGAAGACAACGACACCGAGCATAGGAGCTTGCTCGAAGAGTGGAATTGAGGGAATCTCAAAGACAGGGGGAGAGGCTCCGGGTCGAGGTGATTCACGGTGAGATCTATAGTAGCTTAGGACAATAGCTTGTGTGATAGCTAGTTGGGCTTGAAGTTGTACTATTGACTACCTATAGTGAAAAACCTTTCCACTGGCAAAGTGCCCCCAGACGTAGGTGCGGAGTCACCGAACTGGGTAATCATCTCTGGTGTCGTGATTATTATCTGTCTATTACTTTGCTTACGGTTTCCACAAGAAGTCGATACACAAGTTAAAAACTTTGTGTTTGACTTCCTGACTCGGCTACGGTTCAGAATTTCAAGGGATCTTGGTTTAAGATTCTAAAACCTTAGAATCGTATGGTTGGTGTTTAATTCGGATCTTCGTAAATTTATTCAACTTTTCTGATTAAATTTACTTTCTTCGTGTAGAAATGGCTAGTAATTCAACAAACTCGTCTAATTTGTCGTTGAGGACTATACTCGTTAAGTGTAAACTCAACGGGACAAATTATCTGGACTGGGACAGAAATTTACGACTTGTGTTAAAGTTGGAACGCAGGGAGTACGTCCTTGATAAGGCTATCCCGGTGGAGCCAGCTGCCAACGCAACGAGGGTCGTTAAGGATGTGTACCAGAAACACCTTAGCGACTCTATCGACGTTGCGTGTGTCATGCTGGGCTGCATGGAGGCGGACCTCCAGAAGCAGTTTATGGAGCTATCCCATGATCCGCTTGCAATGTTTGCACAGATCAAGGATATGTTCAAGGAGAAAGTACGTATTGAAAAATACACTGTTCTCCGAGAACTCATTGCCTGCAAGATGTCAGCAGGTAGCTCCGTAGGTCCACACGTCCTACGTATGAAGGGACATTTTGACCATATGACTAGTATCGGTATGTCTATGGAAAAGGAAATGGCTGCGGATTTTATTCTGCAAATCCCTTCCTCATGCATATGGTGGATTCGTCGTGAACTATCACATGCATGACATGGACAAGACCGCATCGGAGTTGCACAGCATGTTGGTAACTGCCGAGAAGAGCATAAGGGGCAGTTCGCCCAAAAGTGTTCTTATGGTGGTGGCAAGGGTAAAGGCCCAATGCACTTGGCAAGAAAGATCAGACCATTTGTTCCTAAACCTTCCATGCCCGTAAAAGGCAAGGGGAAGGCAAAGGAGTCGGTCTGTTTCTACTGCCAAAAGCATGGTCACTGGAAGAAAGACTGTCAGTAGCTGAAGGATGATCAGAGGAAGGGCGGTGGGGCCGCTACTTCGTCAGGTATTCCATTAGAGCTAAATCTTTCTACTATAAATGCTTGGGTACTAGACACTGGAGCTGAGTCTCATGTCTGTGCGGATATACAGGTGTGGAATAGTAGAAGAGATATGGGGAAAGCGAGGTGGACCTAAGAGTTGGGAACAACGTGAGAGTTACCGCAACTGCCGTGGGTTCTGTTAACATTGTTCTGCCCAGTGGGCTTGTAATTGAACCTTTTGATGTGTTTTGCGTACCTGCTTTCATCAGGAATATTATTTCAATATCTCTTCTTGAAAAGGAAGGTTATTATTTTAATATTAAGAACGGGTTTTTTAATATTATGCGCAACAACATGTTTTATGGCAATGCTCACACTATTGGAGGTTTATACATATTGAATATGCAAAACTCGAGATCCAACATGCTCTATAATATAAATGCTAAGAGGTTTAAAGCTAATGATTTAGACCAAACTCTAATCTGGCATTGTCGTCTAGGTCACATAAATGAGAAATGCATATCAGCGCTTCATAAGCGCGGACTTCTAAGTCAATTCGAATACCAAACGATTGATAGATGCGAAACTTGTTTAAATGGGCAAGATGACTAAAATGCCCTTCACTGGTTTAGGTGAGAGGGCAGGTGATCTATTAGGTCTAATACATTCAAACGTATGTGGACCAAATGAGTACACCAGCCAGAGGTGGTTTAGGCTACTTTATCACGTTTACTGATGATTTCAGTAGATATGATTATGTTTATCTCATAAGACATAAGTCCAAAGCCTTTGATAAATTCAAGGAGTCTAGGACTGAAGTAGAAAACCAACTCGGAAAAAGTATCAAGGCACTCCGTTCTGATCGGGGTGGAGAATACTTATCCGAAGAGTTTCTTACAGAAAGTGGAATACTATCTTAATGGACTCCGCCAGGAACACCGCAACTCAATGGTGTGTCCGAGCGAAGGAATCGGACATTGTTGGATATGGTTCGATCGATGTTAAGTCTCACTGATCTCCCGATCTCCTTCTGTGGTTACGCTCTGCAAATGGCCGCATTCATAATCGAGGTGGGACATTCTTGGAAAAGGAATTTATTTCCAAGACAGTCAGTGGGAGGGCTGTTCATCTTAATGAATTTATAGATGAGATGGTCACTCGGGAACCACTGGACGACCCACCAGAAGTAGTCGTTGAGCAAGAACCAATAGCTACAGTTAATAAGGACGGAACCGACTCTGAGAAATGGCTGGAAGCCATGAGGGAAGAAATGCAATCCATGTTAGATAATCAAGTGTGGGACCTGGTGGATCAAACCCCTGACGTAAAAGTCATCGGGTGTAAATGGATCTTTAAAATAAAGATAGACATGGATGGCAAACCTCAGACCTATAAAGCAAGAATGGTAACAAAAGGTTATAGGCAAGTCCACGGAATTGACTATGAAGAGACCTTTTTCTCTAGTAGCTATGGTCAAATCTATCCGCATTCTACTTGCCGTAGCAACTATGCGATATGGCAAATGGACGTCAAAACCGCCTTCTTTAACGGGAGGTTAGCTGAGGACGTTTAAATGTCCCAGCCTGAGGGTTTTGAGGATCCTAAGAATAAAGTAAAGATTTGCAAGTTGCTCAAATCAATTTATGGTTTGAAGCAAGCATCTCGGAGTTGGAATCAACGTTTTGATGAAGTTGTGAAACAGTTTGGCTTCATCAAGAACAATGATGAACCTTGCGTATATAAAAGGGCAGATGGGAGCAAAGTAGTCTTCTTGGTGTTTTATGTTGATGACATACTGCTCATTGAAAACAACGTCCCTACCTTGCTCTTAACAAAGACTTGGTTAGGTGAGTGTTTTGCAATGAAGGACTTAGGCGAGGCCTCTTGCATCTTGGGGATCAAGATATATAGAGACCGTGCCAAGCGGGTCTTGGGCTTAAGTCAAAGCACCTACATAGACAAAGTGTTGAGAAGATTCTCGATGCAAGATTCAAAGAAAGGACTGCTGCCCATGAGTCATGGCATGAAGTTAAGCAAGAAGTAGTGTGCTGAGACACATGCAGAGCTAGCAAGAATGAATGAGATCCCATATGCTTCGGCTATATGGTCCATAATCTATGCCATGATATATATACGAGACCGGATGTCTCGTTTGCCCTAAGTTGTACCAGTAGACATCAGTCCAAACCCGGTAAGGAACATTGGATTGCCGTCAAGGCGATTCTCATTTTTGAGAAAAACCAAAGACGTTTTTCTTGTATACGGGGGAAGAAATGATGATCTAGTCGTCAAAGGATATGTCGATGCTAGTTTTCCAGACAGACCCCGATGACTTTAAAAGTCAGTTGGGTTGTATGTTTATGTTGAACGGTGGAGCTTTCAGCTGAAAAGCAAGAAGCAGGACACCATTGCCGATTCTATGACAGAAACTGAGTACATTGCCGCATCTGAAGCGGCAAAAGAGGCTGTATGGATCAGGAGTTTCATGGCTGGGTTAGGTGTAATTAAAAACTCATCTAACCCAGTAGACTTATATTGTGACAACACCGGGGCCATTGCGCAAGCTAAGGCACCCAGGGCACATGACAGATCCAAACATGTACTCAGGAAGTATCACATCATCCGCGACATTGTTGCTAGAGGTGACGTGCAGATCCACTACGTTGCATCTGATGATAACACCGCCGACCCCTTGACCAAGGCTCTTCCTCGAGCAAAACATGATAAACATGTTAGGTCAATGGGTATAGACTGGGACTTAGATTGGAACTAGGGGCAAGTGGGAGATTGATAGCATTTGTGCCCTAGTCCAATTGCTATTAGCCTGTAAACGTCTATGTACATTATCATCGTTTGTAATATATATATAAAACGGCTTTGTATTACTTATGTGTTGAAGTAATATGTTAAGCATGATCTGATTTATGACCACTAAAGTAGTAGAACCATAAATCTGTACGGATCACACTTAACGAGTCCCTGGTCAAAATATGCTTCCTTAGAAGCGACCAGTATGAGGATGGTTCTTAATGACGTAGTTCTATTTGTCATAGGGATGAGGGATCCCGGAATCATATCATAGATATCATGAGGTGATTGATATCGGACGAACCGCTTTGAATAGTGTTTTCATAGATTAAGCCATGAACATATTCAAATGTGATAGCTTGTCACGACATCCATACACCGAGGAGTCTTTGTGATCACTATGCAATGAACGTGCGACTTAAACTTGCGCCTAACGCTTTCTGTGACATGATTGCAATAACGGGCACGATTGGGTGGCGGAACGGGTTGCATGAGTGACACGAAAGACGGCTAACGGATTTATCCCTCATACTACGGTATGGGAAAGATATCCGTTAAAAGGCCTCTTGATGGAGACTGACTGAGAGTAAGAGCATGGTCATGCCGGTGATACGGGTTATCAGTTCTCAGCCATCTCACATATCAAGTAACAATGATTGATTAAACAAGGGTGACGACTCTATGCCTTGAGATCAATCGGGATATCTAGAGATAATAGGATAGTGACTTGTACGCACAAGGTTAAGTCGAATCATCGATCTTCATGCACCTAGGGTAATCATAACGTCTTACTAGAGACCACTTATGATGGATCGGGCAAGAGCGATCTTTTGCGCCGATCTGCCAACGGTGGCATGAGCCTAGAGGGTCACACACATTCAAGACGGATAACTTGAGACAAGGAAACCTTAACGTTTCTTGAGGAGCAATACATGGAAAAAACTGGAGGTTTTGTGCCATATGTTCGGTTTGAGAGAATAATTAGCGAATCGAGAAAACTAAGTTTTTTCGTCGATGTCTCGTCGGACTTTGTTTGATAAGTAACGACAAAAAGGGTCGGGCGACTTTTGGACACGGCACGAGACCACACGGGCGAGCCCATTGAGCTCGGCCCATGAGGTCTCATAGCCGGCCCAAATAAGGGCCCAATAAGGGCCCAATAAGCCCTCTTGGCCGGCCCACATGGTGTGTCCATGTGTGGGGGCCACACAACACCATGCTTAGTTGGTGATTGTGGATTAAGAGGTGAGTGATTTAAGGGGTATGGGTTAAAGCACCTTTAAGCCCATACCAATCACCTTTTGACCCATGCTCATGAGATTGATGAAGTAGAGAAATATCAAATGGGATTCTTGATTAAACACAACTCTCACAAGCTCTCTCTCTCTCCTCTCTTTGCTCTCTTGTTCTTCATTTAATTGTTCTAGTAGGCAATTAAGTGAAGGATCTTCAAGATCATCCCCTTGGAGTGGACTTGCTCTAGAGAAGAAGATCCGAAAGTTCTTCTTTCTTAATTCAACAAAGACCAAAAGCAAAATGGAGAAACTGTCCAGATTGTCCAATTCCGGCGACCGACATTGCGTGAGCCATAGCTGCTTCGTCCGAGCTCCGATCGACATAAAACTGGCGGCTTTAGAAATATAAGTCAAAGGGCTACAACTTTTGTGAAATACTGATTTTCCAAAAGAGCGCTGGTTTGGGAGGTACAAGGCCGAGAAGCAGACTGGTCCGCAGAGTCTGTCCTGCGAGATAGGGAAAAAAATTTTCTCCAGACGGAGGTCTTCTCGTCCGAACTGGGTTCGGAGCAAAACACAAAAGATGTAGAGAATTGGCTGAGGTTTAATCTCCAAAAAGAACCAAATTAATTGTAGATCTGTAGCTCGAGATATGGAGTTTCAAAGTCTCGGTTTTCTGCCAGGCAGATTCTGGTAAAATCCGAAAATTCGATTTCCTAAGGATCTAACTTGGTAGTCGATCTTGCGCAGGTTAGGGGCGGTTTATAGGTTGCTTCCGCTGCCATGAACGTGATTAGGATGCCCCGGAACCCTACACCTGGTTCTTCTCAAATTGAATCAGTTCCTCTTGCATAGCATTGACCCAATACTCATCATTGATGACTTCATTGATATTTTTTGGTTCAGTCTTTGAAACGAAGCATATATTACCTATCACCTCGTTGTAGTCTTCAGGAGTTTTTGACCGAGTCAGTATGCCTTCATTTAGGTCTCCAATTACTCCAGAGATAGGATGATTAGCCTGGATTATTCGCGAGGGATTCTTGTTGCTGAGAACTCATGAGCTATCCCTTCTGAGTTGCAGAATTCTTCAAATTTGCTGTTTTCGAACTCTCGACCATGATCACTACGAAGGCGAATTATTTTGCCAATTGTCTCCCCTTTATCTCGTTGGACCTGAATGCACAGATTCTTGAAGATCGAGAAGGTATCTGATTTGTCACGAGGGAAGTCAACCCATGTGTATCGTGAGTAATCATCTACACATACAAAGACATAGTGTTTTTCTCCAAGACTTTCAACTTGCATTGGCCCCATGAGGTCAACATGTATTAGCTCAAGCACTCGAGAAGTGGTGATATGCTGCAGCTTCTTGTGTGACATCTTGGTTTGCTTTCCAATCTGACATTCTCCGCAAATCTTTCCTTCTACTATTTTCAGGTTTGGAACTCCAGTAATGGCCTGCTCTGAGATTGCCTTCTGCATACTTCTAAGATTTAGATGTCCAAGCTTTTTGTGCCACAGTTTGGTTTCTTCTGCTTTGGAGACAAGACACTTTGCCGTTTCGATATGTGATTCGGGCGACCAGATGTAACAGTTATCCATTGAGCGGATTCCTTGTACAATAGTGACTTGATCGAAGTCTTTCACTATACAGGCTTCTTTAGTGAATTTCACTTCTGAACCCAAATCACAGATCTGGCTGATGCTAATCAGGTTTGCCTTAAGTCCTTTTACAAGTAATGCTTCAGTTAGGCAAGTAGCTCCTGGATGCTTGAGTTCTCCTTTTCCAATGATTCGAGCTCAAATCCCATCTCCAAAAGTAACATAGCAGTTTGTATATAATTTGAGATTGGAAAGAAACTCTGGAGTACCTGTCATGTGTCGAGAACATCCACTATCGAGATACCAGTCTTTGTTTGTTGAGGCAATCAAGGATGTATATGCAACATTAGCTCGATAGACTAGATTCTTAGGTCTCCATTCAAGGCAGGATTTTTTCTGAGGAGTTGAGGGATGTCTTTGATGTCTCCTTTGTCTCTGTGGTAGCTGAGCTTGCTTCTTCCCATGGAGTTGAAAGCAAAATAGTCTAATGTGACCTCGTTAACCACAGTAATGACATATCCACTGATATTGATAAGCTGATTTTATGAAGTATTGTTGTCTGAGTGGAGGATGTCTTTTGATAGTTGCTTGACAAGAACATGTTGTAGACGATGTCATGAAATTTGTTGTAGGTCGTCCTGTCGGATGTGTTGGGGCATCCAGTGTTTTCTTGTCAACCATGGCTTGTTGTGGGACAAACTTCGTAACTGTTGTCGAGGGGATATCGTGTGTGTACCCTAGTCCCGTCGTATCCTTGGACTGCTTTCCTACTGATAGGATTTTGTCAAGGCATTTTGTGCTAGGATTCATCATCTTTAGCGATTTAGTCATAAGACTAATTTCTCCATTAAGTCTGGTGATTTCGCGTTTTAGCTCCACGATCGTCTCTAGGAATCTAGACTTGTCGTTGGTAAGACTGATGATTCGTTCTCCTTGTTGATCAAGGATCAGAATTTCCTTGATCCATCTGGTATGTAAGCTTTTGTATGCCTCGACTAGTTGCTCTTTAGTCCAATTCTCATTTGGAGTTCGATGATGGTAATCATCATTGATATTTGCAGAGTTATCAATGTTAGATACATGAGTAGTAGTAGTGAATGCAACAAAGTTGCTTACCTCTTCAGAACCACTATCTTCATTGTCATCATCTGATAGGGTGGCATTGTAACCTCGTTTTTGTTGTTTGAGGAAATTTAGACATTCTCTGCGAAGATGGCAAAAATCCTTCACATTCATGACATTGAAGTCCTTTGTTCTTGTTGTTTTCTTCTCCACTCATGTTTGGTCTGTCAAGACTTCCTCCTGTTTGAGCTTTTTGTGGAGCTTTGTTTTTGGCATTTGTTGTGACATTCCGTCCACCCATTCGACTGAATCTTCTCATGACTTTGTTGTAATTTTTTGTGAGAAGGGCCATTGTAGCATCGATGTCTTCTTCGGAGTCAGAATCCTCAGGTTCTGGTTTCTTGTGTGTTGAGCTTTTGAAGGCAACTCCTTTATTTCTTTTGTCGATATTGGGCAGAGATAACTCATAGGTCATCAGAGACCCCATCAACTCATCCAATTTTAAGATCTTGAGGTCATGAACTTCCTCAATTGCAGTGATCTTCATCTTAAATGTAGGGCTAAGAGCACGCAGGGTTTTTCTAAACAGTTTTTCATCAGACATTGGTTCTCCCAGAGAATAGGATTCATTGGCTAGATCACGAATGCGAACATTGAATTCTGCAATTGATTCGTCCTCTTTCATGACAAGGGCTTCGAAGTTGGTTGTCAAGTATTGCAGTTTTTGTTCTCGAACCTTGGTTGTTCCTTCATATGCAACTGCTAGGATATCCCATGCGGATTTGGCAGTTGTGCATGTGTTGATTAGTCTGAATACGTTTTTGTCAACACCGTTGAAAATAGCATTCAGAGCTCGAGAGTTTCCCAGTGATTCCTCGTCTTCATCATCAGTCCAGTCTTTTTCTGGTTTTGGACCGATAGGGTTACCATCATTGTCACTGAGTTGTGGAGCTTTCCAACCATTGATCACGGCCTTCCATGTTTTGTTGTCAAGTGACTTCATGAAGGCATACATCCGAGCCTTCCAATAGCCGTAGTTACTTCCACCTAGAACAGGTGGTCGATTGATGGATCCTCCTTCTCTGGTATTGTCCATCTTGATCAAAATATTTGTTTAGGAACTCATCTAAAGTTGTAGGTGCCTCCTCTGATACCAATTGAAATTTTGATCAGCTAGTCGTGCAAGATGTCACACACAATGTTACGTATGAAGCTATAACACCGTGTATAACTTCTTGTGTAGATAACGTAGGATAGTAAATATAAAGCTATAAACTATGACACAGCAGATTGTTTACCCAGTTCGGTGGAACGTCACCTACGTCTGGGGGCTCTCAGCCTAATGGAAAGGTTTCACTTATCAGTAATTCGTCAGAACATACAAGTACATGTTATCATCCCTAGACCTATACTTTATGCTACTTATTACAGTGTAACCTATCTCAGAGTCTCCCCCTGAATCCAAGACTCCGTCTTGATTCCACTCTTCGAGCAATTGCCTTACTCTGTCGGTTCAAGTCTTCGTTGAACTTGGTGGTTGCGTGCAATCTTCACTCACGCGATCAGTAAAACCCTCAATCACCTAACTCTCAATAGTTATGGTGATGAACAATATCTTTAGCACTATTCTGCAACCTCTCAGCCCGCAAATCTCATGTCTAAGAGCTTTGCAAATTATTGCTAGGAAACAAATAAAGAACCACACGATTGCTAAGGGGGTATCCTAAGCTTTTATAGCAATCGAGGATGAGTACTAACCCTAATGGGTTTCCTCTTAATCACCGTCTTTCTTCTTTACAATATTGAAGATGTTCTAGAACTTCTGGTATTTCCTAAACGCAATCGTACTTCCTACAGAATCGGGTCTTTCCTGTTTTCCGTCTTTCTTCTTTCCTGGTATTTCCTAAATGCAAATGTTTGCCGAGATGTTGTCAACAATATCACACAAGATATCGCATATGATGTTTCGACATTCTTTATGACATTTTCTCTAGTTCCTTAAAAATAAGCCAATCACTAAAACCGTCGTAACTACATAAATAATGGATTCTAACCCTTTCATCAATGAAGTTTAAACATGCAGTAGATCCTTGGTAAGAACACGGTTAAAAATTTTGTATTTTGCTTTTGTTGCTATGTATAACATCTCGCGTGTCTCAGCAGTGTTCACTCTCCTTTTCTTCTTGTCTTACGCGTAACGTGGACTTAAACGCCCTCAGACATCCCACTACTTCAGACATAGTCATCTGGGTCACATCACCCCATTGTTGGATCGTGCCTACAACGAAGAGATGCTTGTCTGGAACATATCTAAGAAGCTTCTCTACGACAACCTCCTCATTCATCTCATTCTCTAGGGCTCGTATTTCATTTACCATATTGGTCAACCTTAGTGAAAAATCACGTATTGTTTCGCCTTCACACATCTACAGCCTGTCGAATTCTCGCTTTAGGATTAGAACATTTGCTTTTTTCACGCGCTCCTCGCCTATCCTCATCTTCTTCAGAGCATTCCAGGTTTCTTTTACTGTATTTTTCTCTGTATATGGGATCGCCTGCGATATCACTGCCATGGCTCCATGATATCTTCCTTCATTCACGACTTCGTCACCTTCTATAGCTCCCCAGACTCCTAATTCGCACATTTGGATCTTCATTTTTTGGCCCCCACGCTATAGTAGTTTCCGTCAGCATATTGTAGATGATTGGAATTCCTCCTCGCGCTTGAAGTCTTGTTCACTATCACTTTTTTTTCTTGTAATGGCGCACAAAAATGTCTGTAACGGCGCACTGTACCGTCGCCGTTACACTTTGTAACGGCGCACGCCGTTAGTACGCCGTTAGTACGCCGTTACAAAACCTACCGTCACCGTTTCACAAGTTGACAGTACCGTTACAAAATATATATTATTAAAAAAATTAAAATTTTAAAAAAATAATAAATATAAAAAATATTTTTTATTTTTTTTAATTAAATATTAAAAAATGAAAATTAATATCAAAATGAAAGTTAATATTAATATTCAAATTGTTTAATACATAATATTTACATCGAGATCTATGACGACGGGTCTCCAGGATCTCTAGACCTAGTCGGGTCAAATGGAGGTGGAGGGGCATTACGATTTAGAATTCTTAGCTGTTCTTGGAAGTACATGAGCATCTGCTGTTTTGGACGGCCTGATTCTAAAGTAAATGCTGGTTTTGGGAGGCCTCAGTGCGAAGCTCTGTAATAACCTCGGCTTGTTGGGTGACCTGAGTCCGGAGCTCCGCAATCTCCGCAGAACTACCATCGGAGGAGGTTGAACGTCTTCTCTGTCTTGGCGGTGCCTCGTAATCACTCCCGCAACCCCGGATGCGTCGTCCTCTGGAGGAATCTATTGTAATTCCTTTGGCAAACTCAACCTCGCGAACATGCTTCGCAGCTAGTCGCATGACCTCATCCTCTTCAACGTCAGTCATCTTCTTCAGAGTTCCATCCTCGCTGTATTCGCCTGGTCATTCTTCCAAGCCCTAAGCGCATTCTTAATGTAAATCTGTAAAAAAAAATTGATTAATATGATAAATTTTAATTTTAAAAAATTAATTTAATTAAACTTACAAGTTTCGGGTTGAGTTCCTCCTCATCCTCGTCCTCCTCCCCTTCCTGATTACCATCACCAGGCTTACGGATCTTTAGAGCCTTCAGAAAGCCCTCCAACTTTTTGGAGACCTCTACTTCCCCGACCTCCATCATCCTCTCCCAAAGATTTCGGAATGGGATTTTGCCAGTGTGGTGGTTTAATTTGTTCTCACTCCTCCGAATGGTACTCATTTGAGACCAAACTTCTTCCTGAAAAAAAATTAAATGAAATTGAATTAATTCAAAAAATTGAAATTGAAATGAAACCTATTAAATACAAAATTTGTAATATACCTCCTTGGTATCAAAATGATGAACGAGCCAACGCCACTGGACTTCTTCCCTTTCAGACACTTGGGAATCCCATTACTGTCTAGTCTAGTAGGGTCCACATAGAGTTTGTAAAACCGCTTCATGTTAGATTTTCGCTCCTTGTAAGGGCCTATGGCCGCCTCACGAATCCAACTCCTCAGCTCAACAGAATCTGTCACAGCAAACAAATGCTGAAATTTACAAACACCACGTCAAAATCTATAATACGGCATTTGAAAATTCATTTTGAGTAAGTGTTGAAATTACCTTAAAGCTCCTCCAAAATAACTGGAACTCAGACGCCGGGAGATCCCCAAACGTCTGGTAGGAAGCGTCGCGTTCCCGAGCGAACTTCCCTATAACAGCCTTTACCCTTTCCATTGAAAACCGTCCTCCTTGGACACGTGGTCGGCCGTTTTCCCAAGTCAACAACAGCAAAGGACCTCCGTTCACCAGAACCGCTTTCTCTTCAGGGTCTATAATGACGTCGACCTTTTGCTCTTTTCTTGCCCTGGCTTCCCAGCTCTTTGTGTTTAGGCAATCCACTTCTACTTTGTAATCGAAGTACAGCTCATGCCTCAGAATCTCTCTGTAGTTGAGGGGAAGGAGCCTCCACTCGTTCAACGGGAGTTCAGACTCATCAGGCACAGTGTCCTCTTCGGAGGGTCCAGCGACGTCTCCGAGCATCTCCTGGAAAGTCCGATCATCCGGCACAGTGTTGCATCAGCACGTGAAAATCGTGGGTCTTCAATCCGAGGAAAATTTTCTTCTTGGGATTCACCTTGCTCTTTAGACTTCCCGCATATCCAGAGGGAAACTTAACAGCTCGGATATGCTACAGTACTTCCTTCCGATCACGACCTGCCACGCCATAAGGTGCATCTGGGAGCTCCCCGTCTTGCACCCATTGGTCTTGTCAGACTCCATGTTCCTCGTAAGCTCTCCTAGCTTTCACGTCATCCTTAGTCTTCCCTGCAATTCCAAGAACTGTACCTATGACGTTGTCGCATACGTTCTTCTCTATATGCATCAAATCCAACGCATGTCTGACTTTATGAGTTTTCCAATAAGGCAGCTCCTAGAAAATGCTTATATGAGACCAACATATAGGAACACCACCACCTTTTCGTTTACTGAACTTCGGATGCAGACTAGGCAGTGGGTATTGATAACGTAGAATCGCACTGAGTACAGCAGCCCCTGAATGTCGGGTAGGCCTTCTCCGGGTCTCTGTCTTCTCGTTAAAGGCCTGCGCCTGAAATCGGAGTAGGTGTTTCAGTGGTAAGAACCTACGAGCACCTTGGTAAGAGATTCTTGAGTTACTGCGTTCATAATCGATCTCGTCCAAGCATAGAGGACATGCCTTATAGCCTTTAGTCTGGATACCCCCCAACATTCCCAAACCCGGGAAGTCACTTATTGTCCACATCATAGCAGCCCGCATTATGAAAGCCTCTTTCTTAGAACCATCCCACGTGACAGCTCCGTGCTCCCACAGATGGTTCAACTCATTAATCAGCGGACGCATGAAGTTATTTAAGCATTTCCCATGTGATTTTGGACCAGATATCAACATGGTGAGGATGTAATACTCTTTTCTCATAGCCATCGAGGGCGGAAAATTCAACGGGATAGCGACTATAGGCCACAAACTGTAACTCGGCGCATTAGACCCATATGGAGAGAACCCGTTGAATGATAGTGCCAGCCGCACGTTCCGTATTTCTCCTGAAAATACTGGGTATATTACGTCAAAATAAATCCAATCCATACCGTCCGATGGATGTACTAATATTTCATCGTCCTCATTCTCCCGCTCCCCATGCCATCGCATCAACTCAGCCGTCTTTGAGGCAACATATAAACGTTGAAGTCGAGGAGTCAATGGGAAGTACCACAACGTCTTTTTCGGAACAAATTTTTTGCCCACTTTAGCAAACGCCACATGTCTGGAGTTGCGATTGTGTTTCGTAGTACAAAGTGCATCCGTACAGACATGCATCATATTTCACGTGTGGCAGTTGGATTGCCTTCATTCTCTACTTCGCCGCTGCGTAGCTAGATGGATACGTATTAGGTTGGGGTAACGTAGAACAATAATCTTTGGCAACCTTGGTAAAATCTTCGTCAGACATCCCGGTGCTCTGCTTGATTGACAACATCCTTAACATTGCTGCTAAAGAAGTGTCCTCACTAGTTTCGTACAACGGCTTGTGCGATTCTGTCACCAACCGGTTGTATGCTGTCATGGTTGCCTTAGCGACTCCCTCCTCGACTTCGGTTATTATATTTATGTTCTCTTCTTCGTCCTCGTCCTCGTCATCGTCCTCGTCCTCGTCCTCGTTCTCGTCCTCGTCAATCCTTACATCTCTAGTTGAGTCTACATCATCCACGAGCTGATGCACAGGATCAATGTATACTGGATTGTTGTCCGACATCGAACAAGGAAGATTCGCCAATGTTGGCCTCAAACTGATATCCCAATTCCGGCTCGAGCTAGCTCCTTCGGCTTCGCCGTGATGGAACCACACATTATACGATCTAAGGAAATCTTTCCTCAATATACGATCGCAAATGGTATCCATATCGTGCCAAGCAGAATTACAACACCTCGTGCATGGACACTTGAAACGTCCCACCATTTTTCCTCGCAAATTTTACAAAACTGCTTAATCCGTTCATCCATTCCTCACTCATTTTTACGTATCCTATCCATCTCCGATCCATTCTATATATGTAATATATATAAATTCGGTTAACAATTAATATTAGATAACTATATACCTAAAATGACATTAATATTCATTATTATTTCACCAAAATCACCAAAAAAATAATAATATAGAATACATGCATTATTTCACATAAATCACACTAACTATAATAATTTACATAATATTGCATTATTTAAAAATATGTATGTACCTTCTAATTCACAGAAATATTATAAATGACCGAATTACCCTTGTTTGGTCATTTATGATCAAATTACCCCTAATTAGGTCATAAATGACCGAAATACCATTGTTTGGTCATTTATGACCAAATACCCTAATGTTATCATGCAATTAATGGGATCGGGAGAATTTACCCTAATGTTATCATGCAATTATTAGAATCGGAAGAATTAACCCTAATGTTATCAGGCAATTAATGGAATCGGGAGAATTTACGCTAATGTTATCATGCAATTCATGGAATCGGGTAATTAATTTCATCAATTTCAAAACTAAATTAATAAATATAACATGCAAATTATTCATACAAAGCCACACAAATTCATATGAAATCATATACAAATTCGCATTATTTATATATTGCATTATTTAAAAATATGTACGTACCTTCTAATTCACCGAAACTTCCACTCAATTGTAGATTTGTGGGGGACAAATATAGGGTACTCGGGAAAATTTGTAATGTACCAAAATTACGAAATTACCCTTGTCGGGAGAAAATTTGTTGTGAGAAGTTGTAGAAAGGAGAAGGGGAGGTTCTGCCAAGATTTATACTACATTTTAGTAACGACGCACATTGGTAGATGCGCCGGTACAAAGTAACGGTAACAACAACGGCTTGATTTCCGACCGTTTTTCCTAACGGCAACATAGTGGTCAACGGTCAACAACATTTGTAACGGCGCACATTACTGTGTGCGCCGTTACTAATATTCATTACTAACGGCGCACTATATATGTGCGCCATTACAAATGTTTGTAACAGCGCACTATATTTGTGTGCCGTTACAAATGTTTGTAACGGCGCACTATATATGTGCGCCGTTAGTATTTTTCTTTTTAACGGCGCACATACTTAAAGTGCGCAGTTAGAAATGAAAAATCTGATAGTGGTTCTCGTTCCCGTTGAGTTGCTTGTTCCTGTGGAGTTGTTGCCCTCCGTGCTTGCGCCTTTGTTTGTGACCTTCTTTGGTGCCTCTGGATCGCTCATGGTTTGAGTCAATTGATTTTAGCCGCTCTGATGCCAATTGTAGTTCTCAACCTTATGAACAGTGCTCAAATGAAAATATAGGAAACGCAGAGCAAGTGATTCTGTAAGAAAATCCAATATTGATTTGAAGAAATTACATTCCTGTTTAAAAGGCAACGCCTAGCTAATTAAAATAAACAAAACCTAAAAGATTAAAAGCTACCTATTTTCTAGCATAAACGTGTGCACTTATTAGCAAAATAAAAGTAATTAAAGAATGACAATAAAGAAAAGAAACGGCAAAAGAATATGGGAAATAACTCATCTTCAAGAATGATCAACATTTGACCAAGATTGCATGCAGACTATGGGAAATAACTTTTTTTATGAACACTTATACTCAAACTTTCATATTCTAGAACTCATACAATTGCGCACATGATTCACAATTTTTGAATAGTTTTTTGTCCTGACGAATTTGATGAAACCTTGATTACAATCCCGGATGCGTAATTTGGCACTGCAGAGGTCTCTCATGGAGGTGTAGTGATTATCGAGCTTTGATAGGCATGGTTGTTGTGTGATGGATTCGGATATGGAGGTTGATGGTGGTTGTGAGCATGGGATCTGAGGCTATTCAATTTGGATTTTGGGACATAGAGGTTGATGGTTTGAAGGTTCTACACATATAAAGCTCACATGTGAAGAAGAAACGATGACATCATAAGGACGCCATCATATCAATTTATTTACCTCTAAATTTAGAGAGTGGACTCTTGACGATATATTAAGATTTTCAAAAGAAAATAGGGAAAAGTACATCCTAGCCACACTCATCTTGGCCAAAAGACACATATCTACACTCATAACTCCAAAATAGTTATGATACCGATATCCGCTGAAAGTGATTTATACCATAAACTCCATAAAAGTTATGATATCGATATTAAAAAAGTACTTTCTAAAGTATTTTCTAAAGTGAAATTTTTGCAGATTTATTCAGTAATACTCAACATCTACTAAGAAACGTATGTAAGGCATTATCTCAACTATGCAAGCGAAGTAAATTAACCTTTTCAGATATCAGGAGGAGCATCGATCAAGAAGAGCATCGATCAGAGGAGCAGAAATTATAAAGTTGATCACACTTTGAACATATATGTGGTGCACTATTTTTTCCTTATTCAGGTTTTGTCCCATTGGGTTTTCCTGCAAAGGTTTTTTTCAAAGAGACAGCTTTATGTACGACCAACACCACCAGAGTTACTTCTTTACTTGATTTTTTCCCATCGAGTTTTTCTTGTAAAGTTTAAAGTAATTATTTGCAAATATGTGATGTCCAATGGGGAGTGTTGTAATACCACGTGTAGGCCACCATGTCTTGCATAAGTCAAGTTACGTGTCACACTATCATAGATTCACAATTGAAGCATTGGTGGTGTAAATGGCTATATAAGGAGTCTCTCCAAAACTTCATTTCGTGAAATAGAATGAATATGAACATGCATATTTGGTGCTCAACAAATTTGTCCTAGCTCGTGTAAATTCTTATTAATTTAGCTTATTGCTTTCTCATTCTTATATTCTTTAATTGGATAATTCCACTTGGGTCACCACAAAAATTTGTAGTCTCATTTAGGTTATCACAAAATTTGTAGTCTCACTTAAATCACCATAGTTCTAATTTAATTTCTGAGGTCACCACAATGAACTTTTGTCTCATTGTTGATCTATTTTTATTTTGAAAAGACCAAAATACCCCTCACCTTCTTTTTTTCCTTTTCTTTTTCACGACCCCTCTTTCACCTCCTTCATCGATCACGACCCTCCCTCCGCCTCCTCCTCTCCCGCCTCGACCTCGCCGGCGACGACCACCTCTCCACCGCCTCCCTCTGGTGGCGCCGCCGCCCCTTCCTCCACCTCACCCACGTTGGCACCTTAGACGACTATTTCTTTTCCGGTGACGATGACGACCGCTCCGTTTTAGGATCGAGTCGGAAACAACCGCCAGATGGAAATTTCCCCTCCATCTTCCTCCTCCTTCTTGCCGGTAATGTGGGTCGAGTTTCTGGAAATTGCCTCGGCCAGAGACAGACATGTCCACCATGCCGAAGCGAGAAAAAGATAGGGCAGCTAGGTGGAGGACGTGGATGAAGGGAACGGCGTCGTAGGTGTTGGTCGGGGGAGGAGTGGAAAGTGGTGGTCGGCGATGGAGTGGAAGGAAATGTCATTTTGAGGAGAAATGACATATTTTGAAAATTTGAAAACAACTGAGGGGCATTTTGGTCTTTTCAAAATAAAAATAGAACAACAGTGAGACAAAAGTTCATTGTGGTGATCTTATAAATTAAATTAGAATTATGTTGACCTAAGTGAGACTACAAACTTTTGTGGTGACCTCAAAAACTAAATTAGCATTATGGTGACCTAAGTGAGACTACAAACTTTTGAGGTGACCTAAGTGAAATTACCCCTTCTTTAACTTACAACAAGTTACACTTTGTCCACTAAAGTGACGCGTTTTACATTTTACTATAATTATAATAAAAATTTTAATTTAAGGTCAGTTAATTGCGTTTTTCACTTTGCTTTTAGGGTTTTTATTCCTAATTAAAAAATATTATCTATATTCGAATTCCCTATTCAAAAATTCCTTATTAATTTCGAATTTCCTAAATCAAAATTTTCCTTTTTTAATTATAAATCTCAATTCGTAATTTTCTTATTTTATTTCCAATTCGTAAGTGGAAAATATATATATTCTTGATTTTATTATTCCAAATCCTAATTCGAAAATATCACTCATATTTATTATATTTTCAATATAATAAATATGTCTATTTTCGCTTTTTCAGTATGGACTTGAGAAGCCCATATCTCTTCGGACTCGCTCTTTCTGTGTGATCCTGGCTCGTGAAATATTGGTAATGGCTCGAAATCTCTATTTCACCCATTCATTGCAAGTGGCCTCTAGCAAGACATTATGATAAATCCAATACTCATTATGATGGAGGATTCGACTTAACCTTTTGTTGTAACTATCACAATTTATATCAATCATATTTACTGATCTTGAGTTGAATGAGAATGATAACTCTTTATCAATTCTCTTAGTATGGCCATACATTTTCTCTCGGTCATGCTAATCACGAGGCGTAAAACAGATATCTTTCCCATAAATGATATGAGGGACAAATTCCTTGATTGTCACTCATATCCCTCATATAACCCGTCGCACTACTAATCATATCGTTTCAGCATCCAGTCACGAAAGAAGTAGGTGAATATGTCAAACTGAGAAAGGGGTCATATAGGAATCAATGGATACTTCCAACATCTAAAGATTCCTAGATAATACAACAATGAGTTGTGCTCATGAATTAATCTATGTCGCATGCTCAGGACGGGTCGTTCAATATCATTTTTCTAAATGATATCTATGATTTGACTTGATAACATTTACCCATGATCAGTAAAACGGCATCATCAGTCAACCTCATACTGAGCGCAAGAATGCGTTGACCAGGAACCGTTGAGTATAATTTCTAATATAATTTAAGGATTCTACTATCAAGTGATGACACACTCGATAACCTCAAACGAATTAATACTCAACTTATTATCACAACACCATAATAATAAAAGTGATGTTTAATTACTAATAACGATATTAAAAATGAATAAATATGATCAATTTAGTGTGCTAATTACCCTCTTCTTCTAATTTTTCTCATTCTGCTAACAAAAGATTTATAATAACGTACAAATCTAGAATGCCCAGTTATTCTCGAGCATTTAACTGCCAATAAAATTTATGATAACTTATCATCATAATTAGGCAAAATCAAGCAACATGGAAAACAAAAATTGATCGTATAGAAGAGGAAAACATATTTGGAATGTAAATATGTTAACGACCCTGAGCATGTGATTGAAGTATACATAAATGTGTATGAGGACAGATGTATCCACCCTGAGCATGCCATGTGTGCATCTGGTGGCATACGAGGCAGGCTAGCTAGGCGGCTAGGTGCTCTTGCAATCATGCTCTCTCTTGCTCTTTGGTTTTATCATTTGCCCAACTCAGACCCATCCCATGTGATTTATCTGACTTTCTCTGACCCACTTTTACATGGTCCTCATCCACATGTCACTCAACTCTTTCGTACTGCCTCTGTATACATAATAGGGGTAATGACAACACCTAACTATGTCACGTTTCAAATTTAATACCTTAACTTTCAAATTTTCATTTGGGGTACTCAAAAATTAAATAAGCGACACTTAACCCAACTTCTGTTAAATCTAAGTGAATTAGTTTGTTAAAAAATCTAAAATGCCCTTAATGGTTTTGTTTTGAAATAAAACTAATATGACCAATTCAAAACCGGTTTAACCGGTTCAAATTAAATACTATTTTTAGTAATTGAAATGACTATTTCACCCTCATATAAAATTATTTTAAACTTAAGGGTGAAGGGCATATTTGTCTTTTAACTAAACAAAATAAAAATATTAATTATTAAATAATTATTATATTTTCAATAATTAAAATAAAATCAGTAATAACAATAATAATAAAATAATTATTATATTATATTATAACCTAAAGAATTATATTATATTGTTTTTTAAGAAATGATTATATTATATTGTTAATGTATAATGATTAATTACAAATTAACAAAAGAACTCTCTGCCTTCTTCAGTCCCACAGTCCGCCACCGTCTGCGCACCTCCGGCAACCACCGTCGTTATTCGGTTGCGACTCCGGCCACTTGCGCCTCGTCTCCGGGCGCGACTCCGGCCACTTGCGCCTCATCTCCGGCTGCGACTCTGGTCACTTGCGCCTCGTCTCCAGCCACCTTCTCCACCCACTTCGCCCAGGCACTCCTAGTAGAGCCTCGCCGACGTTGATGGCGCGGAATCGAGCTCCAATCGGCCAGATCGAGCTCGAATCGGCCAGATCGAGCTCGAATCAGCCAGATCGAGCTCGATTCGGCCAGATCGAACTCGATTCGGCCAGATCCGGAAGAGCTCGAGTTCAAAGTCGGAGACGTAGAAGGGGTCGTATCTTGCGGCGCCGTCGCCGAGTCGACTCGGTCCAGAGAGTCTGATAAGGGACATTGCCGTCGACGAGTGGAAGAGCTGGACCTCGAGTCTAGGGCGTCAAATGACCTCGAGCTGGTTTGAGGGCCATCGCCGTCAAATGACCAGGGAAGAGCCTCGCCGGCCTCGAGCTTGTTCAGGCCGAAGAGGCACGCGGTGGGGGAGGGTGGCCGACTCCCGCGAACTGTAGAAATCGACGAGTGAGAGGATAGGGTTTGGGTGTGTGGAAGGAAGATGAGAGGGTTGAGATTAGATTGAAGGAGTGAGAGGATAGGTTGAAGATAAGGGGTATAAGTGTAATTTCATACATTATTTTAATTTATATATGAAAAGACAAATCTCTCCTCAAATATTTATTTAAATTGAGGGTAATCTAGTCATTTCATTATTTTTGTATTTTAATTTTCAATTTTTTAATTGTTTACTTGAAAAGTCAAATTTGCCCTAAAATTCTAATCATATGAGTTATTCAACGAGGGGTAAAATAGTAATTATATAATCATAATAATTGAACCAATCAGACCGGTTTAACAGACCAAAACTATTGAGGGTATTTTAGACTTTTTAACAGACCAATTAAGTTAGATTTAACAGACGTTGGGCTAAGTGTCGCTTATTTAATCTTTGGGTATTTCAAATGAAAATTTGAAAGTTGGGGTATTAAATTTGAAACGTGACATAGTTAGGTGTAGTCAAGTGTCATTACCCCTACATAATACAATGGTATATCAACAGTTTCGTCCTTTTGTTTAATAACGGGAAATTGTTATTTACCTCTCTAGCAGTATACACAATTTTTATTTATCTTCTTCAGTGGATAAATACATCTTCACATATTTCACAAAAACCTAACATTATTAGTTTTTTATCAAAATGACAAAAATACCCATAAATTAAAAAAACATTTTCTTAAAATATACTTTTCTTATGAAATAAATAATAAAAGCTGATTCAAATATTATTTTTTAAAAGAAAAAATATTTAAAATGAAAAACGGTTTTTAAAGATCATTTTTGTGTTTTATAATATTTTTATTTTTTAAAAACAATAAATTTTTTAAATATTGAAATCATTTTTTATTATTGATTTTATAGAATAATATATTTTTAAAAAAAGTTAAAAAAATATTTTTTAAATTTTTTAAATACAATGATTATTTTTTTCATTTTTACAAAAAAATAGTTGACTTTGACCAAAATCTAACGGCGTTAGACTTCTGTGAGAAACTCTGAAAGTACAAGGACCTGTCAAGATGCATTAGTCGATCGAGGAAGGTAAGTGAAAATCGAGTGTACTACGATGGAGGTAAATGACATTTTCCCTTTAATAATCCATTAATCATCTTCACTATTCTTGTCCTATGGTATGAATATCTTAACACAAATCACACACGAGGACATATATACACTGAGGTGTGATTTTTTGTGAACCGCTCATGTGCGTGCGGAATATGTGAACCCTTGAGAGCGTAACATGTGATGTTGCGCTCGCTAATATGATAAACGTGAAAAAAAAATCTTCAAATAACTCGTTCTACCATTCCTTCGACGAGTAACCATTTTTCCTCTAGGTGATACAATGAAATTCCTCATTACACCACTTTTTTTCCGATGGGCAATATTTTTCCCTCTAGGTTAAAATGGAACTCTCATGAGTCTTGCCTCATGATGTCTACACGTTGGTTATCACTGTTCTCACACATATTTTGGTTCTTACGAGAATGCATCTCTAAATATATTTTTATCAGCGAATCAAGAAAAACCTCTTATTCTAAACCAACCCTTGACGAACCGTGTTATTGATTTTTTAACCTATTTGTCAGAATTCAAAGGAAAAACTCACATGTACCAAGATTTAAACTCAAGACCTCACATATATTAGTGTCATCGTCTATACATAATACATTGAGATTTGATCACCATCTTAACCATTATTCGTGCATCATTATCATTGATTATTTCAGAACTTTTACTATTTCAATTCTTTCCTGCGATAAGACAATCTGTATTTTGAAAAGAGATGATGTGCATTGTAAAACAAGGTTGTGAGTAATAAATAAACAAATAAAAATAGGGAAGGAGTGAGACAAGTAAATTAAAAAGTTACCCAAAAATGAAAGGAGAGAGTAAGTGAGTATGAGAAGCATGTCGGTCAGTTTCTCCTTCTCCTCCTTGGTCCTATAAAACGATATCTACTCTTCTCTTGTTTGTTTTACACCACACCACTCTCATACATTCATCGCTCTCTATCCTACTCTTGTGTCCATCTTCATATATTAATTATCTACGTATTTTTCTTGGTAACAATATTGGATGTCATAGATCGATTTATTCAAAGGGTAATTACAGATCAGTACACTCGGCCGAAACCTTATTTCACGATCAGTTCCCTAAGTTTGAAATTTTATTTCTAAGTCCCTCAAGTTTCATTGCGTTACACTCAGATCCAATTCTGTTAAATTTAACTGATGTTGTTTTTGAAAAGTCCAAAATGCCTCTAGTGTAACATTTTAAATTAATACAATTATCTGATTATATGAAATGACCATTTTACCCTCAATTGATTTCAAAATTTAAGTTAGGGTTAATTACAGTTTGCCCAAACTACACTGGCGCGTTTTACAGTTTGCTCCAGCTACATTAGAAAGTTCAAATTAAGATACACTAGAATTATTTTTTTTACAAAATTAACGATTCCGTTAACAGCGTACGTGGAATGACATTTATGCCCCTGCAATTGAATGAACACGTGAGTTGAATAAAACATACATTAATAGTGTTTGAAACGAAACCAAAAATCAGAGTGAGCACGATTTCAAGAGAGTTGAGGCGATTGAGAGAGAGAGCTCGTCGTCGTGCGTGGTTGGGAGAGTTCGTAGAAGATGGGCACAGGTAGATTCCGACGAAGTTTAGAAGGAAGTTGTGAGGGAGGTTTGCAGAGGAAGGTTAGATGAAGAAGGTAAGATTTAGGGTTCTATTTTGTAGATTAATTGAAATTTCAGTGCGATTTAGGGTTATAATATATGGGTTTATGATCTATAATCTGATTGAAGATTTATATTTGAAAATCCCCTATTTCCCGTTAGGGATTTAGAGCATACAATTTTAGGGTTTATTTGATTTTATAGGATTTTGTGATGATGGGTAAGATGTGAACCTACAAGTATTGTGTATGGGAGGATTCCACAAGCAAATACATGAGAGCCGGTGGTACCTCTAGTGACTGAAGAGAGTATTACTCACATGTTGGAGTCCTATAAGCTGATGGAAGAAGTTGTCCAAATATACATAATAAATGGAGTTCGTCCCTTAGCTCAAATGACTCCATCAGGTACATTTTTTGATGTCATAGAGGGTTCATCTTGGTGGGATGTGCAAGCATTGAATAGGCAAAAAATGAGGAAAAAAGTAGTACGTCAAACAGAGTTCATGACAGAAATAGAAATAGAAGAATTGAGGCTAGTTGAGAATGATCTAGATGAGGAGGTTATCGCAAAAAAGAAAATTCAGCAGGTCGAAGAAGTCCTTAGTGATACTGAAAAGGTTGAGGATGAGGGGGCTAGAAATGGAGGGCATAAGGATGGGGTTGCTGGTGTAGAAGCTGAAAATGGGGCTGGAAGTGGAGGACATGATGAGGCCAGCTGGCGTAGATGGACATGGTGTAGAGATGAATGGCTTGGATGGAGATGTGGTGACTGATGAGGAGGGTGCTCCATTGGGTGATGGAGGTTTGGATGAGGAGTATTATGCAACAGGAAGTAATGAGTTAGAAGAGTATTGGTTAGATGCACTATGTAGTGAGAGTGAAGAAGATGCTTCAGAGGAACATACAGAAGATAATAATGAACGTCAGCATTCATGTACCAGGAAAGGCAAGAAGAGAGTTGGTGAGCCTTCATATAGCAGAAAAGGCAAGGAGAAAGTCGGTGAGGGCGTAGACACTCGTGAGGGTGTAGAGACTCGTGAGCGTGTGGATACTCGTAGGGATAGGAAATGAAAGAAAAAAAAATATAAAGTGACATATGAGGATCAGCTCATGTGGGAGGAAGATTCCAAGATGGAGGACATAGAGTTGGGGCTGCTTGGAATGGCAATTAAATGGCATTCCTTGCTTTCACGGTGTCGTTGTTATCACCCACCTACGTGATGTACCTGAAGATTACGTGGAAGATTATTATACTATGGATGTTTATCGAAGAATTTATGGGAGGTTCATCACACCAGTTGGTAGTAAAGACACATGGCATGTAAACTTGAGCTTCCAAACCTGCACACCACCAATTGTGCAAAAGCCACCTGGGAGACCCCGAGTTAGAAGACGTAAATCAATGGGAGAAGCTATTATGCTCCCATACAATAGAAGCACAAAAAGGACATGTACTGAATGTAATCACGTGGGCCACAACTCACGAAGCTACACTCCAAAAGACCACTGAGAAACTTCTACTCAGAGGAAACGTAGGGCAACAAAACCTAAGGGTAAGAAACTAGGACTTGACAAGCCTAAGGGTAAGAAAGCAGGTTACTGCACTACTGGATGTGAATTGACAGACCTACTCAACTATAGGAGAAGTCAAAATGAAGAAAAAAAGATTGCACGAAGCCGAATACAAGAACCGCTGGAAAGTGTACGTACCCAAGAATGCACAAAGACAGAGATTGCTGCAAAGAAAGCAGAAACAATTCGAAGACGTGACAAACGACTAACAAGTGACATAGTTGGAGGTAGTTCGAAACGTCAAAAGCATCCCACAACTGTTGGTGAAGGATCTTCAACCACCGTTGTTGCGGAGGTAACTTCTACAGTTGAATTAGCACAAGCGGCGTTGGATGCTATGCACAGTCGACATGTGGTAATATATTCTCATTTTTTATTATTTTCTTATTTAACTTACTATGAATAATATTGATTTAAAAGCAAATTGGTTTATGGTTTATGTTTCTTGTTGATTTGGTTTGTGATTGATTTATGAACAAATCAACTAATTTATATGAAAATGAACTGAATCTTGTTAACTATACAGAATTGCAAAATATGCAATTCTGTTACATAATTGCAAAATATGCAATCCTGTTATAGAATTGCAAAATTGTACAAATGAATTTATCAAAAACGAAAATGTGAGCTATGAACTGAAAACAATAAGACAAGAGAAAAATACCCAAAAAAATACTATAGGATAGAGAGTATAAAACGAATTAGTTGAAGATTTAGAAGAAGAGCTGACCTGAGGATTTGCAGCTAAATATCAAAATCCTTTTTGTGTAGAATTTTGTGATACAGAGAGAGCTTCTGACAGTGGTTGCTAGTTTCTACAAAGGGTTTAGTTGTTTACATGGAAATGAACTAATTTACATGAAACTTAACCTTTGATGTCTGAATATTGACTTAGACTTCTATTTACTTCTACAGGCGCATTTCACAACATTGGATGGTGAAAATAGGCTTGGTGGTGAAGCAATGTTCACAAGAGAAACAAGAGCATAGAGAGGAGGAACTGCTGGAAGAGACGTAACTGCACCAAGAGGAGGAGCTGCTGGAAGAGGCGTAACTGCACCAAGAGGAGGAGCTGCTAGAAGAGGCGTAACTGCACCAAGAGGAGGAGCTGTTGGAAGAGGAGTAACTACTGGAAGAGGAAGAACTGCTACAAAAGGAGGAACAAGCAGCCAACCACCACCAACTTCAGCACCTATAGTGTCCTCTTCAATGAATGCCTCAACCAGCAGCCAACCATTACCCAAGATCTAGTTATTAGAATATTGCTTTTGTCCTAGCTAATATCTATGTCACTTTTGAATTTTACTATTGGTGTTGTGGAAGACATGTGATGGATGGACAAGGGAATCAAATTCCCTTTAGGCGGTCTTTTCTATATTTATTAGTTTTGTGTTGGTGTTGTAGCAGACATGTGTTTGCTGCAACTTTTGAGGATAGTAGCAAGTTGGATGGCTCTGTGGATGTGAATCCATCTTGGATGGGTTTTAGGAACTTATGCTAATAATTTATAAACTTATGTCAATGGTGGTTTATGCAAGTTATTTCAGTTTAAATTGTTAATTGCTTTTGGTCAAAGATTATGCATATGTTGAGAACAATTATTTACAAGCATAAACAAAACAAGCATATAAATATATCTATTAACTAATTCTTACAAATACCACTGCAAATTCAAAACAAGGATTACAATCATAGAATTACTAATTCCTTACAAATTCATAGAATTCCTTACAATTTTAATTCAACCATAACTAATACCATAACAAGGATTACAATCATGATTTCAAACATTTTATTCTTCTTTTGCAACTTTACTATAGCAG